>PYXC01000452.1:2200000-2225000 GCA_015244755.2 Tenualosa ilisha | reverse complement strand
CTGAAGGGATGAATACTGAGGGCATCTACAGAGTGAGTGGGAATAAAGCTGAGATGGAGAGCATGCAGAGACAGTTTGATCAGGGTAAGTTTACACACACCACACAAACTTGCACATGCATACCAATATGACATTCACATATACCAACACTACACACACACACACACACACACACACACCACACTTGTGTTGTGGTTTGTTTGTATATCTGAGAAGCCAGACAAGCATTCATCTCATTAATGAGTCTGCACACATCAAACCTGCCCTTTCAAACACAACTCCTGCTTGGGTGAATGACCTTATATTTAAGGTGTGTGTGTGTGTGTGTGTGTGTGTGTGTGTGTGTTTGTTTATTTTCTGCTGTTTGTTGAATAATTTGACTGGATGGCTATGCAGTGATGCAGCAGAGCAGAGCCTGCACTCGAAGGCCCAGAGCCATCATGATGCTTTGCATACAATATTCGCACTCAGTTACTATAGAACTGCAGTAGACTGTAGCCACTGCACAAACAAACCACACACATACACACAGAGCAGGTTTAGCTGTGTGTGTGTGTGTGTGTGTGTGTGTGTGTGTGTGTGTGTGTATGTGGATATATGCATAGTCAGTTAGCATAGCTTTGCAGTGATGTAACACTATACACTAATGTGTTTATGCATGCTCAGCAGTCTCATATTACATTACATGACATTACATTATAATACAGCAGTCTCTTCCTCATTTGAAATTAGTGAGTTGGTTAGTTTGGCCACACCTCAAATTCCTAGCGTGCCCGTTTTTGTAGGTACCTTCAGTCTGTGCTAAAGATCCCCAGTGTCTGACAGGAAGAGACTACGATTAGTCAGACTGATCGATGCAGAGCGCCACCCAGTGGAGTGGAGCCACCAGCACTACAGAACAGAATGGTTCCGGAAGATCAGGGTCATGGCCGCAGGGCTAGCGCCCGTCTCTGCCAAGACTTGTGCCAGGTCAATAGAGAGTGCCAGCCTGCCATGTGATCCCAACCTAACTGCCAGGCGATGAAACCCTCTCAGGGAGCGTGTAGATAAGTCTGCTCTCTGATAAGACATGTACCTTAGGGGACTGAAAAGAGAAGCATGGTAGGGAAGTAGGCTAGCATCGGCTCAGTTGAGTATTGGGCTGCCCGTGGCGCCCACTGGTAGTGGATCAATGCACAGCACCATCCCGCTTAGTGATTGGGACCGAGGTGCACAATTGCAGAGGTTTGCAGAGTTTAGGAAGTGTGTGTGGCTGTGTGTGTGTCTCTGTGTGTCTGACTGTGTGTGCTTGTGTGTGTGTGTGTGTGTGTGTGTGTGTGCATGCGCATCGTGTGTGTATATGTGCATGTATAAGGCAAGCAGAGCAGAAGTAGACTGCTTAGAGAGAGAGAGTGGGGTGCTGATGGAGACAGGTAGCCACGCTGTGCGGCGGAGAGAGCTGTGAGTGTGAAGGGGACTTTGAGGGGGGAAGCGCTGCTCTCTGATCAGACCAGATACGAGGCCCAGTGCTCAGGGCACTAAGGAGGATAAGCCAATGGCGTTGCCAAAAGACAAGCCTCAACTACTGTGGAAAAAAATACAATGCATAGCATTTCTTTACACTTGGATTCTAACATAGATGCTCCAGTCATGCCAAAACAACAATCTAGTTGTAAGTGAGATGACATAATAATCACCCCCTGACAACAAATTGCTTGCTTGAGCTCAGTTGTTTTCGTTACAAGATTTGGAGATTTTGGGCTCCTGAAAAAGATACAAACACAAAAAAAATATTATTATTATTATTATAAATTATCATCTGATGAAGTTTTGTGGTGATATCTGTTAGTTTTTGGGTTTTTTTTACCTTGTAGAAAACCTGTAATAAAATCCTCCATAGACTTATAATGGGCTACCCTGAATGCAATGCTATCACATATTTCCTAACTCTAGAGTGGCACACCTCTCCAAATAACACAATGAGACTTACTCTGCTCTTTAGTGGTACCGACGGGTCTGGTTCAATCACTACATGGAGCACAGTAGCGACTGCTGTTTTTGCTCTGTACCCAGTAGCCAGTCCTTTGAAACAGTGTGAATACGATCAGGCAAGGTGTATGCAATCATCTGTTTCATTCAGGTGGAATAATTCCATCTTTCTCTCTCTCTCTCTGTCTTTCTCTCTCTCTCATCTGTTTTTTAGTTACCTTTCTCTGTGCACTCTCTTTTTTCTGTCTTTGTGCGAGAGATGCACTGAACCCACTCATCCCTTAAAAAGGTTAACATGCATTCACTGAAAACACACACACACAGTTAAATCACACTCTCTTAATTGGATAGTCAAACACTCAAGTGTATGAGGCCACCAGTGGATTGCATGGACCATCACAAACTTAAGTGCACTATTGTTTTGGCAGTTAACATTTGCAGTTTGTTTTCCTTGTTTACACGTGTCTGTTTGTTTATTTCACTTCCTGTATGCATACATGCATCTGTGCCAGTGTCTGTGGGTTTCTGTGTGTGGGCGCACAGGAGAGTTGTTTTTGTTTGTGTGCGTGGTGTGTGCGTGTGTGTGTGTGTGCGTGCGTGCGTGCGTGCGTGCGTTCATTCAGTGGAGCCGGTCAACAGGAGGCCAGACTATTTGCTCTGTACTGCTGTCTGCGAGAGAGATTTATGGAATGCAAACACAAAAGCCTTTGCCAAGTATCCTCACTTCACTTGCTACTGGTGTTGTGTGTAGACGGCAGGGAGAGGACTTGGGTCATGTCTTAACATTACATTGCAATTCTAAATGTGTCTACTGTAGATTTTTCATGACCATGTCCACTGGATTGCAATGTATAGAATGTAATGTATGTTTTTCGACCTCTCTTTCTCTCGCCCTCTCGCTCTCTCTCTCACACACACACTCTATCTCTCTCTCTGTAGATCATAATCTGGATCTGGTGGAGAAGGACTTCACAGTGAACACAGTGGCAGGAGCCATGAAGAGCTTCTTCTCGGAGCTGCCAGAGCCACTGGTGCCCTACAACATGCAGCTGGACCTGGTGGAGGCCTACAGTATGTTAGACAGACACACACACACACACACACACACACACACACCTCAATCTCCTCTCTGCACCCTTGGGGCCTTGCCGAAACAAGGAGTCCCTGATTAAACCACTCAGAGTAAATGTTTGAGAAAGAAATTGGGGCTATAGCAGCATGTTCGTATGTGTGTGTGTGTGTGTGTGTGTGTGTGTGTGTGTGTATTGGGGAGGCTATTCTTGAAGAGTCATGCTGTAACTGGTTTAGCCTGCTAAGCACAGACAGATGGCCTTGTGAGAGATGTGTGGTAGAGGCACAATCCTCTGAATGTCACATATCAGGGCCTGAAGGAGACGAGGCTTAGACTGTGTGTGTGTGTGTGTGTGTATGTGTGTGTGTGTGTGTGAGGGACTGAAGCACAGTAATGAGATGCTGTGGTTCACTGAGACACTGTTGGTTAGACATTGAATAGAGGTTGACCCAACTTTGTTTATGTGTGATGTGCTTGTGCCTGAGGCCTTGACCTTACTTTGTGTGTAGGGAGGTGTGTGTGTGTGTGTGTGGTGTGTGTGTGTGTGTGTGTGTGTGGTGTGTGTGTGTGTGTGTGTGTGTCTGATGACTAATGACTGCTTGATTCATCCTTTGTGTGTGTGTCCTCTAGTATTTGCCTATGTGATTGATAGAAGGCACATTTTCTATCTGGGTCATGTGCACAGTGGCACATACATACATACATACATACATACATACACACATACATACATACATACATACATACATAGACATACACACAGATTACTGGTCTGATGTAATGCCCACATAGAGAATACTGTGAATAACTCTGTAAAAAGACACATGCTCAGTGGGTTTACTGTTGTGCTGGGTTGATTTAATAAACTCACTCACTGCTGACATCAGATTCAGGATTCTCAGGGGATGTGTGTCTGTGTCTGTGTCTGTGTCTGTGTCTGTCTGTCTGTCTGTGAGTGGGATTGTATGGGTCGATGAACTGTTGAACTGTCAGCCCAAAAAAAGATGCAGTCAGCAAGCATTGTTTCCCAAAGCAGGCCAAAGGCAGGTTATACCCACCCCCTCAAGCTCCTTACCCTATAAGAATGCCTTCTCTGATCTGCTTCAGCTCTCTGATTGGCCAACACAGAGTAGGTGATGTCATGGACATGAGCAGAGACGGCATCATTAACACACTTAGGATAGGGCAGAACAGTGAAGGGATGTGTATGCGTGTGTGTGTTTGCTTCCTTTTGTGGGTGTGTGTATATACGTGTTTGTGTATGTGTATAGCCTCTCATTATGTTTCTGTGTGTGTGTGTGTGTGTGTGT
Source organism: Tenualosa ilisha (assembly GCA_015244755.2). Lineage (NCBI taxonomy): Eukaryota > Metazoa > Chordata > Actinopteri > Clupeiformes > Clupeidae > Tenualosa > Tenualosa ilisha. The sequence goes on along the minus strand of PYXC01000452.1, from coordinate 2,220,650 downwards.
GTGTGTCATTGCAGAAATCAATGATCGAGAGCAGCGCTTCCACACCATGAAGGATGTTCTTCGCCACTTCCCACGGGAGAACTATGATGTCTTCAAATTTGTCATCAGTCACCTCCACAAGTGAGCACACACACACACACACACACACACACACACACACACACACACACACACACAGCTGTGCACAGACAACATGCACATTTAAATAATCTTCCGACACATGCAGACTTTTCCACTATAGAACCCACACAGATAGCGATGATGAGTGTGTGTTTGTCATGTGTGGTGTGGGTTATCCAACCCAGCTATCTTCCTTTTCCTCTTGCTGCATGACTCTCTCGCTCTCCCTCTCTCTCTCTCTCTCTCTATGTCACTCTTTTATTCTCTTCCTTTCTCTCTCTTTTACCATCTCTATCTTTCCCACACACACGTACACACACTTTAAGTGGTGATATTTGAACATTTAAAGGCCTTGTTTGCAGGTTGAATATTGTAGGTTCATAATAAGTGTACCTCTCCACACCAGGGTGAGCCAGCTGAACCGTGTGAACCTGATGACCAGTGAGAACCTGTCCATCTGTTTCTGGCCCACGCTCATGCGGCCTGACTTCACCACCATGGACGCGCTGACCGCCACGCGCACCTACCAGACAATCATCGAGACCTTCATCCACCAGTGTCCCTACTTCTTCTACAATCAGCCGCTGGCGTCCGACATCCCCGCGCCCTCCTCCGGCAACGTCATGGGCGGTGGCATCGGCATCGGCAGTCTCGGCGTGGGCGGGGGCGGCGCCGCCATTGGCATTCCCGGCTCACCGACCTCTGCCATGGCGCCCGGCTCTTCCGTCGCCCCAGGGAGTGCCGGCTACTCTTCCTCCTCCTCGTCCATGACGACCTTCCAGCCGCTGACGCCACCGGTCATCCCAGGCTTCACGCCACCCCATCAGCTCTTCCAGATGCAACAACAACAACAGCAACAACAACAGTCCCCTCCCCATTCTCCACCCCCGACTCCTCAGTCACCAATCCAGGCCCTCATGCCCCCTCTGCATCCTCACCACCACACCCCACCCACCGAACAACACTTGCTGTAGATGGAGGAGAGAGAGAGAGAGAGAGAGAGAGAGAGAAGGAAGGATGAAGGTGAAATAGAGGAGAGTTACAAAGACAGATGGGATGAGAGGAGTAGGAATGAAAATGGGATAGATAGAGAGAAAGAGAGAGAGACTGTAGAATGTAGAAAGGTTGGAGGAGGACCCATAATGAGATTTTCTTGAAGGGATCTAGGTGAAGAAGGGGGGATATGAAGAGAGAAGAGGAAGTGCACAGTAGGGAGGGAGGAGAGGGGGGGCTGTGGGTCACCCCCTACCTTTGGACCTGATTTAGATTTCTAGAGAGTTCTGGGGGATGGTGTTTGCATCATGTCCAGGCACATGCAGGTGAGAACACGGGGATGCGAGGCGGACAGACAGAGAAAGGGAGAAAAGAAGAGATTACCACTTATTTGAGCCACTTTATCCTTGCTTTGTACTCCTCCTAGGCCAGCTCCCCCCCCCCACACACACACACACACACACACACACACACACACACACACACACACCTCAGCTACACTCTGTGGCAGTAGCAGTGCAGTGCAGTCCTCAATGATCTCAGCTCCTCTTCAGTTGCCTTCTCTTTCCAGTTTCCTTTGCTGCCTTAGTATGCTCACACACACACACACACACACACACACACACACACACACACACACATACATACAAAGCCTGGTGTTGGTCCTCCAGACCCTCTGAGAAGCTGTTTGAACCCTGCAAGCGGGTTTGGAATTGGGAGAGAGAAAGGTCAAAGACATAATGATCTTGACCCCTTTGTGACCTCTGTACTTTGCCCCTTTGTCTAAGAGGGGTATTGGGACCACTCCTTTTCCTGCCACCGCCCTGCTTTCCTTTCCAGGTGCGCACCCAGAAGACCACTAGACTGACCCCTGACCTGCATCTGAACACTGCAAATATTACTGTTTACTACAGCTGGGCTAAAACAACCACAACAACAACTTGGAGAATACTGGACGTGTTTCTCCAGCACAGAAACTGTCAGCTATTTCCTACGGACACATTCCTGATGCCTCACCTCAGTACAGGTGCAGGTAAACCGCTGACAGACACACACACACACGACGAACACACACACACAAGCTCTCCAAACTCAACTAACTGGATTCCGTTCCTCCTGAAGGCCTGGATATATCCAGCTCTGGGAGCCAATCAGCCAATCAACCGCTCGGCATCATGGGATAGTATCTGATGTCAGGCCACCCTCCTCTCTCCTTTTCTTCTTCCTTCTCCTCCTCCTCCTCATCTTCCACCGGTCTTCCTCTTCTCCCTCCCTCTCTCTTCCCCAGCCCAGAGCCAGAGCCTCCAGTTGAAACTGGATGATTGATGTTTTTTTATATACAGGAGAAGAAGAAGAAGCAAACAAACTGATAATCGAATGTCTGCCTAAAGTTTCCTTAGTCTGACTTCATTCCTACTGTCTTTCCTCCATTTCCTGTTTCCTCCCTGCGGGCTGGACCAATGAGGCAGCTCGATAGAGAGTTCCTTCCTGGTTGCCACCCAATCAGTAAGCGTTTTCAAGCTCACAGGAACCATCTGCTCCCGCTTTTTTTTTTTCATATGTATATGCATCACTTCCTAGCTTTTGTGCTTTCTGCATCTGGGGCGGGGCTTGTGTTTGTCATTGACAGGAGCAAGAGCAGTGTCAAAGGTAATGGGAGATATGTTGGGACGTTCCAGAAAATTCTTTATCCTGCAAAGAAAATGAAATTAAAGATGAATATGTCGGCCTGTGTTTCGAAGCAGAATGTCATGACACTGTGTGTGTGTGTGTGAGGGCGTGTGTGTTTGTGTGCAGAGAGGAGAGGGAGGTGGCACAGGGCAAGCCATGCTGAACTGAGGTGACGTGGCAGGTCTTGTGAGCCGATAATGAAGATGTCAGCTGAACTTTGGTGGCATTCATGTGTGTCCTGATGAATCGCCACGCTGGAAAGGGATGTTTGTCTGAGGCTGATAAGAACAGAAGGCAACAGAGGTCAGGGAAGAGGAAACTAGCAGAGAGGGAGAGAGAGAAAGAAAGGGAGGCATGGAGCAAGAGTGCAGGAGGAGAGATAGGGCGCAGAGGGAGGGAGAAGTAAAAATTGTTTCCCTTCTTTTCGTGGCTGGATGCGACGGACAGAGTCAGCAGACAGATAAGTAAACAGATAGATAGATTCACAGACACAAGAACAGAAATATAGGTGGACAGACAGACAGGAAGGCAGGTAGGCAAGCATGCAGACAGTTTGGCCGGCAGACAGACAGACAGACAGACAAACAAGCAGGCAGACAGGTGATCCATGGCGCTGACAGAGTGTATCTGTGTGTAATGGGATTTCAAGTGACCGCTCTGACCCCAGTGGACGTGTGAGGGGAATACAGAGAATCTGGAGACCACAGAGACCGGCACTTTGTCTAGCTGGCTGCTGAACGCACCGCTAATCCTGTCCAGGAGACTGTCCCATGGATGGCCGCTCACACACTCTCAGGTGCTCAGACTAGCCACCAGCTAGTCCTGGTAGACAGATGAAAGAGTCTTAGGAGTAGAAAACCCTGAGTGAAAAAGTCTTCTATTGTTGTTTCAGACTAGTAATGAGGCTTTGAAACCATAGGATGAAGAAATCCATTTTAAAAGTTTCAGTCTCATTCCAACAGGCGTTTTGTGCTGCACATTGCTTCAGCTCTTCAGGAGACTCCGCCCCTTGGGCGAGTTTGCCTTGTCTTCCTGGTGTGGCGCTGCTTGACCTCCAGTGCTGTGCTGCCATCTGCTGTTGCATGGCGGAACTGCAGATTCCTAAGAAGGAGAGCTACATTTAGTACAGAGGAGGAAGAATAGGAATCAACTTGAGCACATTAATGATGGTTGTCTGTCTGTCTTTGGGAAAGTGCCATGCTCACACTTCAGCGGACTTTAGTTGCACCTATCTGTACCTGATAACACCTGCTGTTCATATAGACTGACTCTCAGTCCTCTTTGCTCCTGTCAATTACATCTTGGTGTGAGCTGCGATTGGTTGGTAGACACATCATCTCTTCATGAGTAACCAGATAGGCTGTGGATTCTGCCTTTTCCCGCCTCTCTATCCTTCATCTGCCATGTCATTTATACATTATTTCGTGCATTCCTTCTGTCCATCTTTCTTTCTCTCTTCCTCTATTTCTTTCTCAATTCCTCTATTCTTCTCACTCTCTCCATTTCTCTCTTGCTCTCTCTCACTCTTTCTGTCTGCCCTTGAGTGTGTCTTTGAGAGAGAAGCTGGCAGGTATGTTTTGGGAAATGGGGTAGGAGTCAGGAGACTGCTCCTCTGGTACTTTAGCTATTAGCTTTGAGCGGAACACAGCCTAGACGCCTTCTCCGTGTATATCAACGTGTTTATATAGAACCAGACTGTGAGAGGCGTCCAAAGACTGTGCAGAGGTAAACAGAAACAAACAAACAGACAGACAAACAAAAACAACAACAACAAGAAAAGTGCAAGAGGAAGTCTACAAAAAAATGTATTAAAGTGAATAATGTGACCTTGGTTCAGCGGATTGCTCCGGCTGCATCACTCTTTTTCTTTGTTTTTCTTTCTTTTTTTGGTGACAGACTGTCTGTTAAGTTAAAATGAGAAACAAGCAAAAGTATATTCCGGAAAAAAAAAAATAAAGGTTGTTTATTTGTATGTTAGGGAGAGGGGGGGGATCTAACATGTGGCCCTTTAGTCTGTGGTGATAGATAAAATAAGTATGTTTTCTTTTATGTTTTATTTTTTAATAATTAAAAAAAATAAAAACAATAAATGTTTTTTTAAAACATTTTTGTGAAAGGAGTAAAGGCCACCGCCGATGTAGTGCATGAATCGAGCTTGGAAAACGAATGATGGTTTGGATGGATGGTCAGACCTTCATTCTTTGTGCTTATGAAAGGATTTTAAAAATGAAAATGAAATAAAGACAAATGAAACTACAGATACACAGGAAAAAATGAAGTACACAAAAAAGAGACATTGACACACACATACACACACTCACTCACACCTACCACAAATCATGTTTTTGCTTTGGTTTCAGGTTTTTTTTTTTTTTTTTTGCAAAGAGTATGGTCATGTTTTCTTTGGGAAAATTGTGTGTGAGTGTGGTGTGTGTGTGTGCGTGTGTATGTATGTGTGTGTAAGAGGTCTTGGCCTTACTTCAGTGAGCTGTACCATAGTTAATAAATCAATCTTGTAAAGTTGGGCCCTCTGTGTGTGTTTTATGTTTTTATTATTGTTTTGGTGATCTGGTGTAGCAGTAGATTCCCACGGACTTGGCTCTGTCAGCCAAAGCAAAGGGTGAGTGAGGTCATGGGAACATGTTCAGATGAAAATGTACACCTTTATGGTCCTTTGATTGACATCACCTTAGAGGTTGCAAAAAAAATAATGCAGTGCATCATTCTCATACCAAATACATTTGAAAAACAACTGTATATTTGTGAGGTTTTAGGGAAGTTATAGATTCGATCAATATATATATATTTTTTAGTATAGGTATCCATCCATGATGCAGTTTGGCATGTAAGAAACACACTTTTCTTTTATGCTTTCAACTGTTAGGTCAAAACAAATATTTGTCATGAAAAAGTAAAAGCTGCAAAGAAGATGCCTGGCTGAATTCCAGTGAATTCTGCAAAACATAAAAAAATGGTGAAAATAAATGTCAGTTTGTTTCCTCAGGTCTAATATTATACCTTTTTTTGTCCAAATATATTTTTCCATTTAGTTTGCCACTTGGCACAGATGAATATATACAGCTAACAACTTTTGAGTTTTAAGAAACTGCAGTCAACGAATTTTAAAGTATTTTTGTTTAAAAGAATGGCCCAGACTTGTCAACAAATTGATTATGAATTAGTGCTCTGTATGATAAACCCTTGTCCACACAGTCTGACACAAGCCTGGGAACAAGTGCAGAGAGGCACAGTAGGTTTGTGTAACAACTTTGTTTGCTAACAAGGAATATTTGGTAAATAAAATATTCACTCATTCACTACGTACACTAGAGCACTATAAAGTATGTAAGCACAAGTCGAGGTCCAGATCCACCCTAGGTTAGACCCTGGTAAGGTCTGTTAAAGGGCCTCCAGTGTGCCTATGTGGGGCTTTTCACCATGTCATTTTGCCAATGAAAAGTAAGAATTTATCGGACATAGTATCAGGTATAGCGACAGACTGTAGCATAACAAAAACATAACAATGACAAGATGTCTCGAACCTTAGTCCAGTCAGAGGCGTTTGCCGGCCCCCCCCCCAAAAAAGTATGTGTGTGTATGTGTGAGTGCCATTTTACAGTGACCCAGCCTGACCTTTTTATCAAGTCTGCGCCAAGCTGGATCAATGGAGATGGCCTTTTTGCCGTGTCTCTCCCAATTCTGAACGATCCCAACCAGGGCGGCCCAGGCGGGTTGGAAAAGGGCATGCTCCAGGCACTCCGAACACGTGAACTTTCCCCCCTGACCTTTTGAGATGAGGTTGTCAGCAGCTCTGTGTGTGTGTGTGTGTGTGTGTGAGAGAGAGAGAGAGAGGGAGAGTGTGTGAAAAAGACACAGTCAGCATTTTCCATATTCTCAATATATTGGTGTGGTTGCACTCTTTGTTGAAAGGTCAACAGCCTTGTGAAGATAGGCTAATTCTAAATGACTGGAAGAGCTCTGGAGATAGATGAGTGGGCCAAACTCAGCCTGCTCTGCTGTCAACCGTTTTGACAAGAACTAATGCTGAAGGACAATTGGCCAACCATTTTTAGAAGATTGAAGGGAAGTCAGTGAGCTGCCTTCCTGGGACAATTTACAGATGATGCAGTCTTAACTTGACACACATGCTAAACTGCAGTAGCACTCAATAGCCACAAGATGTCTGACTTGTAACAGGTTGCTATTCCTGGAAGCCTTTTAGATTAATGATATTTAACTTGGAACAACCTCTATGAAATCTGTGAAGAGGCTCGTCTGAATTCTGAAGTGACTAGATATTGAAAAAATAACAATAATATGTTATGACAAGGATTATTTAGCAAGGTCATTTTGTCTCAGTAGCCTAAAGACGACAAATGAGGTGAATCTGTTTTAACACATGCCGTTTTTTTCAGTAGAAAATGAATATTCACATTTTATTCAACAAAATCAAGATACAGTCCGTGGTCTTATTTTTCTTTTCTTTTTTTTTTTTTTTTTTTAGCTATCTAGCCTATTTATAGACTATGTGTCACTTTGTGAAAACTTGCCGCTTTTTCTTTTTTGTATTCTTTCTGTCTTTATTTTTTATTTATTTATTTATTTATTTTGCTGGGAGTTGAGGAGAAAGTGAGGCTGCTATCCCTCTCTCGTCTTATGATCAGTCGGAGCACGTATCGCTGCTCATCCGTGTCTCTGTCCTAGTCTCGCTGCTGCTGCGCCGGTTGAATTCAGATGCGCCGACACCGACGCCGCAAGAGTTCTCGCCACAGGTGGAAACAGCAACTCATATCAATACGGACCCATACGAGTCGGTCGGTCTTGGCGCCGATCGCTCTCATTGATGATTTTGTGAGCACCCATTCGCCCCAAGGAGGATATTGATCGTCTGGGTCACTGTGGTATTTCAATATCGAAACCTCGATTGATGGCGTGGCGAGCCGGAGAGGATGTTATTGACACTGGGAAGTGAGATGGTCAAATTGATGTGTGCCTGCCCGTGTCGTGCGCGAGAGACAAATTTGCGAGACACTTTAGCGGCCCTGGAGGCGCTCAGAGGTCTAATGTGATAATTGGTGGCAAGTTGCATGGCGCCTCTGTGCTTGGCTTAAATTGGTGTGATGTTTGAAAAAACATTAAAAAAAAACAACAGCCCACTTGTAATTATGGATCAGAGGGTTGTTCTAATTAGCACTCTTGGAAGTTTATCCCAGAGACTATAGCTGTGTCCACTCATAGCCTACATAAATCGATCATTGTTCCCCTCCAGACAAATTTAGGTGGGCTGTGAACGTACATCCTACAGGCCTGCTACAGTTATGCTTCAGGTCAAATTTAGTAAAAATAGGGTATACACACACATGCATGATCTGAAAACACACATACTTGTTAACCTTTAACAAATGTGTTAAAATGAGTTTGTTTCCTTTATTTCTAAAGACCTTGAAAAGAAAAAGGATGGGGAAAAAATACAGGTCAGGTACTCAAATTCCTTCATTAATTCATTGAGCAGGGCCAGTAAAAGGGACTGGACTTGCAGTACAAAGAGAACATGCCCCAAGTTGATCCAGGAGAACTCTCCGCACTGGGCTAGTCTCATGCCCCTCTTTAAGTGGCTCAGGGGCACTTGCAGTTCTTACTGGGGATCTGTGTAATAGCAGCTTCAGTGGTGGGATTATCTGGCTCGATGAGCCGCTCTTTACTTCAAACCGCACACTAGCATCAGTGATCGGCTGCAAAGGCTGACAGGTTAAGTGAACCCCTTCCCCCCCTTAGGTTGCTGCCAAAGCTTCTTGAGATTCAGCTGGTATGTTTTGTTGTTTTTAAGATAACCAGCCAATTTTTTTTGGTTTGATTAAATCATTATTTATCGTTTTTCCAGCACCCTTTCTCTGGTTCTCTGCTCCCTAGAATCTCCAAGTTGCCTAAAGTTGTTTCGTTGTGGTATGTACCGAGACAGTTGTAGGTATATGCAGTGCACGTAAATTCTGTATGCGCACTGAAGGGCTGCTGCAAAGTTGCCCAAATTTCCGAAGTCCTAAATCTGGTGCCAGTCACCGTCCTCCATAACTACAGCAACAAAGCCCACATCTGAGCTGTTCTGGTACTGTGGGTGTAGACGAAGAATCTCCAACACATGTTAGCTGATTATGTTTTCTGATGTGGAAAAGAAATGCAATTATTAAACGTGTGAGCGTAGCAACATTTTTTTTCTTTAGCATGATTAATTATGCTGTTTAATTCTGAGATCCAGCACCGCAGCTCGCCGTAATTTCCCCATGGCCTTCTTGTGTTCCTGCTTTTTTTTTTTTTCTTGGTCGTTTGTTGCGTGCATTCATTTTGAAATGAATCACAGCTCAACACTGGACTTAGTGTCAACTGGGAGAACTGGGAGAGAGGGGGGAAAAATACATTCTGACCTTGTCAGGAACATAACATACATAGCATGCGATAAATATATAATGTGTATTTAAAAAACATGTAATAAATATATCATGTGTATTACAGATAGGAAAATAGATTCCATCTTGAGACCGAGGTAACTACAGAAGATTGCTGCACACAGATGCTAAAAGCCCAAATGAGTTGACGGTGCTGCCACTGAAGTGGAGATATAGGACAGACAGGGCCACACATGTCACGCGTGGAAGGGAAGATGAGTGCGACAATGGACAGGTGTGGGAATGAGTGCATGGGATGTACTGTGTGGGTCGTCTGAAGCTGTTTTCTATATTTTCTGTTTTCCCTCCTTTCTCTCTCCCTTTCTCACTCTCACTCTTTCTCTCTCTCTCTCTCTCTCTCTCTCTCTCACACACACACACACACACACACATACAAACACAGATACACACACACATTCTCAGTTTCAACTTCATTCAGAATAATTCACATCTTCTATTTTTGCTATCTCTCTCCCATACACACACTCTCTCTCTCTCTCTCTCACATACACACACATACACACACACACACACAAACACACACGTGCAGTGCCCCTCATGGATGTCCCTGTGGCTGGGAAGCCCTTCATGTGCTCTTGACAGTTCCAGGCTAGCCCTGGCTCCTCTCGTCCCTCTCAGAGCCCCATGGAGGATCCTGCCCAGATCCAGGTCTTTGAGCCCCAAAGCCGCACCATAATCCTCCCCCCATCGATCGCCCTGAGAAATTCCCCCAGTGCACAGCAGGAACCAACCCTCTGCCCCCCCTCCCCATTTCTCCCCAGTAGAACACAGCCAGTAGCTCCCACCACCAGGAGATGTGGAGAAAACAAGGAGTGAGTGAGGCGAGATGAAGAAGAGACAGATGTGAAAGAACGAAGGATGGAGAGAGAGAGTAGAGGGAGAAAGAAAGAGAAGGTGGTGGTGATGGAGAGAAATGGGGAAAAGAGAGAGAGCAAGTGGGGAACGGAGAGAAAGTAAGAAGAAAAGAAAGTAACTGATGGCGAGAAAGATAGAACGCGTTTAGTCAAGTTGAAAATGTCGACTTTCTGTGGCCTCTACTTCCTGTTTGACCCCTCTGTAGTTGATTTCCACGTTTGTGCTACATTTGTAGCATGTTTGTATCAGCGGAGACGGTTGATTGGTCACAAAAATGGCTTTGGTCTATAGTTGGCATTCCGACCTGGGCTCCATCCTTGAGTGCTTCAAAGGGTCTTGGATTTGAGGTTAGTGAGTATTGCTATTTTGGGAATATGGGCAAGGTCAGACCTGCGTAGGACCACCAGACTTATTTGGAGTGCACCATAGACAGCTAGAGGAGGGACTGAGATTAATCAAGGAGCTGGATTACACACACAAAGTAGATTAGAATCATGGATGTTACCTTTAAAGCTGTCATATCATCCATTTAAGAGGCTGACTACTGTATTTTTATGACTTTCTTTCTTTCTCTCGTTCTTTCGTTCTTTCTTTCTTTCTTTCTTTCTTTCTTCAGATTGCTTTCTTATTTTAGGTCCTTCAGGTAGGCAATTTGTTTGGATGGTCCTGTACCCCAATCAGCAAGATAGTGAGGTTTTGCTTGTGGTGGAAGATGGGGGGCTGTGGTCATGTCAGAGGTGTACTCTCTGGAGGTGAGTCTGGCCACACTGATATTCATATCATCACAAGACTGCAATGCTCAAAGGAGAGGGAGAAGAAGAAGGAGAAGAAATACACACACACACGCACACACACACACACACACACACACACACACACACACCACACACACACACACATCGAAGAAAAAGACACTTAATAATTCATTTACTCACACCAGCACAAGGCTACACTGCCAAGTTTGTTTCAGTCAGCGAAATATAAACACACAGACACACACACACACACACACACACACACACACAGCACATATAGCTATAGATATAGATATAGATATTCTGAAGCAAAGCATGTTTCTCTGTCAGGATTCATATCATCGCCTTCAATAAAATCCAAACCAAAGCACACACACACACACACACACACTTGTCAAATAAGAATCAGAACTGTGCTTGGCGTTTGGTTATACTTGGAACAATCTCTACTCAAATTTCAGAATGTTGGACTTTCGTCCGTTCCTTTGTAGTCCATAGACTTGTAGGGAGCTCTAAAAAAATAACATTGTCCTGTCTAGTCCACAAAGCATTTCTGAGCGCTGTAAAGAACAAAATTCTGTAAGACAGACGTCCATCCTGTGCAGTCCACTAAGCTCTGTCAAGGAGGGAAACTGTGTCCTCTCCAGTCTTTTAACCCTTTCAACAGTAAAAACAAAAACAATGCCTGAATGTTCTATTTCCTTCCTAATGTTTAGACCCTCTGATATCCCATCAGACAGCCAAATGGAATGTTAAAAAGGAAACTGTGTGGGAACAGCTTTGACGCTAATACTTGAAATTTCTTGAAACACAGAGCTGTACTCAGACCTGTCTATCAGAGTGAAATGGAGTATACAGACTTATGTCCTCTCTAGTCCATAGAGCTGTTCTGAGCTCAGCTGGAACAGGCACTTGTGCCTAATTCCCTTTGCTGTTCTGCTCTCCTCTGTGAGTATGCCTTTGCCAATTAAATACCCCCTCCCCCTTACACACACACACACACGCACACACATACACACTCAGCTTTATTAATTTATTTAGCTGTTATGCTACAGACGGCCTGCACTAATGAAGCACCTCATGCAGATAAGGGTCAAAGGTTGTCGGAGAAGCCACCGTGCGCTGCATGACCCTGTGACCCCCATGCACGCCATGATGACTGCCACAGGGCACTGAAAGCTGTCAATCATTACAATGTAGTCACATACACACAGACACACGCACACACACATACACACAGACACACGCACACACACACACACTTAATACACTTACCTAGGCATACAAATGTGCACAGGTGCAATTGAAGGAATACACAGTGACTATCAGCACTTTAAATGAGCATGGCAGAGAACACACAGAGGCTTAATGTACTACAAACCTGCTTGCAGACACTCGCACTCACACACACACACACACACACACACACACACACACACTCACACACATAAAGAAATACACACAAACATACATCATGCATTTGCATGGCTAATTGCACACATGAAAAATAGTTGCCACAGTGACAAACTAGCAAAGAAGTCATTCTTTCTTTTTTTTTTCTTTCTTTTTATTTTATTCTCATTATCTCACTCTCTCTGTCTCTTTTTTTTCTCTCTCTCTCTCTCTCACACACACACAAACACACACACACACACACACACACACACACACACACACACACACAGAACAAGAGAGAGAGAGACAAAGATAATCTCAGATGACCACATCCCCTCAGGTCCATGTAGGGCAGTGTTTTGTGTCTGAACTCAAGTGCTCGTAAAGCAGGGTCTAGCCCTGTGGTCAAACACACACACACACACACACACAAACACACACACACACACACACACACACAGGTACACACTCAAGCACATACACAGACACACACACACACACACACACACACACCTTGTCTGAGGTTCAGATGCTAGATGAGGGGTCTGCCTCTGTGGCGGGCTCTAACCTCCCCTGCCTCCCCCCACACACCTTTTTTTAGCCCTGAGCCAGGAGCCTTAATGTCCCTGGCAGGCCACCGTAGCACATCAGTCAGCCGTGTCAGCGAGAGGGGGAGAAGGGGCACACTGAAACAGGACTAATCTGTCACCTCTGCTCTCTGCTGCACCAGGCTACAATTCAATCAGTGTGTGTGTCTGTGTGTGTGTGTGTGTCTGCGTGTATGTGTCTGTCTGTCTGTTTGTGTGTGCCTGTGTGTGTCTGCAACTCTCTGTGTGTATATGTGTCTACATCCTCTTGTGTGATTGTGTGTGTGTGTGTGTGTGTGTATGTGTGTGTGTGTGTTTGTGTGTGTGTGTGTGTGAATCACAGCTCAGGTGTTATTGCACTCCTCCTGTTTGTTTTGTCTTGCACTCGTGAACACACCTCTCTCTCATTTCACAAAATCATTATGACAAGTCACTGTTGCTCAAGTGATTTTGGCACAAGAAGCCCCCCCCCCCCTCCCCCCCACACACACACACACATAAAATAAACACACACTCCGATTCTTAAACAGAGGCTTGCACACTCCTATTCACACACACATTCCTATTCTCTCTCTCTCTCACACATACACACACACACACATGCATTTGTGCATATATAAATCAGACATTAGCATTCACTTACTAACTTTCCACTTTCACAGCCATGCACTCTAACACAGACATACAATAATGTAAGCATTCCTACCTTCCATTTTAACCCCCCCACCCCCCCACACACACACACACAAACACACACACACACACACACACACAAACACACACATCTCTATTAGCAGTAGCATGGTCACGTTCCCCAGTCTCCTGCCCCTTCATCTGCCACTTATATCTATGCAAAGCCGAGGTCCTGCCAATCACTCACCCCGGTGACACGGGGCTCCACCTCCCCAATTAGTTCTGACAGGGCAGGATTAGGTGCGGCCCGGATGTGCCGCGACCTGCCTCTGTGTCAATCATGCGGCAGGCATCCACACGGCTGTTTACCGTCAGATCCCATCACCGTCTGTCAGGACCCGACGCCTCGGGACGGGGGGCTAGGAGAGGGTAGGGGTGGGGGGGCAAGAGGAGTGGGGGGAATCTGATCAGAATTAACTATGGCTCTTCTCTCTTGACTGCACTTTTAATTCATGAAAAAAGGGGGGGTAAGAGAGAGCAAGAAAAGAGGGAGAGAGAGAAAGAAGGAGAAGAGAGAGAATGAGAAAGAGAGAGAGACAGAAGGCACGGTGATGAGGGTGGCGAAAGAGAGGGAATGAGATGAGATGGAGTGTTTCAAATCTTAAGCAGGCTGTGCTTTGAGAGTTGGATGCAGGCAGTCGAGTGCAGCAGGATTGCTGAAGTGTTGGGGAGGTTTGGACATGAGGCTAAAATGTAGCACTGTATTGATACCAACAGTTATTAATTGTGTAAATTGGAATAAATTTACATACAAATATTTTTGTTTTTATGTGCAAAATAAGGTGTGCGTTTGTTGGTGTAGGTGTTTGAGTGGGTGCAGGTATATTTATCTGTGTGTGTGTGTGTGTGTGTGTGTGTGTGTGTGTGTGTGTGCTTCTGTGTCTCCATAATAGGACATTTCTCTCACTCTTTCAAACACACACACACACACACACACACACACACACACACAGAGGCATTAATCCCACCTGCGTGCAGTGTAGTGTCCCCTAGACTCCTGGGCAGGCGTGGTGTGTCCCTCCCGGGAGAGGTGGCTCCGTGGCCCAGTAATCCTCCAGCAGGCCCTGCCAGACCCCCATCAGCGGGGGGATTAGACCCCATCAACCAGGGGGCAGGACGGGGCCACTCCCCTGGTCCCACTGCCGCCATAGAGAAACACCAGGGGACACAGGATAAGGACACACACACACACACACACATATACATATACACACAGTCATAGATGCATACACACAAACACACATACACTCACACACACGTATGCATACATACACATGCACACACTCTTACATGCACACACACACACACACACACACACACAAAAACACACAGACACACAAACAGACATTTACAAGTATATTCAAATATACACCAATATACGCACAAGCATGTATGTATGCACAGGCACTATCAAATGAGCACAAGTCATACGCACAGAAAGATACACACATACACACAAATGCAAACACACACACACACACACACTCATGGATGCTATCACTGAGGTTATCAACACAAATTTAAACTTGGATCAATATTGCACCTTCATATTTATGCTGAAGAACCAGTGATTGAGAATGATAATTCTACTCCTCAGGAAGCAAGGTAGCACTCTTATTTGGTACAAATCTCATTCACTTGCATGTACACTTGATTCCAAAAGTTTTCCAACTTGACTAAGTGAAAATGAACTTTTACTGTATAAAACCTAACACCCCAGTTTACATCCCAGGGACACTGAGGGCTCGGCTTGTGGCTGCACGTTGGAGTGTGTGTGTCATTCTAAGTGTTTAATAGATTACAGGGCAGCCGAGCGTGAACATTTGCATTCACACTATATTACACCACATCCATAAGCAATGTGCTATAGTCTGTCAGGTACTGATGACTAATCATTAACTGGTGTGCAATATTAAAAGCCTGTGACTGTGGATCATAAGGCCTGCTTGTAGGAAGCCAACATTAGAAGATTAGGTTTGGTTTAGAGCTTCTTCATTTTCTGAGGAGGACGGAAAACAATCCAAACAATCCAAAGATACCCCTTGACATTTTGTAGTCATAGTGTGTATATGTGTGTTTTTTTAAAGAGTTTCAGGGGGCGAGAGGCCGGACAGATTTGGGAGATTCTTATTCGTCGGAACAGTTTGACGGACGGACGGGGATGAGAGCTTCAGCCTGAGTGATGGCTGGGGGATGCTGTCATCCATCATGATTTCACGTTCGTTCCTTCCGGTTATGGGATGGTCACCGCTATCTCAGTAGCGACAGGAGAGGGAACAAAAGCTAGCAGAGAAACTAATAGGAAAAAATAAACACAGTCACTGGATGCAACTGGGAAGGTTAGCACACAGCTTATTGATACCAACAATATTGCCAGTTATTTATTTTGAGCAAATTGGAATAAATTCAGTTAATTTACATGTATTTCCCAAGTGAAATATCTTGTTTCTCCTCTCATGTACCACTTTAGAGGGTTCAGCAAAGGAAGTCAGAGTCACTGCTCCAGAATGTAGAGGAACTTCAGGCTCCTTCATGTTGCCAAATGGTGTCATTTCACACCAGATGCATGTTTCATGTAGCAAAAAAGGACAGTGAGAGCAGACGAGGTGGGTGCAGGTATGGGTGAGTGGATGAGTGGGTGAGAGACCCCGCCGTTTTCTCTCTGACCATGTCCACTAGTGCCGGAGAGCAGATTGGCAAGGTCCAGGGGTGCGAGTGAGTGAGTGAGTTTGTGATTATTTATTGAAAAGGTGGAGGAGGAGAGAGAGGTGGAGAGACTGGGTGGAGATGAAGAACTCGATGATTTTCGGATTGGAATTCTGAGGCCAACTCTCTCTTCAGCGGTTTGATGTCCGGCTCCGCCTCTGACCTTGAACATGAGTAAGACTCTGCGTGTGTTTGTGTGTGTGTGTGTGTGAGAGAGAGAGCTTATGTATGTGTAGGAGGAGAGTTACTAGTAAACATCCAAGGAACAGGAGGGTTGAATTGCATGTTGGATGTGGGTGGGAGGTTCAGTCTTCTGTCAATTGCTGAGTTTCACACAGATCTGGCCCTCTTCTGGCTCAGCATCAGCTGTGTGCAGGAGGGGCATTCTTCATGGCCATTCTATTCTTTGAGTCTGTCCAAATCAAATAAATGCATACAATTAAAGGTACCTTTATTTTGACCAATTTTAAAGGCAGCATGGATGTGTTCTTTATGCGGCCTTCAACGTCAATGTTCAAAATTCTGTCAGCTGTTGGTATTTTGGCAAAGTTGTCTGAACAATTTCATTTCAGTTTAGCTAACAAGCTAGGTTTTTAGCCGGTGCATTACAAGTTTCATTGTAGAACTTTTCCTGAGAGATCGTTCTAGAGCCTTCCTTCTGTGGGGGCACACAGTGTCAATCTAGAACAATACATGTGTGGATGCACAGAGAAAACTTTTCCTGTTTTGACAGATTCAACTCCATTCTAGAACTCTCCTCCCAGCAACAGTGGAGCGCCGGGGTGAAGGCAGACAGAAGGATGGGCAGAGGAGAGGAGGGGAAGAGGTGGAGGGGAGGGGGGGGGGGCAACTCTGTTAAGATGCAGGGGGGTCAACTGGCTGCAGTGGCTGATGGGATTTCTAATGAGTGGGAGAGAGAGGAACGGTGGGACGGGATGTGGAGGGACTGTCCAATGAGGCTCTGCCACAGCCTCTCTTTCCCCCGCTGCAGATGAGACTCCGCTTTGAAACTAACCAACTTTCCTCCTGCTAACTTCCCTCAGGTGCTACTGCCAGCCAGGCAACACACAGGAGAACTTTACTTCAGTTTACCTAACTTCCCAACTCACCCCACTTTAGGTAAAAAAAAAAAACACGATAGCTCCTCAGTGTCTTGCTAGGCTTGGAGGAAGGGTATCAGTTTTATGTGTGTGTGTGTGTGTGTGTGTGTGTGTGTGTGTGTGTGTGTGTGTGTGCGCGCGTACGCATGCCTCTGTGTTGTGGTGGCTGTGTGTGTTTGCATGTGTGTGTGTGTGTGTGTGTTTGCATGTGTGTATGTGTGTGTGTGTGTGTGTGTGTGTGTGTGTGCATTTGTGGGCACCTTTTATATCTTTGTCCTTGAGTGCCCTTGCTGGCTGTGTGTATTTACTGAGTCTGGAGAGTATTGGCTTTGCGTGCGTTAGTGAATCTGTGCAGAGCGGGAGCATTTGTCTGTGTCTTTCTCTCCCCCTTCAGGCCGCAGATACAAGCCAGTTAATTCTTCAATTAACACAAACTAGATATTCAAACCTGATTGGAGGGCCTCACTAATCGATGTCCAATTAGGAAGGGGGAAGGGGGGCTCCTGGTGCAAACCAGGAATGAGATGGGGGTAGGTGAATGGCTCCTGATAGCATAACTGTGTGTGTGTGTGTGTGTGTGTGTGTGTGTGTGTGTGTGTGTGAGAGAGAGAGAGAGAGAGAGAGAGAGAGAGAGCATACGTGTGCCTGTGACTGTGTTTAATAGTGGTGTGGTTGTGTGTGTGTGTGTGTGTGTGTGTGTGTGTGTGTGGTGTGTGTGTGTGTGTCTGTGTGTAAGAGGTAGCATGTTCAATCAGTCTGTAGCAGATGGGGTGTCATTAATCCATTGTAGATGCCTGATTACAGGTGACTTTGGTGGGGAGGCAGTGGACAGGCAAAGACAATGGGACAAAGCCATGCTGATGACTCTGGAGGGTAACACACTCTGCATTTGGCCCAGGTCTGGTACAGACTCACCTTCTGATGCCGCTCAGGGTGTGTGTGACCACTGCTGCTGTTGTTCTCCCCGTCTGTTTGTGTGTGTATGTGTGTGTGTGTGTGTGTATATGTGTGTGTTTGTGTGTGTTTACTACTCACAGATGGATTAGGTAACATTTCTGTGCTTGTAAATAACAAACAAATATTCTGATTCTAAATCTTTCTAATTCAAATTTTGACTGATTTTGAATTCTCCTTTGAAGGTATCTGTTGTAAGCCTATAGGTCCCTTTGCCTTGCAATGTGATGGCAGAGGAAGCAATACTATTTGTTATATTTACAGTAATTTAGAGTTGTAACCAAGTGATTCTGGAGTGTATTATATATATATTATATATATAGATCCTAATAGAATGATTCAGCCCTGGTTTAGTCCTGCCCTACTACCAGAACCAGCCTGAGGCTGTCTGAGCCATGGCCCCGGTCCAGCCTCGATCACAGAAATGGTAGAAGTCACCGGGGTTTTGCAGTGGAAATTGGGCAATAGAATGTACTTCTTGCCCCCCTTGTCTTCCATTGCAGCCCATGGCACTGGACATGACCTTGATTTGACTCCTGCATAGATGATTTTTTGACAGACATGTGTAGCATCAGCCTAACTGGTCATTTTATTTCACAGTAGATTTTAAATCTTTTCCCTTTTAGGTTTCATCCAAGAAAGTCCTGTCCTGTGACATATTTTATTTTATTTTATTTTATAGTATATATATTTATAGTAATATTTTTGTGATGCCCACAGATGGAAAGTTTTACTTGTGTTCCAAAGCCTTCCTAATTGCATTAAATGCTTACTATAATGTACAGAAGGTAAGAATTGACTGTAAGGCATCAGAGCAAGTGTTAGGCTTTGAGATAAAAAGAGGAAGGATTAAAACAGGGTCTCGTAGGTGTTAGCTCAGTGTTATGTCGCTGGTTGTTGGAGTGATTCCATTTTAGCCAGTTAGCCAGGCAGTTGAGGTGAATTGCTATCGACCCATGTTGTGTTGTGCTGTGCTGTGTTCTGTCTGTCTTGTTTCCATGACGGGCAGAAGTGTGTTAATGTCTGTCACTCTCACCTGCCTTTCTCCTCTCGTAACAGCAACCACGATGCTCCTGCTGCACCTGTCGTCTGCTGACTGACAACAGACAGAATGTGACCGCCTAACACATACACACGCATGCATACACACACACACACACACACACACACATACACACACACACATACTCACACACTTTCCATTCTTTCCCACCATGCTGTTTGCTGCCTCATACACACAAACACATACACGCACACGCACACATACACACACACACACACACACACGCACACACACACACACACACACATGCACTCTGTTGGTTGAAAGACAGATGGAGAGAGAGAGAAAAGAGAGGGGGAGAGATGAAAAAGAGAGAGGGACATGGGTGAAACAGGGAAAGAGAGGGAGGAGGGAGAAGTAGCGAGTAGAGAAGAGAGAGGTGTGGGTCCACACAGTGATGCCAGTGGCAAGCAGACAGTCCTTGCGTTAGGTGAATGCTAATGTCTGTTTTATATGTGTGTGTGTGTGCATGGCTCTGTGTGTGTGTGTGTGTGTTGCTGTGTGTATATGTGTGTGCGTTTGTTAGTGTCTGAGAATGGGTTGCGATCATAGTCATCAAAAATGATGCTCCAGGACTGTGTGTGTGTGTGTGTGTGTATGTGTATGTGTGTGTGTTTGTGTGTGTCTGTATGTGTCCATGAGCAAGCGATTTGAAGCTGTGAAAGGGTTTGTATTTATACGTGTGTACTTGAATGTGTGTGTGTGTGTGTGTGTGTGTGTGTGTGTGTGTGCACATGGTTCTCTGTAAACTGCTCTCCCCCTCAGGCCTTCCCCATCATGCGTGCTTGTGACTCTGTATCCATAGCGACAGTGGTGTCGCTTGGGGATGGTGGCGGGGCAACGCGGGGTCATCGGTGGTAACCTTTCCTGTCTGTGTCACAAAGGTCGTCTCCACGTGCAACCAGGAGCGTCCAATCAGAGTCAGCCAGCCTCAGTACCCTGAGAGCCTCAAATGGCCAAAGCCTGGACAAAAATCTGTTTGAAATTACCCCCAGCCTTTGAACCACAGCAAGTGTAGAAAAATAAAACACACACCATGTGCTTTCAATTAAAAAGTGATTTTAAAAACAACAAGATAAATAGAAGTAAATTAATCCAAATCAGTTCAATTTTGCTATACAGCAAAAAAGTATTTATTTTTATGTCTGTTATGACGAGGTTAATACTTGCATTATACTTGCATTGTAGGCTTGCTGGCATTATGTTTTTCAAAAGAAAACAGTAAAAATAGAAGAGCAGTGTGTTACTATTTACAGCATAAATTGTAAATATCTAGTCAGCCAAAAATGTGTCAAAT
>PYXC01000452.1:2187500-2190000 GCA_015244755.2 Tenualosa ilisha | reverse complement strand
ATACTCTTTAGACCTCAGACTGACAGACTGTTGCTCTCTGGTTATTGTTCAAGCGAAGTTATAAAGAGTGTTAGTCTATTTAGTTGTGTGTGTGTGTGTGTGTTTGCATTTTTGTGTGTTTTGGAGTAAGTGTGTAAGTGTGCTTGTGGTTCATGGACATAGTAGAACTGCATTAAGGTGCTTACATGTGTGTGTGTGTGTGTGTGTGTGTGTGTGTGTGTGTGTGTGTGCGTGTGTGTGTGTGTGTGTGTGTGTGGTATTTGTGTGATTTTCATAGTTTGTATACTGTACCACAGAGTGCTAGAGGCATTTGGGGCCAGATGAAGTTGTACCCGTCTTTGTGTGTTTATATGTGTGTGTGTGTGTGTGTGTGTGTGTGTGTTTTAGTATGTCTGTGTCTCATTTAGAGTGTTAATAGGATTAACTTCAGTGGCGTGGCCGTCGCTCTGTGTGTGTGTGATTCTTCATCCCTGACCCATGAGGCACCCATGCGCTCGTTGACAGAGAGAGAAAGCAGCATTTTCCCTCTCTCTCTCCTCTCTCTCTCTTTCTCTCTCTATCTTGTGGACAACGTGTGTGTGTGTGTGTGTGTGTGTGTGTGTGTGTGTGTGTGTGTGTGTGTGTGTGTGTGTGTGTGTGTTTCAGTTCCAGTACAGATGCTGTTGTAGTTTATTTCATTCTGTAAAGTGAAGGCATTACTGGCCCATAAGCAAAGGCAGTGGCACTGATATAATCAGCTTACCATGGTGACCTGCTGGTTCAGATGAAATGCATCCAAAACATCCAGCTCATGACTGCTCTCAAGACAGGTAGTGTGTTTGAGTTCCATTGGTGTTTTGTCTTCTCAAGACAGGAAGTGTGTTTGTTTTGTCACATTGTTCAGGACAGGTTGTGTGTGTTCTTTTGTCTTGTTTTGCTCCTACCAGATCAGGTAGTGGGTTTGCCTCGTTCCTCTGGTCCCTTTCTGTTCTGGGACAGGTAGTGGGTTTGCCTTGTTCCTCTGGTTCCTCTCTGTTCTAGGACAGGTAGTGGGTTTGCCTTGTTCCTCTGGTTCCTCTCTGTTCTAGGACAGGTAGTGTATTTGTGCTCTGTCTTTTCTAGGAGAGGTAGTGTGTGTTGTTCAGTTGTTTTCTCTCGTCTATTTCTCATCATTTCTCCGCATTTAGTGAAATTTTTTTAATCAGTCAGTGGTTGAATTCTGAAGGTCTCTGATCACTGACCGCTCCAATCCTCTCTGATGTGACTTGGTCCGAATTTTTTTTCTTTTTGGACCAACAGTAATTCCTTGTTTGTAAAACATGCATTATGAATAAATAGCCACACTGCTGATATATTTTCTAAGATTCCAGCTGTAACGACTGATAACATCTTTGATCAATAACAGTTTTTAAGTTTGTGCTTATCAGATTTTAAAGAGGCTGAAACAAATAGAAAACGTAAAGAGATCCACATTAGCTTTCTTTCTTTTTACAATTCTAAAGCATTTTTCTCCATCCTTCTTTTTATCTTTAAACTACAAACAATTTTGAAACTTTCTAAAAACAAGTCTTCTTTCACTATTGTCTTTGTCAGCATGATTTCCATATCAGCAGACTGCTGATATTCTGATGTTGATCAGTCTAAACCTGTTCTAGAATCAGTTCAGATCGCGTTTTGTCACCTGGTTTAGATCCGATCCTGGTCATGTCTAACTGGGATCTGTTCTGTTGTGATGGCTTCTCTACATGAAAATCTGAAATCTGCTGTCCGTTTATGCGTGTGTGCTGGGTCTCTCAGTCTGGAAGAAGAGAAGAGTGTATAGAAAAAACAAGGACAGTTAAAAGAATGATAGAGATGGAGAGTGAAAGATAGAAAGACAGAGTGACAGAGGGAAGAATATTAATGCATTATTTGGAGGGGGGAGGGTTTATTTTTTATTATTAATGGTGTGGTGGTGGCGTTGTGCAGCTGGACCTGATTGAGAGCACCCGCCATGCACTCCAGTGGAGAACAAACCAATGTATTTCTACCTTACCTTATCAGTTTCTGCTTCTCTCCCTATCCCTTTCTCTCTCTCTGTCTCTCTGCATCTCTCTCTCACTCTCTTTGGTTTTCTCTCTCTTCCCCTGAGTGTCTCTTTCCATCACTCTCTATCTCTCCCTGTGGAGAGCAGTTTGACATCTCTCCAAGTTGCTCTTAGATTAACACGCTCTCTCTCTTTCTCCTCATTTTTCTCTATGTTTGTCCCTTCTAATCTTTTTTTGATTTCACGTGACTCTACAGCTTTCACTTTCTCCTTTTGGTTTGTAGAATATGGACAATAATAATTACTGGCAGTGGCAGTCGGTGTGTGTACATCCAGTTCAGCAGGAGAGAAGTGACAGGATGCTGATATGATGTCTGTGTTTAAATCATGAGTGAAACATCTTCACCTTTTATAAACAAGCTGGATGAACGGGCTCAATTCGGTTTTAAATGGTGTAAGGATTTATTTTCTTTAAAATATTTTTTGGAGGATAGT
>PYXC01000452.1:2157500-2175000 GCA_015244755.2 Tenualosa ilisha | reverse complement strand
AGACACAAAGTGTAGAGTCGCCGTGACAACATAATTCCACCACTCAGGTCCCATTGAGACAGAGTCGATACCCAATCAGAGCTTAGAGGCTACCTGAGCCTCCTCAAACCCCCTGCTTTTAATGATGGCTCTATCAGAGCAGCAGCAGTCAGCCCAGGAGATATAAGCACACACACGCACACACACACACACACACACACACACACACACACACACACACACACACACACATTCAAGCATGCATGCAAAGGAACATTACATACACACACACACACACACACACACACACACTCACACACACACACACACACACACACGCAGACAAACACACAGTACATGTTCTTAAATATACACACACACACATTCAAGCACACAAGCACACATGCAGAGGAACATTACACACACAGTACACGTTCTTAAATACACACACACACGCACACAGACAAATACACTGTATACATGTTCTTAAATATACACACAATGCATGCACATACTCACACGTGCGTACACATACACACACAAACACACACTCTTAAAAGCTTATTCTCTCTCTCTCACACACACACACACACACACACACACACACACACACACACACACATACTCCTATATGGACACATGCATTACTCTAGGTCATCCTCCCTCCGATATCCTGTCCCTGTTGACCGCTTATCATTGATTTTAAAATGTTATATAGGCTTTCACCTCACTGCTGAAGACAATGTCATATTTAATGACAGCGTGTCTCAGCCAGAGCGGTGAGGGAACATATGTGACAGACAGACACACCAGAGACAAACAGCACTGTGGTCTTGCTGCCTGTCTCACTGTCCTCTACTCAGTGCAGTTACTGCAGTCATACACACCTATAAACCTGACATGGGACAAAACACTGGGGGGGGACGTTGAGGATAATGGCAGTGTAATGTAATCTCTACGGCAGCAGGACCTAAGGGCTAAACATGGGATGGACCTGCAGCCAATAGGGGCCTATCTCACTGTTCTGGACCACCTTCCACTGTCCCATACGCTCCACAATCCTAATAAGATCCAGTCCACTGTGTCAATATTTAATCCACTGTCCTAATACTGTTCTACTGTCCTAGTGTAATATTTAAAAGCAGTATTTCAATCTATGGTCCACTCTCTACTATCTCAATGTGCAATCCTGTTGTCCCATTTGGCCGACTATTCAAGGCTGCTGTCCACTGTCCAAAACTTATAGTCCGTTGCCCCAGTCCACAGTCAACTGTCTCAGTCCTTGTCCTACTAGCTACTATCCTAGTCCACTGTCCAAGATCGCCTATTGCCTGAGTCTGCTGTCCAGTATCCAAGACTCCTGTCCACTGCAGCAGTCTGTCCAGGGAGTTCTGTTCTCTGGGAGTCAGCTAATCAGGGGACAGGCAGATCTGGTGCCTGCTTGTGACTGACATCTGCGGTAAATGGGATCAAACAGTCAACGGTCTAAACTGTCCCAATCAGCTGCTTTCTGCCCAAGGGCAATAAGCCTAAGACACACTATGATGTTCTCTTCACTTGTGTGTGTCTGTTTGTGTGTGTGTGTGTGTGTGTGCCAGTGTTGGCAAGCCTATTTTCACCATTCAGTCAGCTGTAGTGTTTCATACAATGATCAAGCCTCTCAGATCTCTTCCCATATTATGTAAATCTCGTATAGTGCTTGACAGCACGCTAGCCTGATGAGTTGACTCTTTCTTTTGCTTCTGCCCTCTATTCTTTCTCTTTTTTCTTTCCTTTTTAATCTCCTTTTTCACATTATCATCTCTCTTATCCTATTCTCTTCCTCAGTTCCCATGATGATTTCTCTCTTCTTGTCTCTCTGTCCCCCCCCCCCCCCCCCTACTCTTGGCCCTACCCCCGCACCCAACCCCCCAACCCCCCCCCAGCCTGCAGAACCTGCGGAAGGAGAAGTCACGGAACGCGGCTCGTTCCCGCCGGGGAAAAGAGAACTTTGAGTTTTTCGAGCTGGCCAAGATGCTCCCACTGCCGGGCGCCATCACCAGCCAGCTGGACAAGGCCTCGGTCATCCGGCTGACCATCAGCTACCTGCACATGCGCCACTTTGCCAGCCAGGGAGACCCGCCCTGGAGCCCCCTGCTGGAGGGAGAGAGCAACTGCGCGAAAGGTGAACACTAGCGCCATTCAGTTCAAGCCAAATCTAGTGATGCCTGAAACAATAGACAGTGGGTACAGTGGCTGTGCAGTCAGTTAATCCAAAATGCTAAGAGATGCTATCACTTATGCCTTTTAGCTGTTTTGCTAGCATGCCTGCACTCAACTCAGAGGTACTGCAAGTATGCAGATTCAAACCTGGGGAGCCCGAGCAAAGGTAATGGATACTCTAAAAGGCCAGCTGTACTAAATCTGACCCCACCCCACCCCACCAAACACACACATACAAACAGAGACACACATACATGACCATATAAACATATGTTAATACTTCAGCTGAATATTCAGTTGAATCATAGCCCTTCCTCATTGTCTCGTTAACCGACATTGCGAGTCTGCGTCGCTTTGGATAAACATCGATCAGCCCAAACTTGATTGGCTGGAATAATATTTGAGTCAATTCATGGCACGAGTTTTGTTTCATTCTCCAGATAAAGGGGATCATTTCAAGTATTCAGATTGGACAGAGAGTTAGATGAAAGCAAGGTGAATTTTTCTGAATTGTATAAAAAATGTAATGGGTTATAATCAGACCAAATCAAACGCAAACGCAAATCAAATCAAATCAAAGACCTTTGAAAATGCAGTAATAAAGGAATAGAAAGGATAAATGATTGTAATGAAATGTTCATCAGAGAGTAAAAGCCTTCCTTGAAGTAGTTCTTATTTCCTGCAATTCTCAGTTTGTTTGCTAGAAAGTGGTATGTTAAAAACACAACGTGTGATTGGACCGTTCTCATGTTGTTAGACCAATCAGATATAGATACTGCTGTCAGCAGTGTCTTAGGTGAGTCATTATTATGAGTGACCAGCAAATGACACTGATAAAGGACAAGGCAGCTTTCATCTGCTGCTTTATTATTGGCTGATTCGTTCAATGATTTAAAGGTCACCCACTCACACACATACACATACACACACACAAACACACACACACACACACACACACACACACACACACACACACACACACACACACTCCATCTCTATTCCACTGACCATCTTCCCCTTGAAAGACATACAAACACAAACAAGACAAGCCAATCATGCTGTTTACCCAGCCACTTAAGCAAGGCGCACACACACACACACACACACACACACACAGACAGACACACACACAACACTGCCTTTAGAACAGACTGTCACTGTGTACATCCGCCCCTGACATGGGTGTCTGGCTCCGAGTGGATCTCTTCATGGGAGTCATATTAGGCGGCGATGGAGAGTGGTGGGGTAGAAGGCGGCAGCGGATGCGTGGAAGGCGGCCCTGTTGCTGAATACAAATGTGTGATTAATTTAAATGAGGGTCTGTAATGGAATAGGCTATTATTGTCTCGCCAGCAGTCTGTGGATTAAGAGGGTAGAGATGCACTCTCTTCCAAACTGACAGGGAAAATGCGGGGAGGTGCATGCAGACACACAAAAGAACACACACACACACACATACACGCTCACACGCGTGCACACACAAAAGTGCATTAAAGAACATTCACACTGACTCTGACGTTCACAGACACACAAGCTGACACACGCACAACACACACACACACACACACACACACACACACATATGCAAAGACATAGAAACACCCAAACAAATACACTGACAAATGCATACATACATACACACATTCACACACCCACAAGGAAAGAGAAAGAGAGGGGGGAGCAGAGAGAAAAAGTAATTGAGATCTCGCCACTGGAGTAATCATCCCTCAGCCATGCGGATCTAAGCGCTGACTCTCTGCAGTTATACCTCATCACTGAACCACCCAACAGAACCAACGGACATCTTGCAACAAAACCATTTTGGACCTATAACAGAACCATCCAGGGTCTAGCAGCAGAACTAACCCACACTTTTAACAGAATCATCCCAACTGAACCACCTATCAGATTATAGTAGAACTTCCTGCCGATTATAGCAGGCCCGCCCAGTAAATCTAGAATCACCCAGTAGCTTAGAGCAGAGCCATTCTGGAGCTAATAGCAGAACTGTCTAATTAGCATCACGAGGAATCTCATCACCAGGAGGGCTATGCAAATACCACCCAAATACATGGACATTGCTGCGGCCACGGTCATGTCACATCCAGGATAATTTCACTCTCCCGAAGGCCTTTTGCATGTGAATTAGGCCACCATACAGGACACTGAAAAAAAAAAAAAGGAACTTGGCCACTGCTATGCCTTTGGCCACTCACCTAGCAAAGAGCTGGCGACATTGCACGCTTAAAGACTCAACTAGATAAATCAGTGTAGAAATCAGGCCTGAGGAACACTTAGACAGGAACTTGGCTTTCACACGCTCTGTGTTTCATCATCCATTACATCCATGCAGTTGGCTGATGCTTTTAGATACAAACTCACTGTGCCAAACACTATAAAAAGGCAGTGTGAAGTGTAGACATTGGCTCAGTGAAATGTAGAGTTGGTGGAGGGAACAATGAGATGACGTCCTGCTGGCGTCAAAAATGACTTACTGATTTTGGTTCTGACTTTGCTAATATGAATGATCAGTTAAATCTTGTTTATTTCTAATGCAAACAGGATACCATGCTTTCTGTGTATCCACAGCCATTGTTCAGAACAGATGAGGGATACGTTTACAGTAATAGTAACTGTAAACCGTACACTTCCCCAGGAATTGAACCCATCCCTGTCATTCGTGCTGGATCGATAAAGCCATTTGGACTAATTTCAGTATCGTAAGGTTGTGTATGTTTATACTGTAAGGCTTTATACTATTTAAGCAATATAACACAAGTGGGAGTGAGGTTGTTCATGGACATCCTCACAGGTGCGGTTCGACCGCAGACACAAAGCCAAAGGCAGGCCTGCTGTAATCACCAGCTCTATCACCAACTAACAAAATTTTGTTTTCCACTGTTTAGTGTTCATTTCTGTTCCTTCATTCTCCACCCCCCAAAATAGCTGTAAGCTTACTTTTGTATCTCCCGTTCCCAAGCAACGCAACAGCTAATCAATGACGTGAAGAAATGGAACGTTCACCTCGGTAAACTCAATGGAAAATGCGGAGTGAGTATTAGCTGTGAAGAATTACTCATGGTATATTGGATATTCTCACTCCTAGAGACGCATAGAATGCTTCTCGTCCAACCAGAAATTGCTAGATAGTTTGACCGAACCTAACTGTTTAATATTATATATCCTCAGATCCTTTGGTTTTATTAGATTGACCACGTAATGAAACCAAAGACATTGGCTAAATGTTATCTACATCTTCTTACCATTGGTTTTACTGTTTTTTGCATTTACAAGCAATTTAACAAGCAAATGAAGTTAGCTTGTGATCTTCAGAAATGGCCTTGTACCTCTTTGACCAATGGCCTTGTCAGATCAGCCTCCACATCAGCCCTCATCATTATCTGTGTCGCAGCCTGCAGTCCTCATTACTGACTGTAAGCTATCAGAGAATAGCAGATGACATGAATTACCTATTACCTCACTCTCCCCATCAGGAGAAAATGATAAAGGGATAGAGGAAGATGGAGGGAGAAAGAGAGAGAGAGAGAGATAACAGTACTGCATATGGTTGGAGAGAAAGAAAGAAATGGAGAAGGCAAAAATGAAAGACAGTATCAGTAAGATGAGAGAGAGAAAGATGGAGAGAGAGGACAGGAATATTGGCAGAGGAAATGAGGAGTGAGAAACAGGAAGACATGAATAGGGAGAGAGGGAGGAGAGATAGGAAAGGAGAGTGTGAGTATACAACAGACACAAAAGGAGGGGTAAATTATCTATGTGATTCGCAATTACAGAAATTAACTACATAACCAGGAGAGCGTAATTACAAGGGTGGTCTAATTGCTATTATTACTGAGGGGAAACAACTCCACAACGATTAGACACTTGTGTGTGTGAGTGTGTGTGTGTGTGTGTGTGCGTGTACATGTGTGCGTGTGTATGCATGTGTGTTGTGTGTGCCTGTTTTCTAGCAGGTGCGCGTTTTTAGAGGTTACTACAAATCACGTGTGTGTATGTGTGTGTGTGTGTGTGTGTGTCAGTGTTTGTGTTAATGCTGGTAAAATGTACAGTAATGGTGCATCAGACTTGCTTAAATGTATAACTTGAACTAATATTTCATGTCAGCTATACAACCACAGAAAAGCAAAAGCCTTGCTGATGCTGAAATATTATATCTTTCTCATCTCCCATTGTACTTGAGTATGTTGGGTCAGTTAGACTAATTTTCTGGCCTGAGAGAACCCAGACGAATCTCATAGCTAATTAGCGTATTTGACTTCACTCTGCAGATCCATGTGTTAAGACAGGAATATGCTGCACTTTCTAAAAGGTCGGGCACCAATTAAACTTTCATTTGTCACACTGGTTTCATTTTCTAGTAGACTGGTAGTCTGTAGCAAGACTAAAGGCCAAATGGGCTTGTTCTCACTCAACTACAATGTTTTTGATTCTGTCCTTTACTGTGTATGGTCCCTTATTTTTCAGTACAGTAGGTTTTTAACCAGATCAACATCAAGAAAGATGTAGGGACTGACAACAAGCGACTGACCTCCCATTTCCAGTGCACCAACAGCATGTTAAATTAAAGCATTAAACTCATACCAAAAACTTGTCTGAAGTGCAGCAAAACACATAATTCATCTAAATTATGGTTTTAATTGCAGTTGGATATTCAGTAACTGAAGGGTCGTTTAAGAGAGAGAGTACTATGGGTAATTTTGATTGGTTAATTTGTCAGATATAGTCATCAATCAAATCAACTCAACTGCACGATTTGATATGGTTGCTAGGGTAGCTGAAAATGCAATGAATACCCAGCATGAGACTTTGCGAAGAGCAGAATGTGATTGGATAAAAATTGGTCTCTACCCCTTGCTAACTTGTCTGCTACATCTGTCAATCAAATTACTTAACAGTAGAAACTGCAGGAAGAGAAACATAAAAGGAGGCACACACTAAGATTAAGGCCTTGTTTCCACATGTCTAGATACTTTTATAAAAGGATACTTTTTTTCATCTATTATTCACCTCAAATGGATATTTTTTTTAAAACGACCTCCAACGTAGAGATTTCAAAACAACTGGATTACGTGGATATGTGTAAACACGACTACAAAAAGAAGGCCTAAAAATATTATTTATTTTTCATTCATTTTCATTTGTTTGAAAAAAGTTGGAGCTTCAAAAAAGGCCTAGGAGGCCCTGAAGGTCCACCACTGCTATAAAGCATTTATAAACACACAATTTAAAGTATCTTATACATAGTACTCAGTGCTTATAAATGTGTAATAAGCACATCTACTAAGTAGTTACTTTAATTAGTTTATTAAAGATTTACCCTAAAGTGCTAACACTCTCCTGATGATGTGAGAGTTAGCAAGGCATTCAACAAGTGGACAGATTTTTTTATGGGGATCAATTGTATCATATTTTTGTTTACATGTTGAACACATAGAAACACATTTCCTGGATCTCCTGGATCACCCAGCATATTCCCACTCACCTCACCAGTTGTTTGTCTAGTTCAGTTTAGTTACAGTGTGTGTGTGTGTATGTGTGGTTTCTTGCTTGCTTGGCTGTGTGTATGTCTGTGTGTGTGTGTGTGGTGGAATGTGGCCTCAATACTCAGCACCCAAAGAGCCTGTAACCCTGGGAGAAGGCATGCACCCCTCTCCCCTTTCTCAACTCCCCCAACCATATGTGTGGGGGTGTGGAGGTCGGGTGGCTGTGAGGGGTCAAAGAGAGATGGGGGTGACACTAGACTAAGGTTAGGCCTTAGGTTTGGGGTATGTGGATGTGGTGGCTGGTTGGCTGGCTGGTATGGAGGGTTGGTTGCTGTGGCTTTTGTCTGCTTCCCACGTTTCAAAGCCAGTCTTGAAAAATGAATAGACAGAGGAAAATCAATTGCATGACCTTCACACTGCAAGAGGGAGGGGGGGGGGGGGGTTGGAGGGAGCAATGGGAGTCGAAGGGGAGGAGGAGGAGGACGAGGAGGAGGGGCGGCGGGTTGAAGAGAAATGGATGGAACAAGGGAGAGGAAGGACAAGAGAGAAAGTGCAGCGGGTTAAAAGATGCAATGTGGTATTTTCTCCCTGGCTCAATGTGAATGTGCAGGTGAATGTGGATGTGTGTGTGTGTGTCTGCATGTGTGTCTGTGTCACACTGAGTGTTTGTGTGTGCATACGTGTGTGTGTGTGTGTGTGTGTGTGTGTGTGTGCGTGAGAGAGAGAGAGAGTGAGAGAGCTCAGAGAAAGCTCAGAGGTGATGGGGGAGGTCAGGTCTTTGTGTATAATGGGGTGATTAAACCTCTAGTGTCACCCTGTCAGACCTATCCCTTCTCTAGAACACACATACACACACACACACACACACACACACACACATACCCACACTGTTTGCATATAAGCTAACACATCATTATTCTGACATACTAAATCACCTCTCTCTCTCCCTAGACAATTCTTTGTTGACTGTTTTTAAATCGTAAATAGTTTGGTCAAAAAAATGCTATTTCTTATTGACACGCTGAAGCAGAGAAAATACAGTAGCAGAAATTGGGAGATTTAATACTGTGATATACTGTATACTGTGAAAGCAGAATGCTGTTATATATGTTATGTTTAAATAGTGAAGCAAGTCTATGAGAGGGCCCTCAGCTTGGAATAAGTCAGTTGATCGTACCATAGCATTACCAGTAGCTCCAGCAGTGGTGTTTCCCTCACTGGGTCCACATTTTTTCCCTCTGTCTTCATCACTTTTCACTGTAGGCCGTTTCAAGTCAGTTCCATTTAAGTTAACAGAGTCAGTTCAATTCAAGTCAGCTTTATTGCCATGATACATGAACATTTTTGCATTGCCAAAGCGGAACAAGTTTACATGCAAAGTACAATGAGGTGCAACTTATGGCAAACATATATGCGTTTAAGATTGTCAAACAATAAACAAACTGGTGTGTGTGTGCGTGTGTGTGTGTGTGTGTGTCTGTGTGTGTGTTTCTTTGTCTTTTAACCTTTTTTCCCCCATATCTAATTCATTTTTTTTCTCTGCTGTTCTCCGACATTTTCTCTCCATATCCTTCCATCTCCCATTTTCTATTACTCTGTCAAACATCGACATGTTTTCTTGACATAAACATACAATAGAATTTCTACCAGCCATGACAGTATGTTCTCTCTCTCTCTTTCTTTCTCTCTCTGTCTCTCTCTTTCTCTCTCTGTTTTGGTTCTCTCATTTCCCAAATTCTCCACATTTAAAGCAGCGAAGGCTTTTAAGGGACGTTAATTGCACTCAAATTATGTTCGACCGTGGAAGGCAAGAGAGAGAGACGGGGGGGAGCAAAAAGGGAGTAAGAGACCGAAGGATGGATTGAGGGAGGGAGGGAGGGAGGGAGGGAGAGTGAAAGGATAATTGCGGCCGAGAAGGACGTTGAGTCTGGGGTCGCAGTGTCTCCCTCCCTCCCTCCCTCCCTCCCTCCCTCCCAACCTTCCTTCCCACCCTGTCTGTCTCAATCTACCCTGGTCTGTCTACTAGTGGAGGAAGAAGGGAGGGTATGGGGGGAAAGAAAGAGACAGACAGAGGGGGGTGGGGGTGGGGGGCATATGCAAAGGTGGATGGGGGTATTTGTCATTAAGGGAGTCAGTCAACGCTCTGTCGAGGTGATCAGCCTGTGCAAACTGAGCAAATTCCACTCAAATAAATAAATAAGTAAGTTACTATGCTGAATACCCAATCGTTTGTGTGATCTATCAGGTTCCCATAGTAACCTCCTAACTTGGTTAAAAGGTCGACTGTGTGTGTGGGGGAGGGAATAAGCCAGTGGATGTGAGGTTTGTGTGTGTGTGTGTGTGTGTGTGTGTGTTAGAGGAAGAGAGTGGGAGGAAAACAGTTGTTCACAGATACAATTTCTCTCCCTCACCAAAACCACTCAATTTGTAAATGTTTCATGTTTTTGCAAGGAAGGCAAAAGTCCTAATTCTGGTTGTTTGCAATTGATATTGATATTAAGGTTAAGCTTTGTTTGTTACAACACTGAAGAGGAAAGATCATAGAAGAAAGAGTGCAAATGACAAATTAGCGTTGTTGAAATGACCCATATTAGGCAGAGGAAAACAGGAGAATGAGAGAAAGGAGAGAGGAAAAGAGAGAATTATCACTGGAAGGGAAAAACAGACTAGAGAGAAAAAAGAAAAAGAGAGAGAGGGAGTAAAGGAAAGAGGAGAAAGGCATCACTGAAAAGGAAAAAGGCTGAAACAGACAAGAGAGAGAAAAGGAAGAGAGAGAGAGAGAGAGAGATGGGGGGTGGCTGTAGAGGATGAATCAGATGCCACTGGTTCATGGTCCTCTCCTATTCACCTCCAGAGGGTCTCTCTCCACCCTGTTGAGCTGGCCTCTCTCCCCAGGGAGGGTGCGCTGTGCTGGGCTGCAGGGGTTAGCTGTGTGTGGGTAGGACTCCATGGCCCAGTGTCACCCCCTCCACTTCCTGCGGCCATGGAACCGGGAATAATGATGGGGGTGGGGAGTGTGTGTGTGTTGGGGGGGGGGTGAATGTTAAATTAGTGGCGAGAGTAGACACAGTGTGTGTGTGTGTGTGTTTCTGTGATGTTATTGTATTTAGAAGCTGGTCCCAGACCTGTCACCTCCCATCTAACACATATGATGGTGGGTAGCAAAAGCACCCAAAAACCATACCCACATACATACACTGAAAAACACATGCACAGACACACACACACACACACACATTCACAAACACACGCACAGACATACACACACACGCACACACGCACACACACACACACACACACACACTCAGCTGGCCTGTGTGGCTTGAGTGGCGGCTTGATCCTGGGTGCCAGAGTCCTTTTCAGACTTGTGAATGGAGCAGGCTAATTTATATTCCTGTCCTGTCCAATGAGGGGGGGCACCCCCAATTACACAATAGAGCTGTGTGTGTGTGTGTGGGGGGGGGGGGGGGGGGGTCTAAAAGAGAGGGAACATGAAAATGTGCACATGTTGTTATATCTCTGAAGGTGTGTGTTATTGTGTAATTTTTTTGCTGCGTGTGTGTGTATGCGTGAGTGCATGTGTTTGCGTGTGCGCGCGAGTGTGTGTGTGTGTGTGTGTGTGTGTGTGTGTGTGTGTGTGTGTGAGGGCCTGAGGGTATTTAGACTATTATTACACACACACACACACACACACACACACATATATATACACACACACTATCCCAGCATATGAGTGATTGGCAGGGAACTGCATGACATTGTATTTGGTGTTCAGCAGCACCTCTGAAAAAGCATTCCATTCCATTTTCCTGTCAAAACGCTTATTGATCTCCAAGACATACACACACACACACACACACACACACACACACACACACAGAGAGAGAGACACGTACACACACACACAGACAATACACATGTAGAAAAACATGTTCGCTTCCCATGTAAGTGACAAGGCCTTGATATTGGAGCATCAGTCTCCCGTAGAGCAAAGCAGTGCACTGTGATTGACTCCCTCACATCTGCTCAACAGTAGTGGGCATGAGAGGCCTGTTCCTGATGGGATGAGACTCAGAGAGTGAGAATTCGATTGGCAGTACTGTATAATACAAAATAGTATTGACAGATGATATTGAATTGTTTTGTTGTTGTTTTTTAACAGTAGTTTTTTCTATTGTTTGCTTTTCTGTTTTATTGTTGTGCTGTGACCTATGTAGTGATATGTTGTAATTGCATTTCTACAAAAACACTTTCTTATCCTCTATTTGCCTCATGTAACAGCTTGTATATGACTGCTCTACGATATGAATGTCTCATTTATTATGCCTCTAAAACAATTCACTATCATGCCACTAAAGCATTTTCAATGGAATTTCTTTCAATTTTCAGGCGACTTCTTTTGTGTGACTTATGACTTTTGAGTGATTGTATGTCAAAAATAAACGCATCACTATTTTGGCATGTAGAAGAAAGTGTGCAATATAATACCTGAGTATCTGATTAGCTGGTGCATTCTGCTCTGGCAGTGCGACGGACGACCCATTCCCTCGCTTCGGAGATCTTTGAGCAGCATCTTGGAGCACACCTTTTGCAGGTGAGAAAGAACGTTACATCTCACTAACCTTTATTGCATAAACTCTACGTCTCTGTTATGAGTTGACCACATAGGCGGCTGCTTGCAGTTAGAGTGATACTCAGGACTACTTCCAACCATGGCCCTGTTGATGATCCCTGAAGAGGAGGAATGAGAGAATATAGACCAATTAGCGAACTAAATGGGGCTCTGGGAAACAAAACTAAAGTTTGCATAGTCTGTCTATTTTGTGTCAAATTCTCTTGCAAATAGCAAAGCATCCTCAACAACAGGATTACTGATTGGAAGTGCTCCAGACAGTCAATTTAATCCTTACACAAGTCCTATGGTGTTGAATCTGTAACTGAATCCTCACCCTCTCAGGCCTGTGATACTGGGCCACCACAAGCAGCATTCATTACACATATATCACCTTATCATTACACCTATATCACCATATATCAGCCTTTCTAGCCACAGAAAGGCTATAGAAAGCCATTACGATACGGCGCTTGATCAGATTGGCCCTTAATCTCCACTGTAAGCTGATTTTAGTGTCCAGCAGATAGTCCTCACAGTAATAGATGTGTGAGCTGATGGGGGATCCCTCGTAATGATCCTCGCTCACCACACACTCAGACACCAGGGATGCATTTCTATAGACATTGGGGAAATAGTCAGTGGCCAAGCAGAAGAGCTCACCTACAGCACACTAAGGCTTGGTAGACAGACACATTTTAATAGCTTGGAAAGCAAATGTAGAAAATATGCAGACAAAAAAAATACTTTATTACTATAATTGTGCTTAACAGTATATAGATAGATAGACAGATAGAGAGAGAGAGATAGAGAGAGAGATATGCATGTTTTATGTAAGAAATTTAGAGAGCAAGAGCTAGAAAGGAAGAGAGAGAGAGTTCAGCATACTATATAATGTTTGTGAGAAAAACAGTATTGTTCTCCCTCTGCCACGTCCTCTGTCAGTAATAACCTGTTAATTGCTCTTGATTCCGACACATTCAGGCTGTATAGCCCAGCACTCATCATGGCCACTCACATTAGCATACTGAGCATGTCAGGCACATAAATTAGACCGCCGCCTTCTTCCCAGCCGCCGCCATCAGCAACAGCAGCAATCACTCTGCTGCCCATGTGCTAACTTGTTGATAAGACAAATAATCACAGTAATCAAACTAATTTATTAATATCACTGCTTTATACTCTTTCAGCTTTTAATAAAATCACTTACAAGTTGACTAATTTAGAATATTGGTGGTGTACTCCACCTGAGTGTGTGTTCCCGTTGAGATGGAATGATTCAGTCGATTTGGTTTGTCTGCCGTTCAAGACTGTCCTGCTGTCAGTGCTTGTTGAGCGCGACTGGATTGGATTTGCCGGAATGTTCCATGGAGAATTGCAGAAGTTGAGTAGGAGGAGTATTGACAGCAAGTGTTCAGGACCTGCCTAAAGATCTAAAGATCCGCTCTAATTTCCTCAATATGCACTGACAGTGGTAATAGTCTGCACTGTGTTTTTGTGCTGATAGCTGTAACTGTGTGTGTGTGTGTGTGTGTCTTTCTGTCTGCCTGTCTCTCTCTTCTTGTATGTGTGTGTGTACTTATGTGTGTGTCTGAGCCTGTCTGTCTCTCTCTCTGTATCTATATGTGTGTGTGTGTGTGTGTGTGTGTGTGTGTGTGTGTGTGTGTGTGTGTGTGTGCGCATGTTTCTTCCTGTAGTCGCTGGATGGCTTTGTGTTTGTGGTGAGCCAGGAGGGGAGATTCCTGTACATCTCAGAAACCGTGTCCATATACCTGGGCCTGTCACAGGTGGGATGCACACACACACACACACACACACACACACACACACAGACAAACCTGGAAGCACTGCCTAAACACACAGTCAGCATGTTTGCCCACTCTGAAATTTTTGTGTGTGTGTGTCCGTGTGGTGGTGGTGTGTGTGTGTGTGTGTGAGAGCACCTTGTAATGCAGTGCATGTATGCTTGTCTCTAGAGAGTGTCTGCATGCAGTGACATCAACAGCATTAGCAGCTGTCCAGCCTTGGGCTCTCTCTTTCTCTCTATCCTTCCCTCTCTCCATCTCTTTTTTCTACATCTCTCCCTCCACTTCTTTGTCCCTCTCTCTCTCTTCCTCTCTCTGTCCTCCATCTCTTTCTCCCTGTATCTATCTATCCCTCTCTCCTCCTCCATCACTCTCCCTCTATCTGTCTCTCTATATCTTCTCCTCCAGCTCTATGTCTCTTTCTTCTTATTTTTTCCTCCATCTCTCTTCCTCTTTCTGTCCTCTGTTTCTCTCTGTTCTGTAGATCTCTCTTTCTTTCTCTCACTTTTATTTACTTGTTTATGACCCTCTTCCTTTCGCTCCCTTTTTCACTCTCTGTCTTCCTCTATATCTCTCTGTCACTCTTTCCCTCCCTTTATTATTCATTTATTCCTTATGGCCCCCTGTCTTTTTGCATGTAGCCCCCCTCTCTGTCTCTCATCAGTCACTCCCTGTCTTTTCTTCTCTCTTGCCCTCTATCCTCCCTACTCTCCCTCCTTCTCTCCCTTCCCCTACCTTCCACCCCTTACCTCTCTCTCTCTCTCTCTCTATCTCTCTCTCTCTTTCTCTCTCCATCCCCCAGTGGTGTCCGGGTGACTCTCTCCAGGTGCTGGCCTGTGCTGATTGCCTGTGGCCTCTTGTACTGTGAATGTTAAGTCCTGCCATTTTGCCCAGATGCATAAATAATAACAGTAATTACTCGTGCCGCAATCAAAGTGTCGCCGGGCCGGCCGGGGTCCCTGTCTGCAGGACAAATCGATAGGCATCTTTAAAAGCCA
Source organism: Tenualosa ilisha (assembly GCA_015244755.2). Taxonomy (NCBI): domain Eukaryota; kingdom Metazoa; phylum Chordata; class Actinopteri; order Clupeiformes; family Clupeidae; genus Tenualosa; species Tenualosa ilisha. The sequence goes on along the minus strand of PYXC01000452.1, from coordinate 2,159,900 downwards.
CATTGATTGTGGGGGGAAAAACACACACACACACACACACACACAAACACACACACACACACGTGTATGTGTATGTGTGTGTGTGTGTTGTGGGAGGGGCAGGGAAGGGTTAGGAAGATAGATAGGGAGAGATAGAGGGAGCGGAAGGAGAGAGAGAGAGAGAGAGAGGGAGAGAAAGGGAGTGGGGGAAGGAGGGAAGAGGGTCAATAGAAATGTTTAGAAAGAGTACAGAATTGAAGACAGCTAGCGAGAGGAGAGGAGTGCAGAAGTTGCCCATGAGGCTGAGTGGGTGATTGTGTGTGTGTATGTGTGTGTGTGTGTGTGTGTGTGTGTGTGTGTGTGTGTGTATGGATGAGTGTTGGGTGGATGGGGTTTTCTAGGGTGGAAGTGGGAGGTGGAGAGAGGATGGGGTACAAGACTGAGTGAGGATGGAATGAACAAGATAACAAGAACAAAAAGTGAAGAAAGAGAACGAGTAAGAGAAAAGGAATGAGAAAGAGAACGAGTAAGAGAAAAGGAATGAGAAGAGTTAAGGTAACAAGTAAGAGGTAAACAGTAAAGAAGGCTGGGATCACAGCAGCAGAGTTTCTATTGTTTGCTATGTAATGGTTGGTTAGTCCCTTAATCATTACGTTACTGTCAAGCATGTCAAGTATTACACTAGTGTCTCAGTGATCTTTCAGAGCGTAACACTCGACTCATCGATGTCAGTTAATGGACCGAACACTCACGCAACTTAGTACTGATCTCTGCAGCACGCTTTGCCATTGACCAGGATGTGATCCACACCTAGGGGAGATCAGGGAGGGAAACACAAGAGAAAGGGAGAAGGGGAGAACAAGGAATAGAAGGTGTTGCTGTGAGACCACCGGAGGCTGAGGAGGATTCAACACCTCTGATGGTGGAGTTCACAGAGGCTGAGTTGCATTATGTAAGACTTGTGTGTCCTCCCTCCTGGCATGGGAGTCTTTAGAGGAGTTCAGTAATTCTTTAACACCTTTGGGCGTGAGTCTTTACTGCTCTCATACCGAGTGTATGAGTGCACCAGCACCAACTACACCTGGCTCTTTAACCTAAGTCAAAATCCAAAAATTACACTGATATCCACGCACACACACACACACACACACACACACACACATACACACACATTAACCCAAACACACACAAATGCATACACAAACACACTCACACCCATGGTACACTGCTGTTTCAGATACCTGTGCCATCTCTGTCAGGTCCAGAGTTCTGGGCTCAACTGAGGTGCCTGTAACCTTTAGTCCCAATGACCTCTCCTAGCTGCTGCAGTAACAAGTAACATGCAGTGCTGTTTGGGAATCCATCCATACCGCTGCACTCAGACACCAGGGAATCTGCTATGGGCTTAAAGAACCGTCTCTAACATTCAGATGATTTTGAGTAGCTAATACATGCAGTGATACTCCCAAGAGTTTAGACATTCCCTGATGTGATATACAGCAGGTCTTAGGGACACCAGCAGTCACGTCAACATCTCAAAAGTTCACACACACACACACACACACAAAATCTCAGATAAATACACACATTCATACACACACACAGACACATACACACAGTCAGTCAGAGTCGGACGTGCCCTGATGTGAAACACACACAGTAGGTCTGAGGGACACCGTCACATTTCACAACACAACTCATCTAGTGTCTGCACTGATTCCATCAGCAGCAATCCTTCCATAAAACATGAGGGGAGAGAGCAAGTCAGAGAGAGGGGGACAGAGAGAGAGAGAGAGAGAGGGTGGGGGAGAAATGGAGTATGAGATATGGGGTCAGAGATTATACAGGAAACAAAAAAAGAAAAACAAAAAGAGACAAAGACTGAACGACAGATGATGAGAATGAGAGAGAGAGAAATGAAGTCTGAGTTAAAGGATCAAAGTGCAGATAGAAAGCAAAAAAAGGAAAAAGTCAAAGATTGACAGAGAAAGAGAGATAGTGAGAAAGGAGGGAAGAGAAAGAAAGAGAGAGAGGGGGAAACAGAGAGAAAGAGAGCAGGAGGATGAGAGAGGGGGTAGAGAGAGAGAGAAATTGAGTATGAGATGGAGGGTCAGGAAATGGCCAAGGAGACAGGAGGGCAGCAGAGAGAGAAAGAGTGAGTGACACAGACAGAGGAAAAGAGAGAGAGAGATGGACTATGAGATAATGGGTCAGAGAGGAATCCAGAGGACAGAAGAGGAGTGAGAAAAGAATGGAGAGTGAAAATACTCTCTCTCTCACACACACACACACACACACAGAGACAGAGAGATGAATTCAGATCCAACTTGTTGCTGCCTCCATAAAGGTCACCTCTTTGCCCTCCTCCCCCGCCCCCCTACACACACACACACACACACACACACATCCTTACACATACAC
>PYXC01000452.1:2122500-2152500 GCA_015244755.2 Tenualosa ilisha | reverse complement strand
GCGGCTTCTTCATCCGTATGAAGTCCACCCTCACCAAGCGCGGACTCCACGTCAAGTCCTCTGGTTACAAGGTCAGACAGACACACTTACACACACACACACACACACACACACACTCACACACACACATGCACATGTACAAACATGCGTGCACAAACAAGCGTGCGGTCAGGTAACTAAGCAGTCATTAAAATGTTTTATTAATTTTTACAATTATGTATACAAAAACATCAAGCAGAAATATGACCATGGGCAAAGTGAAGATGGAACTGAACTTCATTCTGCTCACCAAATTGCACTGAGTTACCAAATTTAAATTGTTATTCAAATTGTTATTCAGTCATGCTTCACTGAATGGATGATGTGTACTTGTTTGATTGAATGGATGATGTGTACTTGTTTAATTTGATCTGACATGGAATTTACTTCTCACAGAATGATCTCAGTCTACAAGTTCACATTTTATCACACAGCTGAAAGACCTCCGAAGCGTGGTCTTCTGTTTTGTCATAAACAACGTCCAACAACCTTTCTTTGGCGGTGGCTTGCTTGAGGAGTCTGATGCCATTCATTTCAGCTACTGCTGGCTCAGTTCCTTTTGAATGACATTGGTTGATTTGGGAGATAGATATAAAAGGAAATCTACTGAGTGATGAGCCCCTCCCCTAGCACCCGTGCGAAACTGAGAGCTACATTGAAAAATGGGTTTCTGAGCCTAAGTCCCACCCGGGTTGACCATGGGTAGTAGGTTGACCATGGGCATGGTGGCCTAGGTTGACCTTGGGTAGGAGGTTTCGATCGCTCCAGAGACTGTCCCAGCTAGGTTGACCATGTGTAGGTGATTTTGAGTGCTCCAGAGACTGTCTCTATTTATTTAATTATTATTTTGAATGACATTGGTTGATTTAGGGGATAGACATAAAAGGAGATCCACTGACTGATGATTTCATGTTTTTGGGAAAAGAGAGAGATAGAGAGGGGGAAAAAAGAATGAATTGAAAAATAGTGTGCGTGCCAAACTTGATGTGTGTTTGTCGAAAGAGATGATCTGTCATGCGGCAGGATTGATTCATAATGACTTTTTTTTCTTGAGGACTGTGAACCAGTCTACTCCAAGGTCATCAGAAAGCTCTGGAGCTGAGAGATGAATGTCCCATCACTTGTGACACATCTGTGCTGATGATGAGGGTTGATCTGAGCTACTTCCTCAGCCTGCTGACACCTCACAACCCCCTGCTCCTACAGCAGCTCAGTTTTAGCAGATTCAGCCTTGATCAGGGCCTCGTTAGAGCCAGATAATAGCCAAATCTGTGCCAGACTCAACAGCTGTTAGACTGTTAGAATGTGGCTGACATTTATGTTTATATATATTTGTACATTCATTCGATAACATTCATTAAAAATACATCTCTACACTCCAGAGATGCAGAATAGTTGTGTCCTTTGCTGCTTTTTGAACTGCTTGAGAAATATTCAAAGCGTATGTTCTCCTCTTTTGTAAGTCGCTTTGGATAAAAGCGTCTGCTAAATGCATAAATGTAAATGTAAATGTAAATACCAAGCATGCCTGCAAATGTTCAATCCCTACAGTCGCCATCTTTTAAAGAAAATAACAACAATAATGTACATTCTCACCAATCCATGTGGGTTTGTTTGTAAACCAAAGAATAGGAACCAGCAATGATCATTTTTGTAGTCATATTGACTGACAAGGTCATAAATGCTACGTGGCTCAACGTTTAAGCAGAAGTGTAACAACTGCGGAACGTAGGTTGAGGCAGCCAAGAGAGCCTTCGCCCACCCCGCAATGAGCCATTTAACCGTCAAAGTGACTGCAAAGCTGGTAAATTAACCTAAAAATGTTGTGTGGTTTGCCTTTAAATCTGTGGAGATCTGATCTAGCTGTTAGCTGCTTATTTGTGTAAGTGCATCTGCTATGTGTTTACATTCTGCTTATTCTTTTCAACTTCCTGTCAGGTGATTCACGTGACCGGTCGGATTCGCTGTCGCCCGGCGCTGGTGCCTGGCTCCACCCGCTCTCTACACCGGCCACTGGGATTGGTGGCACTGGCTCACACCCTCCCACCCTCTACCCTCAACGAGGTGCGCATGGAGAGCCAAATGTTTGTCTTCCGTGTCAACATGGACCTGCAGGTCACCTACTGCGAGAACAGGTGTGTATAACACATTAGAAAACCCCCCACCTGGCCACCTACTGTGAGAACAGGTGTGTATCACACTAGAACAACCCTCACCTAGTCATTCACTGCAAGAACACGTGTGCATCATACTAGACTGTTTTCATCATACTTGACTGTTTGTGGGTAAGTTTGTCTGTGTGTATATCTGTATGTGTGTGTAGTTGACTGTTTGTGGGTAAGTTTGTCTGTGTGTATATCTGTATGTGTGTGTAGTTGACTGTTTGTGAGTGAGTTTGTCTGTGTGTATATCTGTATGTGTGTGTATATTTGTCTGCATGTGTGTTGAGATTTGCGTGTGTAAATGTGAAATGTGTTTCTCACCTGTGCGTCTCTCTCTCTCACACACACACACACACACACACACAGGATCTCTGAGTACATGGACCTAAGTCCAGCGGAAGTGGTGGGCCAGACCTGCTACCATTTTATCCATGTGGAGGACCTGGAGAACATCCGACAGAGCCACGAAGACTGTAAGTGTCTGTGTGTGCCTTTGTGTGTGCGAACACATGTGTGTATCTATACTTGTGCATATTTGTGTGTATGTGTCTGTTTCTATAAAAACACGTTTGTGTATGCATGTATGTACAATACGTATGTATGTGAGCCTATTTGTGCATTGTGTGTGTGTGTGTGTGTATGCACCAGTATGTCTTTGTGTGTGTGGTCCTGTTAAAAACAGTGTGTGTGTGTGTGATCCTGTTAGTGTCTGCGAACATGATAGCCTAATATGCACTCAGGAATAAAAGCCTACTAGAGCCCATTGAACGAAAGCAGTCCAGACACAACCAAACGAGATGAGATAGGCAGGACCAGAGGAGCCGAGTCTGATGGTCATCATTACAACTACATCACTGCTAAGTGTGTGTGTGTGTGTGTGTGTGTGTGTGTGTGTGTGTGTGTGTGTGTGTGTGAGAGAGAGAGAGAGAGAGAGAGAAAGAGAGAGAAAATGTAATGGTTGTCTGCACTTGTCTTTATGTGTATCATGTCTGTTACTGTTACTTAATTATGCAGTGTTGTGTTGTCCTTTTCTGAGCATGCTTATATTATCTCACTCAAATCCCTTTATCTCTCTCTTTTCCTCTCTCTTTCTGTTACTTTCTCATGTACCTTACTTTCTGTCCTCACTACCTCTGACTCCCCTCATCTTTCCCTCCATCTCAACCTATCACTCTCATTTTGATCTCTTCCCCTCTATCTCTCTCCCTCTCCCCCCCGTCTGTGCCTCAGTGTTGCGTAAGGGCCAGGTGGTGACGGGTTATTACCGCTGGCTGCAGAGGAGGGGGGGCTACCTGTGGGTGCAGTCCTGTGCCACCGTCTCCATCAACCACAAGGCCCCCCATGAGCGCAACATCATCTGGGTCAACTACGTCCTCAGGTCAGACCCACATGTCTGTGTGGATACCTGTGTGTGTGTGTGTGTGTGTGTGTGTGTGTGTGTGTGTGTGTGTGTGTGCATGCATGTGTGTGTGTATGTGTGTGTGTGTGTGTGTGTAAGATAGGTTTTGCTTTTCCCATGTTAAATCACTGCGTTACAGTCAGGGCAGCCACACAAAGCCACACATAATATGTGGTGTGGGATCAGGATTTGAATGGGGAACGCTTCATGGAAAATTCCAGTGCATTTGTATAGCCCTGTTGATTGTCTTATTTCAATTTTCCTTGGTTTCATTTTCTTTGACCCATCGGTTAGTTTTAGCTAATGATTCGTTATCTCGTCTATGTCGCACCAAATCTTCTCACTGACAGCACTCAGTGACTTCAAACAACAAGGCTATGGGTTGAAATGCACCAGAATTTTCCGTTCAGATAAGACAGCTCAGATACTGAGACTGAGACCTTTACACTCTGATGCCGACCCAAAGGCCTCCCAGTGCCTCCCAGTCAACTGACCATAATATCAGCTTCACTATAGAAATATGCATTCCCTTATCATCTCTTTCCATATGGGAGTACAGCTGTGTAATTCAGGTCACATGTGGATAGAGTATATCTGATAGGAGCTTTTTACTTGATAAGATGAGGTGTGTGAGAGGCTCTGATATTAATGAGTGTCTTTTCAAAGTCTGTTTTGTCCTCTTGCTTTCTGTTTCTCTGACTTACAACTCTTTTATAACTAGAACACACACACACACACACACACACACACACACACACACACACACAGACACGCACACGCACACACACATGCACATAAACAAACATAGGTAGATGCAGCATAAAGGCTTAGGAGTACAAAGAGAACACACCCACGCACCCACACACACACACCCACACACACACACACGGATACACACGCACACACAAACACACAAACACAATAAACCAGGCTGAATTTCAATGATAATTGGACTAGCGATATATAATTACAGCAAATGGATGTCAAAATTGTTCTGGCTGAATGGTGTTTTAGTTAATTAGGGCCATAATTACAAGAGCTAATTAACTTCCACAGCCCCCGCCGTAGCGCTACCTCGCTAGCGGAAGAGAGTGTAAACTGTCTCAGAGAGAGGGAGAGAGAGAGAGTGTGTGTATGTGTGTGTGTGTGTGTGTGTGTGTGTGTGTATGTGTTTATGCATATGTTTGTCTGTCCCTGTCTCTTTATATCTGTCCTTGCTCTTCTCTTTCAAGTCTGTATGTCTGTGTATGTGTGTGTGTGTGTGTGTGTGTGTGTGTGTGTGTGTGTGTGTGTATGTGTGTGCTAGAGGGTGGGTGTCACTGACTAAATCCCTCCCCTATACTTTCCCTGCACTGTTCTTCTTCTCAGAGAGTAAAGAACCTAAAAATACACACATACACAAACTAATGAACAAACAATTACCTCTCTCTCTCTCTCTCTCTCACTCACTCACTCACACACACACACACACACATACACATACACACAGTACATAGATGACAAATTGAGGTAAAATTTGTAGAAGTAGATAGATAGGTGTTATTTGTAGGTAGATAGATAGATTATAGACAATTTCAAAACAATGTTTTTTTGAGGGAGATATTTGTCTAGTTTTAGTTAAATGACTCGGTCACTGGAAGAAAGAGTATTTCTAGATATGAATATTAATGTGTATGTCTATATGTTCCATGAATATTTATGAGATGGGCCGTATTACCGGCCACTTCCACCTTTATCTGTATTCAAAATATAAATATTCATAACAAATACAAGTACAGTTGTCAGGTTTGGTGTCTGTGAGATCATTAGTTAAACTGGTGCATGCAAAGTTTTGTTTTGTTTTGGAAATGGCAGTTGAAAATGACGGCAAATCTTATATATATCTGAGAGGGTGTCGGAGAGTATAATTAAGGACAAATAAGGTTATATTGGTTTACAGAGTTATTTTTATCACAAGTGTAGTTTAAATGCCCTTTGGTATTGTGTCACGTTTAAAAAAATCTCTGAGTTTGCCGGAGACAACAGTACTTGCATGCAAGTGATGGACCACACTGATAATAGTCAGAAGGGAAGTGAGTTTTCCTGATTTGTTTGTTTCTTTTGTTCCATCTCCTATATTTATGTCTGTCTTATTGCACAACCTCTTAAAGGAAAAGTCTGGTATAAATCAACCAATATCCCTGTTTCTCATACTTACCAAGTGCTGTCGTTAGGTAGAAGAACGAGAAAATTTGATACGAGGACTGAAGGAGGCTCAGGAGCACGGAAGCTCAGTTTCAGTCTCTCAGTTAATGTCAGCTGCTGGTTTGCAAATTTGGTCTATGCTGTACCAAATGATGTTATGGGTTGATTTGCAATGGAGTTTTTCTTTAATGGCTGACTGTAGAGAGTGGTCAATAAAAGGGCAAGGGAGGCATCCAATAATAGGAGTGTCTATATATATATATATATTAGGTTTCTCATGCTCTCTCTTCCCCCTTATGTCTTATGCCACAGTCGTACTGAGTTGCCTGACATGGCGCTGGATTTACTACAACTCCCAGAAGGCCTCAGGGCAGAACGACTGGAGCGTGCCAGTTCTTCCCCTCATAACATCTCCCCAAAGGCTCCAGGTACGCTAACATCTCATAAACACATTATCTTACAAACAAATAAATGTACACATGCTTACAGGCATATGCAAATATCCAATTTGTGCACGTACCCTTTAGAATAAACATATTTGGGACATGAATAGACTCACCTAAGACAGTTTGATTATTAGTGTCATAGCTGTTCTCACAGGGTCTCCATTTTAACATTCCAAACGCATCCCTCTCGTTAGTTTATTTGGCATATGTTTGATGTGATATCAACATAAGGGATGGAGTGGAATGGAATAGAATGTCTAGGCATTGTTTTTACCTTTGAAACTGTCTATAAAATACACTACATAGAACACGGTGGGTGATTTTATGTACATAGAATTATTTCTCACATACCCTGTTTAAACCAGTAATATACTGTATGTACTCATACACAAAAGAGTGACTTTTAAATAGAAGTTTTATTCCTCCAATATGAAATAGAAATAGAAAATCTTCTTCCTCTAATCACACACTAGTACATACAGAAACAAACATACACACACACACACACGCACACTTACACACAGAGTTAGATCTAAATATCCTTCATTAAACCTTGTTGTGTTCAGGAACTCTGAAAGGCAAACCAGAGTCTGAGCTGAAACACAGAGATGTCTACACCCATCCACCCTCCAACCAATCAACTGAGAGCAGGAAGAGGGCGCGACGGCACACCCCCTCCCCCGACGGGGCCCCTCTCGGAGCACGTAGGCGCGTGCAGGAGTTTCGCCCACGCGAGGACAGCCCGGCCCCGTCTTCCGAACCCGGGAGTGAGAGCGATGCAGAGGATGAGGATGATGAGGAAGAGGAGGAAGAGAGGGGGAGCGTCTGGGGACAGCAGGAGGGGGGGAGGGGGAAAAGAGGCAAGAGTGAGGACCCAGGGGCTGTGAAAACAGCAGCAGGGGTCGGGGGCAATAGAATCCACAACGGGCGCGCCGTCATCAGACAGCTGAGGAGCGCCGAACCCCCAGCCATCTCCCCAGGGATAAAGACGGAGAGGGACGGCATCAGCATCAACAGTGGAAGTGGTGGTGGTGCAGGGGCACCAGTGGCCACAGGAGGGCGCTGGTCCACCCACCCCCAGCCCCCCTCACACACTCCCACGCCTGGCAGCCTGGCCGAGGCCAACAGTCCTCCTGCCCCTACAACAGACCCCACCGATGCCCCACCCAAACCCCTCTACCCCCCACCTCCACCCTCCGTATCGCCCCCAGGTCTCTCACCATCCTCCCGGGACGATCGGAGTTTACTGGGACCCCACGGTGTCAGTGGTGGAGGTGGAGGTCGGGCAGCGGACTTTGAGCTGTTACAGAGACTCACAGCAGCGGCTGCGGGTGGTGGGGCTTCGGGTCGTGTTCTCTTCCACCCGTTGGCCCTCGGACCCCAGGGCCCTCAGAGCCTCTACGCCCCCAGCACCATTCGCTACGCACCCCCCGAGCTTCCCCCCACCCACCCGGCCTCATCCTCCGCCTCGCAGGGCCTGCGCTCGGACCACCCAGACAAGCCGACCCCCCCGCCACCACCACACCCTCACCACCATCACCACCACCCGGCGGCTGCCTTCTTCCCACACCTCCAGAGGATCGCGGCGCTGCCACCCTTCAGTGGCTTCTCGGCCAGCGAGGCGGCCTTCTCGGCCGGACTGCCCTTCTGCATGAATGGCCTTAGGGGAGCCACAGGACCAGAGGAAGACTGAGAGAAAGGGGGAAAGAGAGAGAGAGAGAGAAAGAGAGAGGAGCGAGTAATAAATTGGGGGGGAGTGAAAAGGGAGAGAAAGATGGTGTGGAATGGAAGGAAATATGAGAGACGGGAGAAAGGGAGAGAGTGAGAGTGGAAAGAGAGAGAGATAGAGAGGGAGAAAAGAAGGGAGCAACACTGAGACAGATGTAGAGGGAGAGACGGAAGTTACCATTACTCCTCCTCTGTTTGATTCTGGACTGGGGTTGGTCTCCTTAAAGGAGACATTAGGTGTGAATCAATCCATTGTTGTTCCAGGTCACCAAATGCTTGGAAAAAGAAAACAGAAAAAGAACCAGGGCTATGGATTGACTCACAACAGACTTCTGCTTTAAGGACACCCACAACAGTCTAGAATCAAACAGAGGAGGAGTAATGGCACCTCAATGTTTAAGATTCAGTAGCATACCAGCTTCCCAGAAACAAAGGCGTGACATTTATAGACCTATGATGACGCATTCCAGACAACTCAGAAGCTGAATGTTTCCAACTTGAAAAACTTGCTTTAGGAGGCAACTTGAATTTATAGCTCAGACTCCAAGACTCCAAGCTTGAGGAAAAATGTCCTCAGCTTTAGTGTGGCTGGCACATCATTTAGGTCCATTTGTGATCAATTTTTAGAAAATGTTCAGATAATAATAATAATCATCATCGTCACCATCATCATCATCATCATCATAGAACTTAACTAGAAATTAACTAGAAGAAAAATTCAGCTGTTATCAACAAGTTTACCGACCTTAAAATAGATCTCAGCTACATCAAAGGTCAAATGCTTTTAAATGTGTGCAGAAATCAACAGCATCAAAACAAAACAAGTTGTATGTCTCTCTTCATAGCCAGGAGATAGAGAACATAACAATCATGGGAATCTTGGACATGAGATCATGTAAAACCTTTCAGTTCCTGGGTTGTCTTGAATGTGCCATAACAACATGGTCTAGAAATCAACTTTTTTACCTGTTACGTTCCAAAACAATTAGGGTTAACCGCTGTGTCATTCGGCTCCTGCAAACTGTACGCATCAGTGTTGTGTGAGAACACAGTGAGTGACTTGCTGGGCTGCTGGGTTATCCCCATGTCCTACCATGCCGGCTCTCCCCTTTACCGAGACGTGATTCCGGTCCTACAACTACCTCTGCTGTCAGCTCAGAAGCAGAACAACAGTGACTATGGCTCTGTCTTTTTACCTTATCATACAGAGGCAGAATGAAGGCCCAGTACTCCTGCCTTGAACAGGCTGTATTAAAACCCCTAGAGAAAGAGGAGAGACAGAGAGATGAGGAAAAGGAGAGGAGGGCAAAAATGAAGAAAGACAAGCAGAATATGGAGAGATAGAGAAACGGGAGGAGAAGGAGAGAAAGAGAGAGAGGAAAAAGAAAGAGCCAGAGTCTGTGAATAAGGAAAAGAGAGAGGTGAGTAAGAGAGACAGACCTGAGAGAGAGGGAGAAAGAGAGAGAGAGGGAGACACAGTGGTGTGAGATAGAGAGATACGCAACTGACTGTTTGTGCAAGCAGTTGCATGCACACTAAGTGCACACTAAGACTCTGAGCACAGTGCCGGAGGTGTGTGTGTGTGTGTGTGTGTGTGTGAGAAAGATGGGGGGTGGGGGGGCAGTGGGCACTCGCCAGACATGGTGGGCAGGTGGTGCCAGCTCCATAGTCTTCCCTCCACCACCTGCCACCTGTCTTGCTCAGCCATGCCTGGCGTCTCTGGGACCTCACCTGCTCACCTGCACACCTGTTGGAGAGAAACCACTGAGGCCGGACATGGCCTGGACACCCCATTAAAGCCATACTGTACATAGGAGAGAAGCGCACACACACACACACACACACACACACATACACAAACACACACACACACACACACTCATACAGGGATTATCAATGAGTGTGGAGATTTCTGTATACACAGGGTCTGGGATTGTTTATGAGACTATCACTGGGGTTTGGTAGTTTCATATAAAAGAACTGGCCGCACTTTCAATGTTTCTTCCCCTGGTTTGAAAGACATCAGTGTCTCCGTACCCGAGTGTGTGTATATGACATTTGTTTAAACAAATCCCTGGTGCTCGGGGGAGAAAAAGCACACTAGCACACACACCATTGATGAGACTTTCCCAAAACACACATTCTTGCTCCTGTAGAAAGTCTAATTCAAGTAAGGTTCAGAACCGTCCCACCTCCCGAACATCCAGTTCTGTACTTTACCAATGACATAATACCTGACAGAACCTCTTCAAAAGAACCTCACTGTGCGTCCCATTACAATACAATACACCTTTTATACAACTACAGAGCTTCCGAAAGAGAGTCACCTCACTTTTCCACCTGACCTCTAAGCTGCATTTGACCTCTAGGCTCTACCCTTCACATGTTTTTCTCTCCTAAAAAGTTTCAGTGGGATGGAGTCGTATATGTTTATTATTAGTCACCTACAGATTGTACTTGAGCACTTAAAATACTATAAGTACCTGTGTTGCAACATAGCACTCCTGTTTCTTTAGAGACACTCAAGAGATGCTCCTTTCTCTGAGGTGCAAAGGACACTTTAGGAGTTTGTGCACAGCAGAAACATGGGCAAGGGATGGCAAGCCAATGCTCAGAGACACTTTTGTTTGAACTGGAATGGTTTCCAAACGTGTCTGTAAAACACACACAAAAACCTATGTGGTTATTGGCCAGCTTTGGTCACTTAAAAAAGGTGTAAAAAGAAATAAAAAATAATACTTCTGAAAATACTGAGTATGAAAGTACAGGAGAAGTGTGAGAACGAGGAGTGAGTGACAGGCTTGGTAATGAGAGGGCCTCTTCAGTTTCATCTAAACTGTTTTTTTGTTGACAAATACAAATGTGAAGAGACACACTCTTGGACTTGATAAGTGTGCAGCAGACGTTCACACCGTTCTCGTCTGTCAGACATGGACTTGGACCTTTGAGCGGGAAGGATTTTGTCATCTGATGAAAATTTTTATTTTAATTTTTTTTGATCCTTCTGAATGAAAATGAAAAACAGAAATATCTTTTTACTCTCTCTCTCTCTCTCTCTCTCTCTCTCTCTCTCTCTCTCTGTGTGTGTGTGTGTGTGTGTGAAGCTCACACCGAGCTGAGATATCCTCTAAACCTTTACCATCACTGTGATTCTAACCATTTATGTTTATTATTTTGTTTGTCTGTTTTGATTCATTCAAATGTTTGTGAATATACCATCCATTTAAATAAGAAAAATAAACTGTAAAAATATTATAATAAAATTACGGATGATGACAATAATAAAAACTTTATTCCAGTAGAGGAGCACAATTATTGTTTTTGTTTGTTTGTTTTGTTTACTACTCTGATGTTTACATGTTTACTCCTGTGCCATTAGCAACATGAAATGGAACCAGATATTTTTTGTAAACCTATTGTTGACAAACAAACTTAAGTACTATTTCTCATGGATAATTTGGTCAAATTGAGTGTTCATCTGTCATTTAGAAACCGCTACATCTGTGTTGAGTTAGCTAATGCAAGACTTACTCCATTTGTGGGAAAAGTTGCAGGATGTTTCAATATTCAAGTCAAACGACTCCACATCCCTTGATTAACCAGCAACAAGGGCTCGGAGAAGACATTTTAAATCCAGACCTTCTCTCTTAATCAGCGCACCAAAGAGACAAGGGGGGAAGATAAAGGCGAGCTGGTTGCGTGCGATTGATTCGACACAGATTGACGGATAAGTAACGTCCGTGGCGGGTCCCACGAGAGCCTGGGCTGAAAGCTGCTCTTTCTCTTCTGAAGACATCCACTTACGGTTTAACGGGGTGCAGAAACGCCTTTTTTTTTTTTTTTTTCCAGAGCCGCGCTCACCATAAGCCACGCATGAATTGGGCGAACTCGCGGCTGGCCTTCGCGCGCTTTGAAGCGCAGGTCTATCACAATCGCGCTGTCAAGGCGAGTGGGGTTTGAGCGCCTAGAGACGAAAGGCCGTGGGTTTGATTGAAACGGCGGGCGGGCAAGGCAGAGGCGGGTAGGGCTGGTAGGGACGGCGGTCCGCTGTTGTCTCCAAGTGCCCGGGGGAGAGCCTGTGACATTGAAGATGGGTTAAATCCTGCTTTACATTCCGCCGGCAGACCGCCCTTCATTAGTGTGAGAATCATTCCCTCCTGACGACCTGCGCCATTGCATACTAAAGAAGAGCAGTTGTTGGGGAGAAAAGCGCCTGTAGAACTTTTGCATGCATGCATGCATGTATGCTTGTGTGCATGTGGGTGTGCGTAGGAGAGTGAAGGATCACGCAGGTGTGTGTGTATTGGCTTGTTTGTGTGTCCCTTGATTGGCTGTCTAAACACACCTGTTTTGCTGATTTTGTTCCTTGCTGTATGGCTGCCACAGTGTTTCACTTTCTGTGTACAGGCGATCAAACCATGATACGCCGCGCTGGCAAAACCTGTCAGTGAATGATTGTGAATGTGGAATATATTTCCACAGTGTATTACCATATTTCACCTCCACAGCCAAATCAGTAGTACTCTCACCTGTGCCCCTGTCTGCAACAGACCTGGGCCCTGAGCAGAGCCGATACACCCATTGTGTAAGCAACAACACCCTGGCCACTTGAGCTGTGTTTATGCTCTCATTAGACTGTCTTAGGTATAAACACATATAAGAGAGTATATCACACTCACTCAAAGTTTTTCAGTCGGGGTTTTATATGATGCAGACTCAGACAGTGAGTGCGATATGGTGTGTGTGTGTGAGAGAGAGAGAGAGAGGGAAATAGAGAGAAAGAGTGTGTGCATCTGAAGGTATGTTTCCAAATGAGGGTGCCAAGTTGTGTGCAACAACGATGACAGACTCATGATTTTGGTGAGCTTGTGTGTAAGTGTCAGTGTGAAAGTGTTAGAATAGCCTATGTCTGTGTACTTGCGTGAGGGTGTACTTGTGTGGGAGTGGGTATTCTCAGACCAATACACACCTAATATACATAAGTGTGTGTGTGAGTGTATGTGCATGTGTATGAGTTGTGTACATGTGTGAAAGTGTGTATGAGTTGTGTAACTGTGTGTGTGTGTGTTGGTTTGTGTTTTAGACGCAATGCCCTTTAGACATGCGTGGGCCTGCGCAGATGCCCTGCATGCCAAGCAGAGGTGCGCAGTCAGACGCGGCCAGAGAACGAGAGAGCGAGAAAGAGCGAGAGAGAGAGGAAGAGAGAGAGAGAGAGAGAGAGAGAGAGAGAGTGAGAGGAGAGGAAAGGAGGAAAGCAGGGAGGCCACAGGCCGTACTACTGCACTGACACACGCCCAGAATGAGTAACGAACACAAACTGCACCAAAAGCCAACAAGGAGGAAGAGGAGGAGGAAGAGGAGGTGTCTCACGACCTCATCCCGCTCACGCCTCCTGGCCAACACCCTATACACAAGAGACGAGAGGTGAGCGCCGAGACAAAGACAGAGAGTTATCACCTGTATGACCACTTGTCTCGTAATGACACCTTCATTTACAGTGGAGTTGAAGTATGTGATGTGTGTGTGTGTGTGTGTGTATGTGTGAGTGAAGATGGAATTAGAGTGCAAAAGCATTGAGTGTGAATGACTGTGTGACGGCATGAGTGAGAGTGTGTGAAACATAGAATGAGCGAGTGAATGAATGGATGAGGTAGAAAGCAGTGAATGAACAAGTGAAACAAGAGTGAGATGAAGAGAGAAAAGATAGAGATAGAGAGAAAAAAACAAGGACAAAGAGATTAGAGTGAATGACTGGATGAACAAACAACTTAGCGAATGAATGAATGAATGCGTTACATACTATGTCTGAGTGAATAATTTAGGGGGAGACCAAGAGAGAGTCCGTGAGAAATGGAGAGAAAGAGCAATAGAGTGATTTAACCTTCAGGACTCTTGACGTATGCACATCATGTACAGAGTGTCAAACTGAATATCTGAAACAGGTCTCGCTTTATTGTAGGTTCCATGTGCACTTGAAATGGTAAGGGGCAGTATTTGATTAAGTTATACATTTTCAGTGAATACATTTAGATCATTTGGATAAGACCCATCTAAGAGAGTAATACTAACAGTCACATCTCACAACGAACACTACTGCGTTTAAATATACTATATTTTCTGCTATTAAAAGACCTGTCAAATGTATTATGTTACCTAAAGCTGATGCTTAAAATCCATTCAGATTTTTTGGTGTCATTATCAGCACAATTTTGCATAGGCCTATCATGGTTTGTATTCAACATCTCACAAAGAAGGCACAAGTTTTATGTATGATTGGGAGCAACCAACCAACAGATAATAAGCATTATATGGCCCCCACATTTTAGAAATTGTGTATTCTCAGATGAAGCATTTACTTAGTTTTACTTATACTATAGTTTTACTTATGTTATACAATACTTAAATTATTATTGGATGCAAAATAATGCACGATTTGTATTTTCCCTTAGTTTTATAATTTAATCTTTTTTTGTTCCTGTTTTTCTAAATATCTGTTTTCTTTCAAGGACTGATTGCCAATTTCAGTAACCTACATTTTTCATGTCTACACGGGCACATTAAATAGGCATTTATTCTTATTTGCTGAGCAGTGATTTCTGTAAAACAGGTGTGATGCAAAAAATTTGGTAGGTGAAGTGAAGTTAGGTGGAGTAGGTGAATTCGACCCACTTCTCGGAGTGAGTTAACGTTTCAGAGCCGTAAATGGAGGCTCTGATACGTTTAGCTCAACGCTGACCTCTAGTGTCACACTTCTGGAAACAACCATTGTTTCTTGCTGCATGGGAAGAGTAATCAGGAACTGTAGGTTAATGTTCTTTTGCTACACATCTTCCCCATTGCTTTCAGTTGATGGATCAGTAGTGTACTCCATAAACAGGCCTAGATATTGCCATGAACATTTAAGTAATCTTGCATTACCGTAGAATTAATACTTCCAGGAATTTCCTCTAATCGCATCCATTTGTTCACATCAGAGTCTTTTATTAAACATTTTCTGGCTCACACTGGATTCACAAAGAAATGAAAAACTCCAGGTGTCTAAAATATAAGTAAGATAGATTTTTTTTCTCCATTTCTTTTATTTCTCTTGCATTTTAATTAGACTATATTATTTACTGCATTAAGCATGCACACACTCTCGCTCACACGTTGTCCAAAGTCCAAAGTAACTCATAATAATCAGTCCCTTTTTTTCTTTTCAAATGAAAGACCATTCCTGGGCCCCGCTGTTACACACGCACACACACACACACACACACAGACACACTCCACTACTATAGGCTATAGGGGTAGGTCCCCTCTCTCAACTCATTCCTCTGGTAAATTCACCAACACAGCACCAGTCAGAGTTCAAACTATAATGCCAGCTGTTTCAAGGTTAACATGCTCAGGGGTCAGATGTGACTGCAGCCTGCTGACCATCAATTCAGCCGGATGAGTTGTACTTATATACGGCTTTGCAGTGATGGCAGTAGACTTAGTCATTTTTTTAAGCCCAAATGGTCCCACGCTACACTTTGCCATGACCTCTTCATGATTACTTTTGAAATCTACAGAAACAAAGTCAAACATTGCCCCCGGGTGGTAAAATGATTAATTGCTGTTATACAGTGAAATTCTTTGCATTGCCTCTTTGCATTGCCTCCCAGGGGGAGATGCCTTGGTTAATGGCCTACTGGACAGCTGCCTGGACCAGTGTCTGAGTGTCCTATGAGTATGGACACATAATAAGATAACAATGTCTATGACTTGAGGGAATTCATTTTCTCCTTTCTTTTCTCCAAAGTTAACTTGTGCTGTTAGGTTGAATTGATTAAGAAAAGTATATAGACATTATGATGAGATGCCTCTTAAGTTAGTTTTTAGAAAACAGTGTTTTTAACAAGCCTCCTTTGCTTTCTTGATAAGCCCTGATGTTTTAGTCAGTGGCAGCCTGCTGTCTTACGGAAGTTGAAAATGTCATGGGAAGAGGTGATATCAGGATTTGTTTTGATGAGGCTTATTAATCTACTTTTACTTTTTAATGAAGAGATGAGAACTCCATAACCATGGACGGATCAAGCTCCTCACATTCCTTTGAAGTTAAGAGATTTTGCACATTTTTATTCACCTGTTTAGTAAGAATAATGGGAAAAAAAAGAAGAGCAGAAAAATTGTGGGCTGTTATGCAGTGTATTTTCAGGTCATGATGTGATTCGTTCTTCTGAAGCACAACTGTGCAATAATGCATTATTATTATTATTATTATTATTATTATTGGCATCATAAACAAAACTGTCAACTGGGAATGATGAAACAATAAGGCCTGAACAAGAAATCTGACTGTTCTTATAGAAAACAGCATAAACACTAATGTTGGTTTGGATCAGACCATATGTCTCTTATTTTTCTTCTCTCGGTTTTAGAAAGAGTGCAAAAAGCTTTATGAAGTTTTTTTTAATGATTAATTGAATTGCACATCCAGTAGTGTTGGCAGTAGAAGTTTGAATTCCACATCCAGTAGTGTTGGGCAGTAGAAGTTTGAATTCCACATCCAGTAGTGTTGGGCAGTAGAAGTTTGAATTCCACATCCAGTAGTATTGGGCAGTAGAAGTTTGAATTCCACATCCAGTAGTGTTGGGCAGTATAAGTTTGAATTCCACATCCAGTAGTGTTGGGCAGTAGAAGAAGAGGGAAATGGGCTCTAAATCTCACTTGAAAGAGTAAAATGCATGTTGATGCAAAAAATATATGGATTTCTTCACAGTGCTTTTAAGTGACGGAAGAGGCATGTGCTTTATGTTAGTAACAGATCATCTTTCCTTCCTAAATGGTCATTGGATGACATTGTGTTCTGCAGTTTGTTTCTCAGAAAA
This sequence comes from Tenualosa ilisha, assembly GCA_015244755.2. Taxonomy (NCBI): domain Eukaryota; kingdom Metazoa; phylum Chordata; class Actinopteri; order Clupeiformes; family Clupeidae; genus Tenualosa; species Tenualosa ilisha. Next base: position 2,135,687 of record PYXC01000452.1, on the reverse strand, counting down.
GGTCATTAACAAATGTCATTATTTTTATATCTACATATCTGCGTGTTGGATTTGTATCACCTTATTATGACACAGACCCCTTTACTCCTCCCTGTTTAACGGAGACACAGTTACAAAAGCACTTTATTACATTTTTACTTATCACATCATTTTCCCTCTCCGTGTCTCCATGAGATACATGGCCATAATGTCCCCTTCAGTGATGAACACTAGATTTTTCTATTTCCAGTATTCACAGAAATGTAGCACAGTTGGTAAAGCACCTGAAACTACCTCACATAAGCAGAGTGCAATTAACAGTGTGCTAATGTGTTTAGATTATTTCATACAATTAAGACGTGGACTTGACAGATTTTTCCTGTCAAATATTTATTTATTCACCACTAGATGGCCTTAGTGAGCATTTGAAGCTTATATGAGGATTTGAGAAATTAACCATTTTGCAACACATTTGCTGAATAGCTTAAAAGCTTCAGCAAAGCCTCATCTCGCCATCATTACCTCAATGCCACGCTGCATTAATGCAGTAATTAATGCAACAGGAGGCCCAACCTCGTAATGAGTGCATATACTGTACATGAACATACTTTTCAGGAGGCAGCTATTTCTGTATTTAAAATACACTTTTTTATTCGTCTTATGCAAAATCAGTGTTCTGAGATAATGCATTTGGGGTTTTCATTATCTGTAAGCCGTAATCATCAAAACTGACACAAATAATGTCTTGAAATATTTCACTTTGTGTGTAATCAATCTATATAATGTATGAGTTTGACATCTTACAAAGAATTACTGAAATTATTTACGTTTCCTACAATATTCTACTTCAATGAGTCCTAACAGCAGTCCAACTTAAGTCTGAAATTGACAGAGCCTAGCTAGCCTAGAGTTAGCCTAGAGTTATTCGACTTCCAGTCACATTATCTAGGTGTGTTTTTCTTGATTACTAAGAAGCCCTTAATGAAACCTGTATCCATTTGATTTTCATCCTCACTTTCTTAGTACAGCAGAAACCAGCACTTCCAATTTTAACCTTTCATTGGTTTTACACATTTTTCAGTTTTTTGAAACATCTGACACAGCTTTCACAGAAACTTCCCAAACTCTATACTAAATTACTAGCTTTAACAACTAGAAAGCATCTATCCACAGCCAACAAGACATTGTCTGCTTGAATTACTAATGTCACTGTGTACATTTCCTCCATAATTCTTCAATCCACAATAAATCTTCATGTGTATACTGGAAGATACAACCTTTTGTTTTTCCTATTTACACGGGTGGGTCAAAGACACCAACAGCATATAAAGTAATTGTGAGAGTATCCATGTTTTGATAAAAAAATGACAATTGGAAAGTTACTGTACAAGTACACTGTATTGTACAGTATATTTGGATCTAGCATGTCAATGACAGTTACAGTTTAGGAGGAAAAAACAAATTTACGTCGGAACATTTTTGTTCTTTTTCACACATAATAATCAGAGAAATGGCAGTCATTGCAAAACCTAAGGAAGAATCTGCTTATTTTGAAAGCAAAGTTTTGCTTTTGTGTTATGGTTGACTGAGAATACACACCTGACCATCGGCTGTGTTGTGTGAAGAAAAGTTTTGCTTTTGCTACACATTTTAAATGTTTTGGCACCATTTGAGACTTCTGCAAACAAAATGTGTGATTTTCATCAGAGTGCCCCTGTTAAGGCCTTTGCCTTAACTGATCTGAAAACATGGATTCTGAAGTGATGGATAATCAAGAAAAACTATAATCAAACTATGAGTAGTTCAGTTCGGTTCGAGTTCAGTGGGTGTTTACATGCATTTTAAAAGATTGTCTTTAGTTGGACTAAGGCTAATATATTATTTTCTCTTAGCACATATAAACATACTAAACTTAGTAAGTTTAACTTATTTTCTCTTAGCACATATAAACATACTAGACTTACTGCCCTTACCAGTGAACCATTTAAGGGCAGTTTACACACACACTCACTATGAACAGTTGTGTGACCAGGTGTGCATGCCTGCATGTGTGTGGCCTGCTTGTTTGGCCTTACAGGTCCCTGGTCATGGCTGACAGCTAGACAGAGCAATCTATAATACTCACTACTATTCAATCATTGATTTTCATGTGAAGCTTGTTTATTTTTTCTTTCTTTTTTTTTACGAACAGCATCCCTTTCTCAAAGGATTTGTCGATGTTTTTTCTTGTTGTAGCATTTAACTTTAATACAACTTACATAATAACTGCATGAGTCACACAAATGAAAGATAGCTCTACTTCAAGTAACTGAATGTATTTTTTAGATGTTATCAACTGGCAGGCAGATTACCTGAGAAGAAAAAAAAAAACTCCCCATTGACTCCCCTCTCCGTCAATTTCCAATAAGATTATCCAATATCCACATTCCACACATCTTCTGTCCTGACCATTTATGCATGACGACACAAGGTATGTGTGTGCATGTGTGTGTGTGTGTGTGTGTCTGTGAACTCCCACCTGATCCATTCAAACACATAACTTCACACATGATTGGCTACACAACCGTGACGCCACTCTTGATTGGGCACTTTGAAAATGGCAACAGTCAGCACAGAGTGGTGCAGACAATCCAGCGAGGTTTGGATTAAGCTGCTAAAAGTTGGAAGTGCATTTGAATAACAAACATTTTTGGATCCTTGCAATCCTTTCCATTACTCTCAGATAAAGGGTCAATAGTGTGGATCGTAAACGGTCAGTGTGTGTGTGTGTGCGTGTGCATGTGTGTGTTGACAAAGAGAAAGTGCTTGATGACCTCATCCAGCATGTGTACAAAACATTATATAGTAGTCAGACAGAAAAATATAAAAAGATGAGCAAAGTAAAATAAAAATAAAACTTTAAGTATCCTTATAAATAATTATGAGATTTAAAGAACATTGAAAAACAATCAAAGACAAAATGTTCTCATTTGCAGCACTTTTCTAATCAGCTAAATAATTCCTGCTGCTCACACACACATACATACACACACTCTCTCTCTCTCCTTTTCAAACACACACACACACACGATTATATTGCCATAGCTATGGATCACAGTATGCACACACTGTTTGATACCCTACAATAAAAGACGCAAAGTCAAACTCACTCAAAAATAAACTCTTTCCTTCCCGTATTAAAGAACTATTCACTAAGCAACTCCCCTTCCCTTTCCCCCACCCTTAATCCTTTCTTTCTTCCTCTCTTTGTCTCTCTCTCTCTCTCCTCACTTGTCTTGCCGTCTCTCGTAGCGTGCCTTGCATTCAGCGCACTCCCCGCTCTTCCCTTCTGGGCCGTCCTCCTCGCCATTCCTCCGACCTCTCCTGTGGTCGTCGTTCCCGACGTCGTCGTCGTAGTCGTCATCCTCGTGGATGATCTCCACCTCGAGGCGGCCCACGTAGAGGGAGACGGCGCAGAGCCAGAAGAGCGCGGCGCTGGACACCACGGCCACCTGCAGGAGCGCCGCTGGCAGCGAGAGCAGCATGAAGCGTCGCAGCGTCAGCAGGCTGCCCACGTACGACGCGCCGCCGAAAGAGACGCACACGCCACCCAGGATGAAGAAGGCTGCAGCAGATGGCATACGCACGCACACACAAACCAGACACATACACACACAAACAGCAGACAGACAGACAGACAGACAGACAGACAGACAGACACACACACACACACACATACATTAGAAAACACAAAGACCAACAACAGTGAAACTACAAACAACAGATACAAAGAGATTTTTAAAAAATCAATTCAATTAAAAAATACATAAACATAAAAACATGTCCACTCACACACGCACAAGTTGGAAGTGAGTGGAAATAACAAAATAATTCGGTTATATAAGGTATGTGTTAACCACAATGTTTAGCGTTAACCATGCAACATTGTGCAAGCACTGTATCAAACCATTTGCATGCTTGGAATTCTTGTCTCAGAAACATACTCTCTACCAAGAGTAAACTAGGTAGATGCTTCTATTGCAAAGATCTCTACCGTAGGCCGCCTCTCGTCCCACATCACTCTGCACAAAGGCGATGACGCCAATTCCTGTGGCCAACAGGCCATTCCGGAACCAGGAGAGAAAACCTGAAACAAAAATTTTCTTTCTCTGCATTACCATCGTGTACACTGTATTCTCTTCATCTTAGTGGTAGGCTATTGTTACCGCTGCTCGATTATGGGGAAAAATGCCAATCACAATTTTCTCTATATTAAAATTACATTGAAAAAAAAGTTCGTTCTCAAGTATGTTGACTTGACTGATAGAACAACCCTGGCTATTAGACAGAGGCATTTTTTTCTTTCTTTTTTAACCAGTCTTACGAATGGGGACAACATCGTCTTTGCTTTAGCCTGCAGAGTACGGGATAAATTATCTTAAAAAAGCTAGTCAGAAGGACTTCAAAATCTATCAAGAGCTGGGATGAGCGATATGCAGTGACAACATGGGCTAAACCACACAAAACAAAAACAGCGAACCATAGCCCTCACCTGTTTCATGAGACTTCCGTAGCATCTGAAACGAAAATGAAAAAATTCCACGATCAGAGACTATTCATTAGAGTTATCGTTACTTTGTGAGTAACTGAAGCTACATTCTGCTATTGTAGCCTAACGTTACCTGCGGGAAGCCTAAGTTACCACCAAACACTGACAATGTTGGGGCTGATAGCAGCAACATCAAAATCAATTGAGCCTAAGTACTACTACAATTTTGCAATACTCGAATTAATTTACTCTACAAGCCTTTTTCAGTGAGCTATGTTGTGGTCAACTATGACACCGTGGCTAACTCTCAAGAAGTGTAGTGATCACTTCATCCAAAGCCCTATCAAGAATCAAAGTTTCAAAACTTTGATTATCATTAGTATCCTAACAGCTAGAAGCTATCTTTCGTTGACACTCTGCAGTCTGCACGACTTCAGATTGATTTTTTTTCCGTTTTATTCCCTGTTTGTTACCAGCGCATCCGCCTTGTCCAGTTCTGTCAGTTGGTGGTGAGTCTCTGGCAGGCGAGTCTTTCCCCAAGGACCTTTCTCCACGACCCACGAGCGTGGACTCCGGTGTAATCGACGCACTGACATAGCGGACAGCTGAGGCCCCGCATTCTTCAGGACACGGTAAAACTGAGACGTGAGTCGAGGAAAATGCCTTAATCTTACCCAACTAACACTTAGTGCGGCCATAATTCGTCGAGGAAATCAAAACACGACCTTTTCGTGACCCATAACCTTTGACACTATGGACGAGTTCCTGCAAGAGCAGATTCTCAGCGTGTCAATGGAATTAGGGCTACATATTTTCTATAGCGCCATCTAGAACAAGCATGCGCCCAAACAATGTTAAAATAATTGGCATTCCGTTGGTCTATAGTCGGTAATAAGAGTCTTTTTTCCATGATTGCCCGCCAAGGGTAGCTTAGTCTAGTTAGGCTGCGCTGTTGCAGTCATTTGTTCATACTCTTGTAGCAAATAAGCTCGAGGTGCATGCTCTGTCAGCTAAAACAGGCGTTCATAACCAAAGCATGTGGATTGGAGGTCCCACCTCTACTCGCAAGAGGGAGCTGCGGTAACACGCAAAGGATGCGTTGTTGTTGCTTTACAGTAATAATAATAATAATAATAATAATAATAATAATAATAACATATGTTGGGATATGTAAATGCCTATGGCTAGAACACAAGGCCTATTCTGGGCACACCAGACCATCTATTTTAATAGATGTTTCAGTAATGGAAACTAGGCTGGACCTGCTTTAACTAGGGTGAAAATTAAGATTAATTTATATGGTGTTTCATATGTAACTTTGTAAACCCTTAATAAGGTTGATATACAAAAGGCAGAGTAGAGAAATGAGAGACATCTCAGCATAACATGTGTGTTCCTAATTATTGGAGGGTATTGTGTGCTGTGTGTATGGAATTATATAATTAATTTATCTCTGTCAAGGGTGTGTGTGTGAAAGAGCTGTCTCATATAACCTATGTTCTTGCATCTGTGTGTTTAAATGACTTGGGAACATTTGTCTATGTCCAGGTTGTGTGCGTGCGAATGAGCTCTATGGTATCTTTCTGTGTATTTTGGCAACTCAGAAAGTGATAGCACGCCCCGAGCGTGTGTATTTGTGCATGTATGTGAGTGTGTGTGTGTGTGTGTGAGTGAGTGTGTGTGTGTGTGTGTGTGTGTGTGTGAGAGAGAGAGAGAGAGAGAAAGAAAGAAAGTATGTGTCTGTGTATCTGTCCTGTGTGAGTGTCTGTGTGTGTGGGGGGGGGGGAATGAATGATCTCAGGGTTTATTCTCGTCCCAAGTGCGACTGACTGGCTGTTCTGCTCTGCTTTCAGCTTTGGACAGAGTGTGCTAACACACACACACACACACACACTAATCACTTTGGGCTGCCTCTGGGCCACCCACACAACCACCAACTAACCACACAGACCCTTTCACTCTCACACACTCCTCCCATCGTCTTCCCTCTCTCTTCTCCTTTCTGTCTTTACACACTTCTGCTGTCTCAATCTCTCCTCCTTTTGAACCTCCTTTAGTACTTTGATGGTCCCTATAAAGCAATAGGGAGCTAAGAAACCTCCCACAATTCCTTGCACTAAGAAACGCACTTGGCAGATCAGTAACACTTCCAAAGGATCAGTAACACCTGATCTGTAACTCCTGTTAACATCACTGTTGTCCTGAATTCATCTTTATATTTTCTTGACCCCATGATGTTTTCTGAGGTCAAAGTATAGTGCAGAGTGAAAATAAAGAAGACTAGTTGAAAGGGGCATAAATGAAGTTCAGAATGAAAGGAAGCATAGAGAATCCAAACCATCCTTACCATTAAATATTTCCAGCTCATTTCTATCCTAGGAGTTTTTATAGGATTGCCCACCATAGTCATGGAGTACTGAAGTAATGTCTTTGTACTTTTGCATCAAATGAACCTGAAATGCTTTGCAGTGTCAGCAACAGGCATTTGAAACCAAAAATGGAAAGTGTATTGTCAGATAGTGTAGACCTGCCGTTCTTCACTAGACTGACCCATCATTTCTCATCGCTAGTAACTCTCAACCCAAATTTTCAAATTAACTCAGTATCACCCCCAACCTCCCCCAACTCTGACAAAAAAGTGATGTGCAATTAATGGCATTGTCTTTTACATTTCAACTAATGAGTAATTGGCTACAGGGCTGCTAATTGCAGTTGGAGATCTGCTTTTCTCCTGCACAATTTCAATGTCAACATATGATTGCCTTTAGCAATTTGTGTAAATATTAGCAAGGGATAGACAGCTTTGTATTAGGTTACATTTTGATTTCTAAAAGCCTGACATTTGATCTGACAGGGTAACTTTTTGTTAGCTACAAGCTTCACAACCCACCCATAACGGCTCCGCAACCTACCCTTGTGTAGACCATTGCCCACAAGAGGGAGCAGCGATAACACACACAAGTAAGTTGAAGGGAGGCTATATTGCTGCTAAAATATAATATATATTCATATGTATATGTATGCAAAGAGAATGTAAATATTGTACCACTGCACCATTGTGTGTGTCTTAGTGAGGTTCCAGTGCACAGGTGTGTCTAAGTGATAGTCACACACACGCAAACGATTGTTTGCATGCACGCACAATGTTTGCGTGTGTGTGTGTGTATGTGTATGTGATCAGGCTATTTCCTGTCCCCCGTGATATGTGTGTGTGCGCGATCCCAGGGGAGGGGAAGAGCAACACGCCTGCCCTACCTGATGATTGTTTAGCGTGAGGAGAACTGGGAGGAAGATCCAGGGGAGGAGAAGGGAAGGAATGTGTGTGTGTGTGTGTGTGTGTGTGTGTGTGTGTGTGTGTGTGTGTTCATGCGTATGTGTCTGTGTGTGTGTGTGTGTAATCATTGTATGTGTGTAATCATGGGTCTCTGATGTAAAACCAAGTTGACCGTGGTTGCTGTCATAAAGCAAACACAAGCTAGCCTATGACATGATGTCATCACACACACACACACGGCACACAGACATGTTTATAGTGTTGGTATCGTGTTTACAGCTTTGCTGATGTTACAGTAAGATGTTGACAGTTAGCCTGGCACCAACGTACCAACTTCTGCACTTCATTCAGGTACACAAAATGGGACCCTTTGTGCAAATTAGCTCTTTGGTTTCTTCTGTGCCAGAGGCCAGAGACTGAAAGCACACCCTAGACATGTGTGTGTGTGTCTATACTGAATATGTGTATAAAGTGTGTGTTAAACAGAGAGGGCGAGAGTATTTTTTGTATATCTCTGTCTATACTGTATCACTGTGTGCATGTAACTGTGTGTGATGAGTGTTTGTGGTTGGGGGATAAGTAAATGATCTCAGGGGGTTTATTCTTGTCCCGAGTACAGAGTGTGACTGCATGTTCTGCTCCGCTCAGCTCTGGACTGAGTGTGTTAGCACACACACACACACACACACACACACACACTAATCACCTTGCGTCGCCCGTAGGCTGGCTGCCAACTGACCAACCAACCACACAGACACACACATTTTCTCACCGTCACATACTTATGTTGAGTTTTCTTTTCTCTTCTATGGGCAACTCCAGCATTTATAGATATGACAGAACATGAGCTTGCATATTAATGAAATATTTTGTAGAAACTTTCATGTAACCCCTACAGCTGAATATACCAAACCTTTCAATTTCATATAATCATTTAAATCATACAAATATGTGCCACTTTATTGGCAGTGTTGACATGACCAAAAGAGTCCACTTGAAGTGGATTTGCCTCTCTCTCTCTCTTTCTCTGTGTCAAACACTCTTGCCTTCTCCCAGTGCTTCTCCTCACTCTCTCTTTAGACTGGAACGCAGGCTGACTTTCCACTCGGACTGTCACATGTTCATCTCGCTACGCATCTGTGTAACACTACACCATACCTGCATGCAAATATTTGACATCTTCCCTCACTGAAGGTAATGTCATGCAAGGGTAGCTAAAAGTAGAATCCATAGGGCCATTGACTGTAATGTGGATATATATATACAGTATTATAATATTACAATATTCACATATTTTGCATTCTAGAATATTCCACACTCCTGCAACTATCATTGAAAGCTCAGTCAACAACAGCTCAGTCAAAAATACCTATGATTGTTTATCTCACTTTATATGGTTGAGTCACAGTTGATGGTTAGATACACTGAGAACTCAACCACAAGAACCAAACCAGAACTCCCTATAGAACTATAGTTCTGCTCATGGTTCAGATCTATGTCAGATCAGGTGCCAAATCAGTGCCAGACCATAGTCAGGTCTGTCCTCATCCCCCTCCATGTATGTGTATGTGTATGTGTGTGAGTGTGTTTATGTATCTGTTTGTGTGTGTGTAAAGGAGTCAGCTGGAATAGCCAGGACAGAAATCCTAAGAAAGCTGTGTATTAAAGTGGTGTAGAGGGGAGTGGAGATGCAGCGTCTCTCTCGTCCCACACTCCTCCCCATTTTGTGCAGTCAGGAGAGAAGGAGCACACACACACACACACACCACACACACACAACAGGAAACATAGCAATCAATCCACACAGCTTACACACACAAAGTCTTACCAAATCACTGACCAGCTTTAATTAAATACTGCAAAAAGACACAAAATGAAAACTCCGGGGGTCTAAAATATCAGGAGCATACAGTTGTATGTTTTTTCTTTAATTCTATTGCATTTTAATCATATTTACCACAGCATTAAGCATTTTGCATCACACTTCCTTCCCTCTCTCTCGCTCCTCTGTCTCATTCACACATTTTTTTCCTCAACAATAAAGTGCATTAATTTACTTCTTTTGATAACAATCTGATACACACTTTTCTTTCTCTTTACAACAAAATCGAAGGCCATTTATGGGCCCCACCAACATGACATGGGACTTCCACTAACACACGCACGCGCACACACACACACACACTCCAGTACTCTCAGGCTATAAGGGCAGGTCCCCTCTCTTCTCTCAACTCATTCCTCTGGTAAATTCACCAACACAGCACTAGTCTGAGTTCAAACTGCAATGCCAGCTGGGAAATATCATCTATTGTTACTGAAAGTGTCAAGGGTTAAGAAAGCAAATGTTTTTTTTTTTCTGTTAACCATGCTGTGCTGGCCGATATTTGTTTATTTATTTGTTTGTTTTTGGTGTTTTTGTGTGTGCTTTGTCAGTATTTGTCCAATGGAGTATACTTGTGATGTAGTAAAAGAAGTGTTGAGTCACACAGCATGTACTGCAGAGCTACAACACTCCCTTCCATTTTTCATAAGACCATCCTTCTTGTCCCCACTAAACAAAATAAAGACAGCGTCTGCTTTTTAGTAGGTAGACTGTTGACTGGAACTAATTCATTTGATCCACTAGACTCAACTGTGACAAATCAGTCAGATGTGGGCAGCCATTTTGATTTTTTTCTATTTCGTTGCTGTTGCTGTTGTTGTCCTGACTGGCATCCATGTTAGCACTCAGTCTCCCTGCTGCCTGAGTGAAGTCCTGACACCAGTGGATAAGGCCCTTATTCTGACAGGGGAACAAGGACAAGGCCACCTGAAAACTGTTTATACACACACACACACACACATCACAGCACATTCACTGAACCCTGTTTGAGACCTCTTCTAGCACACACACACTCTCTCTCTCTCTCTCACTCACTCACTCACACACAAACACACGTACAGTTGTGTGACCAGGTGTACATGAGTGCATGTCTGTGGCCTACTGGCACAGCCTACTGTTCTAGCCCTACACTCCTACAATACTACGTAGTAGACACCCTTTGACAACACTTGCATGAAGAACCACAACAGGCTTCCACTGTGCACAGAGGTGCTAAGAGTCAGGCCTTGAAATGTAAAGGGACAGCGTATTTAGATGTCTACTCTCCTGATGTCAATGTCAGTGTTATTCAGTTTAGTCTTCTGGATTTCACCACCATCTTATGCTGTCAGCACATTTGTTACTGTGGTACCTGCTGCTAGGCTAGGCTAGGCTAGGCTGGGCATTATCACAAACAGGATATGATATGTTTTAGGCTGGCGATGTCACTTCCTGTCGAGCCCTGAGCCATGCGGAGTGCCAAACACCTCCTGGCCCTCGTGACGAGGAGGAGAGTCGCTTCCAGCGAAATAGTAGTGACGGCTCAGGAGATCCGAGGGGTGATGAGCTAGCTGCTAAATACAGATGGAGGGGTGCACCTCTGAAGCCAAGCACATGTCTGATTTCTGTTTACGCACAAACCAATGATTAATTGAGAGGAAAACAAACAAACTGGAAAGAACAGACAAACAAAAAAACAAACATCCACTTTGCAGCCAGCGATCTCCTGAGATTCTATCCCTTTACTCACTCCTTCTCTCTATCCAACTTTCCTTCTCTGTGTCCGCCTCTTTCCCTCGCTTCCTCTTAATCTGTTTCCCTCCCTCCCGTTTCTCCACTGTCTCAGGCATCCAGTCAGCCTGAAGGAAGTGTCCACTCAGTCCCATCAGAGGTCAAACATGAGTTTTGGGCAGGGCTGAGAGGGGTTTAGAGAGGGCATGTCCGGCTCTGTGGAATTCATTTTGGCCCCTCCCCTTCAAATGTTTTGTCCAATAGCAGCAGGGGAAGGCACTTCTGCTGAAATCCCACCAGTAGCATCCTCGCCATCCCAAGGTTAGGTCCTGCTTTGAGTGACAGGCACTTTGATACCCTTCTGTCCGGTTGCTATGGAAATAAGAAATAGAACTGAATTATTTCAAGAGCTCTGGCAACAAGGTTGCAAAGTAAACTACGTCATCACCCTTTCTAAGAAATCTACACACACACCCGCACACACACATACTTAAACCAACAAGGAAATGAAAATACATACACACACACACAAACGCACACATGCAAATACACACCTTTCTCAATATATGTAGATGGAAGTAACACACACACACACACACCACACTTCTCCTGATTTCGAAACAACACACACACTCACCCAGTCGATACTTCTCCTTGGCTTCTGCTCTCTCCTTTGCATCGAAGTACCACACAGTAATGGCATAGCTGAGAGAAACAGGACACACTCTGTCAGACAGTGTTAAGCTCCTTTACTGATGTGTTTGTGTGAGTGCATGTCCTAGTTTAAGCGAGTGTGTGCTCTGTGCAGTGTCATTGTCCAGTAAAATGCAAGTTTAATGCAACTTTCAGTGCATTAAAAAAAAGAATCATAGGTGTTGTTAGCTATGTTTATGAAAGTGCGCTATCCAGAAAGAGAGAGAATATGTAAGAAAGAGATGAAAAAAAAACAACAAAGATGAAGACACATAGAGGGGGGATGATGGGGGGATGAGAGAGAGCTGGAGATAGAGGTAGACATAATGGGTTAATTTGAGACTATGGGGATCTGACTGGTTTGTTTATTCCTGTGCGTCTGGAGAGGGCATGAGGACTGCAATGGAGCCCGCCAACACACACACACACACACACACACACACACACACACACACACACAATCAGGAAAAACGTACTTCCTGCCTCCCCCACACTCACTCACACACATTCTCTCACTTACACACACACACACCACACTCTTATCTGAGGAAACATCTCTATGCATAGTACCTGTCTTCATGTTGACTTCTCACAGAAATAGATGCAGATAAAATCGGTAAGCCTACTTAAAGAAACTGGATGACCTGGCAGATGTCCTCACTAACCTATGGCTGCTGTGCCACCAAATAACCCCACGGAGCATGCAAGCCTGTGTGTCACCAGCATGTGAGAAAGAGTGCGTCCCAAACGAGCTGGTTTGTTTGTCGTGTGTGAGCGTGTGTGTGCATGTGTGAGTGTGAGTGTGAGTGTGTGTGTGTGTGTGAGAGAGAGAGAGAGAGCATGTGAGAAAAAGCAAGGCTCTAAAGTCACACAAGGTGAATTGGGTGAGAGTTTGCTGAGGCGCTGCTGGCAGGAAATTAGTGTGTGAGTTGTGTATGTATGTGTGTGTGTATGCTTGTGTGTGTGTGTCTGTGTGTGTGTTTGTGTGTGAGGCAGTGATCACAGTGCTTCTGTAAGATGTAGGTGAAAGTTTATGAGAGAGAGAGAGAGAGAGAGAGAGAGATGGGGGAGACGGAGGGGAAAGTTCATGTGTGAGAGTGTCTGCATGTGTTGCCACTGAC
>PYXC01000452.1:2115000-2117500 GCA_015244755.2 Tenualosa ilisha | reverse complement strand
GACTGCAACAAGTAATTACTCTATAATGAACTCATAAGAGCCAGCAGTCTCAGTATTGTGAATGAACAGCAGTTAGTTAGGAGCACAAACATGGAGCTCACATCCAACGGCGGCATTCTCTCATTAGGACAGCCTCACGACCAGAGTCAGAACACGGGTGACAACGGTGGCTTCAGCACAAGGGCCCCATTCCAACGCCAGGCGGTTGTCCATTGTCTCTGCTTGTCGTGGTGATTAACCTTTGACCTCTGCATGGTCAGTGCCAGACAGCCTCCATCTCATCTCCTCTCAGGGCCCCTGGGGGAGGGAGGGAGGAGGCATCCTGGGAGGTGTGTGTGTGTATTTTTATTTTTATTTTTTCTTTGTGTGTGTACAGTTTTGGCTCAGGAGAAGAGACTCTGCTGGACAGGAGTTAGGCCTGGGGGATAAACTTAATGCACAAAGACTACGTGTGTGAGTGTATGCGTGTGTGTGTGTGTGTGTGTGTGTGTGTGTGTGTGTGTTAGCACCTGAAAGAACGTTATCACTAGCATGTTTTGGCTAAACACCCCCTCAGCTATTTTTCCTATCTCTCCCTGACACCAAAGAAGACAGCTTGCTTTTGCTTGCCTAGGAGAAGTCATCACTATTAAAGTGCAGAGTCAGTCTCAGCTACAGCGTGTAGGCCAGGCTATGGGCAACAGAAAGGCCACTGGAAACAGAAGACCACCCTGTGTGTGTGTGTGTGTGTGTGTGAGAGAGAGAGAGAAAGACAGTGTGTATGTGTGAGAGAGCTTGTGTGTGTGTGTGTGTGTGTGTGTGTGTGTGTGTGTGTATGTGTGTGTTATGAGATCTACAGCAGTGTCCTCTTGTGTGTTTGGTCAATGGTGTGGTGATACAATGGTACGGCCTCCTGACTGCTCAGCAGGGGGTCTTGTGTGTAATGTGAGCAGGGGTCACGCCAAGGTTGACTCAAGCATCCTCCCACTACCCTCCTACCTCCTCCCCCCTTCTGGGAAAGACACACACACACACACACACACACACATCACACACGATGATGGGAATGGGTGGATACAATCTTGCTGAATCTATTTCAGATTTATGTGTGTGTGTGTGTGTGTGTGTGTGAGTGTGTGTGTGTGAGACCCAGTGACAAGCGCTGGGAGTAGAGATACACACTCTGGCCTAGGATAGCAGTGATGGTGGCTAGGCTCTATGGAGCTTTCATTCTGGTGTGTGTATGTGTGTGTGTGTGTGTGTGTGTGTGTGTGGTGTGTGTTGGAATAAAGGGGTTATCTGCTGAGCTTTGGGGTTGGCTCCTGTCTGCTTCCGCTTTGAACCGACTCCCACATGACTCCTTTGGCAGCACAGTCAGCATAATGAGAGAACACATCTACCTCCACAAAAACCATGCACACACGCAATGCACACACACATGCACACACACACACACACACACACACACACGCATATGCATGTGCACACCCTCCTCCACACGCACACACAATCGGCAAAAGTCCATAATTATTTTGCAAACTCTTCATCTCTCAGGAATGTGTCAACGGAGAGTAGAGAATCATGGATACACTTACACATCTCCTCACACCCACCCACACACACCCACCCACACACACACACACCAACACACACCCTGACCCTTCATTCTAGTGTCCAGTGTTTTACATGGCCCCATTTCCTTAAATCAGTTTTGGTCAGACACGACACATGCTGACCTGGTGATTGTCCAAACGTGGCATTAGGCACTATCTCAGAGCACAGCTTGGTGTGTGTGTGTGTGTGTGTGTGTGTGTGTGTGTGTGTGCGTGCGTGCGTGCGCGTGTCCGTTCCAGAGCATCAAATGCTAGCTGGCTGTTCTGACCCGTCTCATGCCACAACAGCACTCACAACTAAAGAAGAAACAGAGAGAGACTGAGAGAGAGAGCGACAGAAAGTGAGGGAGAAAGAGAGAGAGAGAGAAAGAGAGAGAGAGACTTTTGACCTCAAAACACATTTTTAGAGAGGGAGAGACAGAGAGAGACAGAGTTAGTTCACAATCTCTGTGGCTGGTGAAAGTTTTGGCAGTGGGGTCTGTGGCATGAATCGCGGTCGTTTCTGACGTGACCCCGGGGCCTCGGCAGCTCTGCGCTGAGCGGCGCATGTCACAGGCTAAATGGGCTGTCATTAAGGCCAATTAGCGCTGGTATCGGGGAAATCGTGGCGCTGGCCAAGACTGCCCTTGCCTGAAGGGTAAACACTGGAGAGACCGAGCTGGTTACTCGAGACGTTGCGCACAGCCAGCCAGGCATCTTGGGAAAAAATCTGAAATCCATGACAGCCAAACCAAACATTTCATGTTACATCATCTTTCTTTTAATTTCTCTTTTAACCATGAGTAGATAGATCCATCACAGTAGAAATAGTTAGAAGTGTAGAAGTATAGTTGTACTGAAGTGTAGAAGCATAGTAGTAGTGAAGTGTAGAAGCATAGTAGAAGTAAAGCATAGAAGTATAGTAGTAC
>PYXC01000452.1:2085000-2110000 GCA_015244755.2 Tenualosa ilisha | reverse complement strand
ATCTTTGATACGTGTGCACACTTGAGATTGCAGTGCTTCTACAAAATACTGTTTCTAGGAAACACTGGAGAAACAAGAACACAAGAAATTCCCCTCCATGGCCCACAGATTGAAAAGGTCTCTAAAAATCACTGCATACTGAAGAATCAGGCACAAGACAGAAGAACTAATAAACCATTAGTTATGACTAGTTATTGTTTTGCACACTGGTTTTCTCCACTGTAGTCAGCATACAAACAGCATAAACACACGCTTCACTCGCTCCGTGACTGGACACCGTCCCCACCCCCCTAGCAGTTTCACATGGACATAAAGAAATCACAGACAGGATAATCCAGGATATGTACATCGAGACAGTTTTTAAAAGCCCAGAGTCCTAAACTGGGGTCAGGCTTTAACCTACACCACTCTGCATCCTGACAGGTTTAAACACACACACACATCTAGCCCTGAAGCTCAGCATTGGTTTGTAAGTCACACTGGATTATCCAGACAGTTTTAAAACCCAGAGTCAGCCTTTGACTGGTAGTGGACTTTCAGACACCTTTCAAAACATCCGATCCACAATCAGTCAGATTTTCACCCCTGCTGCACAAGGCCTTCTGATTGATTTTTGATTATTGATTTGATGATATTGATTATTGATTGGCAAAGTTGAAGATTCTAAACACTGAATAAAATTGAGCAAGTTTTTTTCTGAATTTTTAAATACATTTCTTATCCATTACGTTAGCAGGCTGATTCTACTCGATTCTCAGTCTCTAATACTACCATGGAATGAGTAAGACACAGGTGTATCTCAGTGCTTTGATTCCAACCAGGCCAAGCAAAATCCCAACACAACTTGAGTTCATCACTTGGCCTGTATATCTGCCCTCTTGACAAAATTCCAACATCGGTGACGGAGGCAGTCGGGATGAGGACGGACAGAGAGAGACATAATCCTGGGCCGTCATTGGCTCAGAGGATGCTTCGTGCATGCGGGCTTGAAGTAATCTCTCGCCAAGATCTGAAATCTGTGAAGCGCTCTCTACAACTGGGAATGAACCTGGCAGAACCACTCTGTGTGCAGTGATTGAGTCTGTGGTCATGACTGTGGCTACTAGATGCTAATGACCAAATCCCAAAGTCCCTCCTAAATACTAAGCCCTGAACCCTCAACGACTTAAAGTGATGGTTCAGAGTAATACCAACTTAAGCCTGCCGACTTGCAGGGCAATGATTAGAATGACTATCAGTTCAGTCTGTGAGGGCTCAGGACGGACACTGGGATTCAGCCAATGGGCCAAAGAGGTCATGACCTTGGTGAGATGAAGGTCAGAGGTGGGGTGCTGTCTTGGGGTGACCTTGCTGTTGTGTATAAACTCATAAACAAACCCAGTGGTAGCACAGCGATGGTGGAGGATAAATACTGTGCCAGAGGCTGAAGCCAAGGGATTCACTAGAATAAGCATGGTTTAACAGAGAATAAACACACACTCACACACACACTCAGACAGAGAGAGAGAGAAACCAGTGAATGAGACATAAACTAAATAATGAGAGCATCCTGTTTTAATCACACAAACACAAACACAAACACACAAACACCACCTCACCAAACCAGCTGCAAGAATGCATTGTTTATGTACGGGCGCGAGATCAAGATTTGAAAGACATGTCCGTCTTCAAAGGCAGCAGAAACACTGATTACTGATGCAGATACACACACACACACACACACACACACACAGAGAGAGAGAGAGAGAGAGAGAGAGAGAGAGAGAGAGAGAGAAAGAGTTTTCACTTTTAAGCCTTGTACCATGGCACCATTACAAGAAAGAGTACAGAGAGTGTGAGTGTGTGTGTGTGTGTGTGTGTGTGTGTGTGTGTGTGTGTGTGTGTAGGGGAGGCATGCACAGACTAGGCCTGCTGCCCACAGCACAAAGGCTACCCAGTGTGATGTGATGTGTGGCATGATGTGCCCACAGTGCATCTGATGGGTACAGCATGTATGCTCTTCTCTCAGACTGGCACACTGACACTATGGGCATGATATGAACCACACAAAAGACGGGGACACAGATTGTCACCCACTGTCACATCTTGTTACATCATGGACCCTTCACGGAGGCTGGTTCCAGTGAGTAGACAGGATGGCATGAATGCTGTTCCTATAGCCCCACTATAAGAACTATGTCATCATCATCAGCTGGGTTTACAAGGACATAACTAATAACACATAGAATCAGAATAATGTCTCGACTGTAATAAAAATGACACATTATAAACACCTCGAACCAGGAGAATTTTTTTTTCTCTGATTAGAACTTTACTACTGTTCCCAGACCTCAATTGCCCTCTTATAATTGTACTTGTGTTGTATAATCACGAATAAGTAATTCATTAAACGCAAAGTGTCATTGGATGATGCCATAATGGACTCAAGCAACCAGTTCCCAGGGCTGACTAGCTTCTAGACTGGCAAATATTTCAGGAATAAATAAAAAGTTCACTTCTACAGGCTGTATGACATGTCATAGCCATAGCCTTTTGACAGATATGTGCACAATGCAAAGGGGTTATCAGAATGTGAACCACCAGGACACACTAGAGTCACACACACACACACACACACACACACACACACATTCTCAAAGCCAAGTAGAGATGGACCTCTCTCTTTTTCTCTCCAGTAAGCAAACCAGCTTGTACACCACACACTATTCAGCTTGTCTGTCTCCCAACTTACAATAGCCATATTTGGCCCTGATCTGGCCCTCTTCTGGCCTGACTGCCACACAAAACAGTGAGCTTCTGTGGGAAACAGCTTAAGAGCTGGGTATTGCCTGCTAGCTCCCATCATTATAGAGAAGCCAAAATCTAATAAAAGTGATGACACAGCCTTGATCAAACCACTTAAAAACAGAGTGATCTTATGAGTAAAATACAATAATTCTGTTTCAGATCTGAGAGTTAGGAACTTACTATCAGGAACTTAAAATAGCTGTTGAAATAACCTTTTTTAGTTGTCTCTTTTGCTTTTTTTTGTCTTCATAATGTATCATATCAATATTAGGAGCCCAGCTCTACACAGCTTCTGATAGGGATCACTAAGGCCCATCTCCCCTTTAACAGCTACTGTATTTTCTTGTTTTTTAACCAAGGCAAACACATTGATTTTGCACCCTTCGTCATCTGAGGTTAATACATAGATAATGTCCATAGATGGGATAACATTTCTTTTTTTTCTACTTTCGGGTGCGGCTTATATTCAAGAAATTGCTGTATATGGCCCTGGTCTGGCCCTAACCTGGCCCTGTTATGGCAAATCATTAGTTGCCACCAATGCGCACCTACAAAATTGGCATACAATGTGCCATTTACACCTGCACCCCTGCATGTATTTGTTCAATAAGAAAAAACAAAAGGATGTGGTGCTTAGAGCTTGTCTCACCTTGGTCCGTCCATTGATGACGTAGTCTCCCAGCTGTCCATTGGTGGCGCTGTGCATGACGGCCTCATCGATGTGCGCCATCAGCACACCGATGGCCTCACAGCCCGGTTCGCGGCCTTCCACCCAGGCAATCTGGTCGCCACGGATACTGCGTGAGGGGATTCCTCGCTGGCTGACCAGCTGGCCACCACAGAAACGGCCACTGCGGTTGAGGCTCTCTACCTCGGTGAGGACACGCTCTCCGAGTCGTGTGCCCAGGAAGTTGTCCTTTACACAGATGCCGTAGTGCTTCATGCATGGAACAATGTACTGGGCGATCTGCTCAGCCGACCAGCTTGAGCTCGCCGACAGAGCCGGGGGGATGGAGGGGGCCTCAGGTGGAGAGGGCTGCCCAGGGAGGGCATTCTGGGCTGGGCTGAAGCCATGGAGAAGGCCCTGGTGGTGGTGGTGATTGGGGTGGGGATGCTGGCTGTGGAGGTTGTGGTTGTGGAGTCTGTTGAAAGTAGGGGCTGACGCAGGTGCTGGAGTGCTGCACTGGTTAAAAGTACTGCTGGCGGCAAGAGGTGCTACAGTTCTCGTGCTCCTGATGGCCGCAGTGGTTGCCGCCGCGTCCACTTTGTGTTCACCTCCGTCCAGCTTTCTCCTCTTGCACTCAGCAGGGAAATAATTGTCCAGGTTGAGAGGGTTTCCTGAGCCCCCCACTGGGCCTGATCCGCCTCCTCCCACAAGTGCCCCCAGCCCCGTGTCTCGGTTTTCCCCATCCCTCCGCTTTTGATGCTGTGCGGGGCGGACCCGCATGTCTCCATTAGCCCTCTTCAGCAGAGATGTCCGTTCCGTCTCCCATTTGGTCTCCGACGGTCGGGGTCTACTCTGGGGTTGCGCGAGGCCACCGGGGGTCTGCTCCGTTAGACCTTCCAGCTGTGTGAAACCGCTGGGCGTCTGGGCCAGCAGGTCACTGCAATTCGCCTCAACGGTGGCTGACGGAGAGACGTTCTCACCGTTATAAGACGGCAAACCGGTTTTCGTCTCCTTCTTTAAGACTGCTATCCCTGGAACGTCGGTTTTAGATGCAAGCCCTGCCAGCAGTTCAGCTGCTGTTGAGCTTCTGGCCGGCGAGTCACAGAAAGCGTTAAGTCCCATTCTCGTTGCTGCGTGTGGCTCTGACGAGCTCAGTGTGACTCTCTCTTGAGCGAGGCAAATACTTTCGGATCCGCGAGAAGAGCTTGTGTTTAAAAGGTCCGTATGTCCCAAGCTCTCCATGTCATGTCGTCTACTCCTGGATGCGCACGTAGCTCACGTCCTCTCCTCATGTTCCACCGGATCCTCTGCGCGAGAGCGGGAGAGCTGCTCTACTGGCGGCGCTGTGGTCACAGATCGAGCCCGCTGGGTTTGAAAGTTTCATGTCGAAAAATCTCTGTCTTTTCCGTTGCCGAATTAAAGTCTTTTGGGGGTAAACTACCTTTTGTAGAAATAAAGCGATCTACGGGGAAAATAACATTCGCTGAACTCAGACGTTAAAACAAATAGACCTACACAGTAATGGATCGTTATTGATCCTTAGACTGCAATCAAAACATGCCAACAACTCGTTAGCTTACTTGAATCTGATTAAATACAAGAAAGATTATTTTAATATATCTCTGTAACAATAGAATGGCATGTTTATTAAGCTATTTAGAACAGAACTCTCTGAGCTACTCCAAAGAAGTGTGTTGGCTAGTCTGACAAGTTGACCTGGACTAGACTACACGGAGAAACGTCCTGTTTCAAAGTCCGAGAATCACTGGGCATACTTTGGAACTCACAGGCAATGGACAATGGCCCAGTCAATAACACTGACGGCACACAGATCATAGTCAGACGTCAGTTCAAAAAAGATGACGGTGGGAATGATTTGTTCATTCTGATAACATCCAATTACATTTTTTCCGATAAGCTGATGGCAGACTCCAAAATAAAGCGACAGTCTATGTATTCAGTACAAGTTATCAAACTCAAACAATGTTCTTATTCTGACGGTAGCATATAATATGGCTAGGTTCTCTGTATCTTACACATAATACGCTGACACTAACTTTAAGACCAAAATAGCTCCTTAAAAGGTCGCTTACGCAAGATAGACTATGTCCATCCTGGGGATAAAACTCACCCTTAGAATTGACTACAGTTGCTGTAAATAAACATTTGTTATATGTTGCCTACAGACCAGACGTTCCACCATGTTATGACTGTCTATGAAAATACTATGTTACAACTTAAATAGCCTACTCGTCCCACACATCACTGCCTCTAGTTTTCACCATGGCATATGGGAAAGCCTAACACAATGATTGAACGACTTTTCACGCAAATACCATCTGAGTTGCGTGAGACGGGAGGATACAGTATTACTCTCACCTTATTATACGTAAAGGCACTGTGGTTGACCGGTTGACGGGCTGAGCCTGATTTCCGGGGTTTTCTCGTACTTGGTTAGCTCGTCCTCATCACAGTGATGACCATTCCGATCAAAGGGCTTGCAGCTCCGATGCAACGACTATTTGCACAACAGAGGAGACCGCGGAGACCACCGTGATCAGACAGGTCCCACCCTGTGTGCTACAGCGTGGCCCTAGTAATTCTCAACTATCATTACGATTCGCGTTTCTGCCCAGCATCTCTCTCTCTCCCTCTCCCGCCCTCCTCTCTCTCGGGCTAACTCCATGAACGGCTCTGTCAGTTACACGTGCGCATACAAGTGTCACGTGACGCAGGGATGCTACAATAACAAAAACAGCAGAGGCAGTCGCAATAGCCTAATGTTTTATTTTGGATACGTTATTACATAGGCTATGGAGATTTATTAAGAGTCAGGCGTATATACATTAAAAGCTATTTTTAACGTGCTGTAGCTTGAAATAGCCCATGATAGTATAGGCCGACCTGTCTGCAAATGACTATGTTTTTTGAGGATTTCCTTTTAAATCGATTTCGCTAAACATTACTAATATCTAGTGATATTTTAGGCCGATGTACAGACTCTATGTTCTGTCAGTGTTTGGAGTGCACTGAAAATCTGCAGGGTATGATCTAGATGAGGGGGGGGGGGGGGGATTACTACATCACTTGGTAGGATTAATGTAGACGCGACGCATCTGCTGTTCCATCCACGCAACATACATCGTCCTTTATTCGCGCCAAATGGAAAGAGACAGGCACTGTGACGGCGATCACTGAACCTCGAACAACTACTCTCGAGTCCCTCAGAGGCTACAAAATACTGGGATTCAAGTCCAGAGACCTTCACTGACTCCTATAGATGACTTGTTATTTTGGACACAATGTAGGTTTAGGAGAATTAGCACAGCATAGCGTAACATGTTTCTACAAGCATTGTCAGCCATAATATGAAGTTTATATTTTCCATGAAGACTTTCTCAGTCACAGAAAAAGATTTTGCTCCAGTCTACAGAAAAGTTTAAGAAGTTTGAAGGCTGAGTGTAAGATGAGACAAATTGCAAAAGTGGCGCATTAGTCTATTTTAAACTCCTACCATGTAAACAGTGCCAGTAGATCAAGAACCACAAAAATCATACATATATCATCAATATATCATTGCTCACACAGTATGAAACGCTAAGTCAGATCAATACCACTTCTACATTTAGTGGACACTTATCCAAAGCGACTTACATTTGTCAACAATCAATTACATCAGGGCCAGTTTCCCCTATAGCAGTTTAGGATTAAGGGCAGCCAGGATTCAAACCCACAATTTCCAGGCGAATACCATACTAGCCAGGTTTCTTAACCAGTACATACTTGACAAGTGAGTAACATCATAATAGAAAATTGTGTGACTTTGTATTGAGGATCAGCTTTATTTGAAAGTCCTAAATCACTCTGGCACTATATGGAGGGGAAGTTCAAAGCATAGTTTTTGGCTCAGACTGAGAAGCCAGAGATTGGTGGGTGCAATAGTGGACACTCCAGTCCAGTTAAACTAGCAGCAGCAGTAAGACAATAATAATAGCCTATATCATAATATAATACTGTGAAAGGGTCTGCTTCAAGTAAAAACTCTTAAGGTACATCAGTATAATGATAACCATGACAGTGATCTATCTTGAGATCTTTCATATGAAGTAGACCCTTTCATAGTAGGCTATGTGAAGAGGTAAGTAAAAATGCTACCATATTTCCTATGGCACATCATTCTCTCACACAAACACACACACACAAACACAGTGAGTGTCTGTATGAGTGTGTGTGTTCACCCAGGAAGTCCCAGTGCTTGTGGCTTGGCACATTGGCTTTGCTGACTCAGCCTCCACCAGAGCTGAAGAATCACTTCCTGCCCCCTGCAAATCTGTTTCCAAACAACACACACACACACAGTGTGACAAAAGCCACCCAGGCAGCAGTGCACTCTAGGACATACAGTATGTTGACTCCATCAGAAATATTGGATTCTGCCCAGTTGTCTGCTCAGCTATGTCCACCCTCCCTATAAAATGTATACAAATTAACTGCATCAAAATACAATGCAATTTCCCCAGATTACCTAATATTCTACAATATTTCCAACTCTGTATGTAAATTTATTGTGTCAGATTTAAGACTGGCTAGGCTACTTAAGACACAATGTATCTCTAAATCATCTTAATTGGGCCTAAACTAAATGTATCTATAGGGTTGAGTTGTCAGTAAGACCTATACAAATGTAAGGATAGATCTACTGCAAGTTAATCAACATTTTAATTTGGATTAGAGAGGGCTTTCACACCTTGACAGAGTACTGTATATTATATATAGCAGTACTTTATGTGCACTGGATACCACTTAAGTAAAATAAATAAAAAGCACAACACTGCTAACTAAACAGACAGTCCACTTTAATAATAAAGGCTGATGAGTCTGGTGACTGACTGGCCGATAATAGTCATGTAGACAAAATAAACTTACAAATGGGGCTGCAAAAAAAAAAAACAAACAAAAAAACTGTCAAATTATTATGGCTAGCTATATAGGCTAAGATATGGCCACACTCCCATATGGCCTGCACCTGCGGATCATCCACCTGCTCCCTCTCTATACATTGCGTGGGCAGAACACAACATCCAGGTTGAACAACAATTTCTGCACGTAGGCGTCGTCGGATATTACAAAAAACAACTTGTTTTTCGTTAATAATAAACTTGGATAAAATCACCGGGACATAGCCTACAGATCAGCAAAGAAAAAGACTGAGAAAAAACAATGGCCGTGGTTGTGAGGAGGACTCTTCAGAACAAAGCGCAAAGCACACCTGTAGTCTCAACCCATTCAACTTCCCGACGCATGCAGCGACTTTCCTGCGTCCCACTGCTAAACAGCTGCGCACTTCTATAAAAAGACATTGGTTAGTATGATCACTAACATTACACACAGCTACGTGTAGGCTGAAAACCTAAATAAGCAAATCCTTATGTAGCCTATTTTTTTTAGGATTTACGCAATGTGTTAACACGAGGCCAAATACTAAAACATGCTTTTGGTAGATGGCTAACTGCGGCCATCAGCTACGGTCATGCCATAAGTGTGACCTCTCTGTCATTATTGAGAGGAAACGTTTCGTGTTGTTTATGGGGCACGATGGAGTCTGTCTGATAGCCTATGTTGTTTGTCCGCTCTCCGTCCCTTCAAACCTGACCGACATTTCTGGTCAGAGAAAAACATTTGCTACCGCCAAGGTCAGCGAACTCTGAACAGCTGGGCCGAAATTCCCCGGCATTCTGTATCACGAGGAGTGTGGTTCTGCACGTAGCCTACGATCGCTGTCACTCAATCTCTCTCTCTCTCTCTCTCTGTCTCACTTGCTTCCCTTCCCTTCCCTGTAATAGAAGTTAAACAATTTTGTTTGAAGGTGTTATTTAGTTAGAGCATGCATAATATAGCCTATTATGATTGAGAAATGGAGAAATGGTGAATGCTGCTATAGGCACTGCACTTGATGGGCACAGACAGCTATTTCTGAGGCACCCCAATGGGTCATGGCACTCATATGACTGTTATTTTTAGACCATAGTGGGCACAGTGTTGTCACTCAGGAACGGAATGCTACATATCAGGCTGTGTGTGTGTGAGAGAGAGTTCAAGTGAGTGAAAGACCCCCTTGGCCCCCTTCCCCCACCATTTTTGCTTGTGCACGTGCATGTCCCTCTGTGCGTGCGTGTGTGTGTGTGTAAGGGGAGTTATGTGCAACATAAGTGCTCTAAGTGTGTGTAAAGGGTATTATCATTGTTGTGGTTAATTGTTGTTATCAATGGCAGGAAGTGAAGATGGCTGAGTCTCCACACCACACATGCCTGCCTCTCCACACCCATTTCTCTCCGTTTTGTCGAGGTATGCACACACACACAGACACACACAGACTCTCACTCTCACTCACTAATTCACACTCATACATGCGTGCAGATATGCACACACTCATACACACACATACACACACACACACACACACGTGTGCATACTCACTCACACACACACACAAAGACACCCATGCTATACACAAACACAAAGACTTACACTCATACCCCCTACCTCTCCAAAAGACGTCTGCACATGTAAGTGGAGACACACACACAGTCAGTGATTTACATATAGGCCAGCCAAGTGGTGTACATACACCAGTTCACAGTTCACATCTGCTAAATGTGCCAAACACTGCCATCTGCTGGTACTGCAGAGAATTAATGGTCTGTTGATATTCAGGAAAAACAAAAAAAAAACAAACAAAAAAAAGATTTTGACATAAGTAGTAAACAGTGAGAAAATATGTAGAACTGTAGGTAAACCGCTAGATTGTGCTTAAGTCTTTTCTGGTAATAGTGGTACCTGTATTATTATTTAAAGACATGTCTAAACTACAGGAGGAGACTTCTCTTTAAAGAATCTCAAATCTGGCTTTTTTCCATCTCACATTTATTTCAATTTGATGGAAGTACAAAACTAATATACAACATCATACTGCAACATTAACGCAAACATCTTGGGAACAATTTCCACATACATGCATCATACTGTCAATATAAACATACAAAATCTTAGTTTATTAAAATGTAGTTTTCATACATGCTTTGATCATATTTTCCATACATGCTTTGTTACAGTACCCATTTTATTATGAATGTGGGGGGAGCTCTGGAGGTAAAAAAAACCTGCAGTCTTGCCTTTTATACCTTTAAGCGCTTTACTTGAGGGCACAACAGTTGGCAGCTGGGATTTGAACCTACAATGTTAAGGCAAACTGCTACCCACCTTCTTTATTAAGGGGTCATACTGTCTTAGAGCATGAGTTGCAACCCGGTGATAAGCAGGATAACTGCCTTTGTTGTGTCACTATATAAGGGAATGTTGGACTTGGCGTAGGCAACAGCACTTCGGCACCATGCTGTTGTTTGCCCACAGCCCGTTCATTATTCCCCCTATATCGGGAGACCTTGACCTTGAAGGCTGTTATCCCTAACATATCACTGTAGTCAATAGGCTGTAGGCGAGAAACAGGACTAAAACAACTTAGTTTTTAAATTGAGACTGGACAACAAATCTCTAGTATCCTAGCAGAAGATTCATCATGACCAGTATAACCTTGGACACCTAGACCTAGAATGGATGAATGGCGTGTTGTACCTTTTTCTCTGATGTTAAAATAGAAGGTAAAAATGGTTTTCCATTCTGTGTCCCGTTTAAGATGGCTGAAAGTGGATTAAACGACTATTTACCATCTTAAGTAATGCTTCTGCTTGAGTTATGATGGTTTAGCTGGTTTGCTTGGTTGAGTTTATGATGGTCATTCAAGATGGTTTTGCTGGTTATAGCCTATACCAGCCATTATCTGCTAATGTGTAAAAATAGATGTCAAAGGGTTGCAAATATGGGTGGTGCTTTCTAACCACGGACACTGCAGGTGCGTCAGCTAAAAGGCTCCACCCAGTACAACAGAGCTCCCCAACTACTGATTGTACTCCACCCCCTACCCAGAGCAGCTCTGCAAGTCTTCTACCTCAGTGCAGTGGGGCCCTACCTAGTGAACATTGGCCGTTTGATGACGTTGCCAATGGGTGGTTGTTTGGTCACTGCAATGTGAACTTCTACAGGTTGCCAGCTGTTACGTGAAAGCGACATTGTGTCATTCATAAGTTTCTGTTTATTCCCATGAGTTACGTGACCAACAAGGCATTTCAGTGAGTTGTTGCTGGAATGTAAACGGTATGTCATATGGCTATCTATCAATATCTAATGCTGTTACTTTTACCTAAATTTCTATGGTTTAAGTGACAAAAGTAGTCGGAAAACATCTAATGTGTATTTGAAGTATTTGTCTTAGTTTGCTGTCATGTTCCTGGTGTTTAGCCTACCTTGGGGGACAGCCATGGCCTACTGGTTAACTGCAGAGACCAAATTTCACTCACTGGATCAAAAGAGTATTAGATTAGATAGATTATTATAATTATTATGGCTAACAGGGCTAATGGGCTAGTTAGCTAGATGCTAACGTTGTTTGCTGTCAAACCTGTCCAGTGTAGGAATTAAAACTGGTTAATATTAAGGGAATCTGGGAATCCGGGAAGTGAAATCTTGAAGAATGAAAAAGAGATTTCCAGAATGTCCTCTCTCCACATGCCCTCTTTACTTTTGGATACTCACAAAAAAATTCTGACTGAGGCATTCCCCAACTCGGCTACAACATTCCTATGACGTAACGGAGCATGAGATGCTCGGAAGTAGGAGTCAGTATTGGTTCTGGGAAGGGCTATGCTTAACATAACCTCTACACATAAGCAGACTGTGTTTTAGTCCCACCCTACTCAGACGTACCCTGAGAAACAGTGAAGCTGTATAACTCCACAACACAGTACTTCAGAGGTTTTCTACATGTGTTTAGTTATCCTTTTCTGATATATTTCGCGTCACCTAAAAAAGCATTGATCTGACTTTACTGGGTCTTTAATTGGATGGAGAAAAAAAGCCTTGTTGCGGTGTCACATACCCCTCTTACCATTTAAAGGAATTAGGATGTAACACTTCAAGGATACACATATTTGTTAAAGTTCACCAATCTTGCAACAACATGCCAACACACACAAGCCCACGTAGGAAAGAAGTCCAATAAAATATAGGAGACACCAGACATGGTTGTAACATTTTTTGAACTACAGTTCTGAAACCTCTATGAAAAGTATTCACATTTGTCTACTACAAATGGCAACAACTTAGATATCTTCAGGTTTATCACTTTTGTGAGATGATGACAAATACAAGGTGCTCTTTTGTTACAACCTACTCCACCACATAAGTAACCACATCAAAAAGTATAGCCTGTATGTGCATATAGGTGTATCTAAATCAGGTTTTGGTGCCGGAAATAAATTTTCCATTTATTATCTCCATTCAAAAGGGACACAGACCAGGCAAAACTCAGGCAAAGGTACAAACAAGACTCTAGGTCTACATACTCTATTATCCCATAAGCCACTGAGAGCAGGGACCAGGCCCAGCACAGCTTCGGACGGGGACCTGACAGAGGGCGTAATAGTAAAACCACATAACTCGGCATTCAAATAGTAGCCCATGAGCTCTCATTCTGTCTGAGTTTTAAAAACTTTCCATAATGATCATCATTGATCCTGTCGTAGGGTCTGGAAAAAAAAAGGTTTGGTGCCTGTTGGTTATTAGTTGAGGTCATGGGTCGGTAGGTTTTTTTTATTATTGTGGCAGCAAGGGATAAGAAATTTTATATTATTTTTTATTTTTCTTTATAGCAGCAATGTTATTTATACTTGCGTTACATGTGCTCTACCAGCTTGTTCACAGATTCTGGCACTTCAATGGAAATGATCTAACTGAAATAAAGACATGACGCTACTGACAAGCAAACCAAGCTGCTGAGTGGGGGTCACCTCACTGGTGATGTTTGTCCAGCTGTCAGTTCTGTCAACTTTGCTGGCTGCTGAAACGAAAATATAAGGGCACTTTTAGACTTCTTGAAGCACATTTTCAAATGTTTTGAAACCCAACCTCACAATTTCGTTGGCACGCTAGTTTTGCAAGGGCAAATTATTGACACATTACACATGTCCATCACTGTAAAAGAAAGATATGAATTTAAGGTAATATATGAAGATATTTTGGAGGATTCCAACTCTTCCTCTCCTTCTACACATTAATATATTTACTGTGCATATTACATTTTCACCACTTACTAGCGAGTATTCAGAACACAACCAATATAAAGTTATCAGTGCCTTTGTAAGTGACAACTGTCTTTGTGAACGACTGTGCAGCATTGCTAAGTTGCTAAGTTATGGGGAGCTGATATTCAGTGGATGACAAGGAATCGTGCATCACACTTGGCTAAAGATTTTCGGGATGATTGCTGTGTTGCTGCTGGCGGAGCCATCCCTTGTCATCGATGACATAGTTTGCACCCTTCGCTGTTATGTGTAAGATTATTTTTTAAACGATTTATCTAATGATTATTTTTCCGATTAGTTGACTAATTTAACGACTAATTTTTTGATTAATCTAACAATTAATAAGTAATTAGCGAATGCAGTAGTGAGTAGTTAGGCATAGTGTAGACAACACACAACAATACAGGCTACCCCAGCAGTTGTGGATCAATCAAGGGTATTTGGAGGCATCGGTAGAAGGGGGTGTCAGAGGATTCCCCTCCAGGAACTTTTTCAAAAATTAGATGCAATTCCCTGCATTATGGTACATTTTAACAGGCTGTTAGCTAGCCTTTTTAATTCATTCATTTAATTACTTGCCTAATGCCATTATATATTATTTGAGTGTTCCATGTGAGGCATGAAGCTTTTGATTTTTGCACCAAAAACTAGTACTGCCAGACAACAACAGCTTGCAAGTTACTATTGCCACAGCAATACTGGCAAAACTGAAGATGGCTACCTGAAACTACACCTGAATCTATATCATCACAGATTCAATATTGACTTACCTGCATACATGTAACTGGGCTACAAGTTTTTTGCTTATACAGGCACGAGTGATTTCAAGTAGTAAAAACTGCAGTGAATAAAAGATAAGAAATGTAAACACATATACTGTTTTGTGGTAAATAAACTTAAATATAACCAAGTTTTGATCATTCCAAAACTTGATGTCTCCAGTGTGGACGTATATTTACTCCTGTATCTTGTAGCCATTCAGCCTGCCATTTGCCTCATGTCATGATGGCAGACACAAAGTTCACAGTCTGCTTTAGTGAAATCCTGTGACACTGGCAAATTTCTGTCAAAGATTCCCATGATGCTCTACTGGGCTCCACTGGACACATAGTGAGTAAGATATTTTGGTTCTTCAGGAATTATAGATTGGCATCATGTTCCCCTACTGTCCAATATGGAATTAGATTGACTGTTAAATGTCAACAAGCGTCACCAAAATTGAGAGACCTTCCAAACCACTGAAAGAGGGAAAAATCAGTCACTTGTGCACATACAAGAATTTCAAAATATTTTATTTGAAAAAATGTAAAATAATGCAAAGCTACCACCCCCACCCTCCATTAAAACATATACAGTAGCCTGTAAGTATTAAAAAGATTATAGTATATTTTTGCATAATTGATTATGGTATTGCTTATTGTAGCAATTATCTTTTTGGAAAAATTTACATCTACAATAGCCACAATTGTTTACTATATCAATGTTATCACAATATTGTAATATTTCAGCAACACTTTTCAACAATTAATT
Source organism: Tenualosa ilisha (assembly GCA_015244755.2). Taxonomy (NCBI): domain Eukaryota; kingdom Metazoa; phylum Chordata; class Actinopteri; order Clupeiformes; family Clupeidae; genus Tenualosa; species Tenualosa ilisha. The sequence goes on along the minus strand of PYXC01000452.1, from coordinate 2,094,820 downwards.
CTGATTTAGAAGATATTTAAGTACATTATGTCTAACTAAGACTTTGAAGTACTGTTTTGGAACAATAACTTCTTTGTTGTTCGCTATTATTTTCAGTATGTGGAAGTTTATAAACAACTTGTCATTGTCATCAATTCAGTTTAGGGTTGTGTTTAACTGATCTAATTAGAATTTGCTGTGTCGGCTGCCAAAAATACCAAGTGGTCTTTTTTTTTAGTATCTCAGTGGTGGAATTCATTGGAGACGGTCATACTCATACATACCTCTCACACCTTAGAGATGTTTAGAAGCTGCTTAGAATGCTTAGAAGATGTTTAAAGACTCAACTTGATTAATTGTCTACCATGTTTGCTATTATCAAGAGCGTTTTTGTAATTTGCATATTAATTTAGGCATTTTTGGTTTTTGGCATACCTAGTCTGCGTTATGGGACAAAGAGCTGCACGATTCTGGAAAAAATGTCGCAATTATCTTGACAAGAATGGAGATGATTGAGATGATTCTCTGCACAATTAAATAAATTTAAATGTCTATTTGAGTTTAGGCCAAGAATTATTTTTGCCCAAAAAACTGTAAGATATCAAAATAGATAATCAACATTGATCACAGTGAACAACATAAAGATAGCCTAACCAGGGGTTTGTGCTATTTGTGAGCATAAAATTAGGGGAGCGATTGGCTACATTGCAGCCTTGGACAAGAATGCTGAACGTTCAAAACAGACTCTACAGAAGTGCAATGTCCACCTGTCTATTAAAATTGACATTGTTGAGTAGAAAGCCAGAACCTTTTTACTCATTGTGGCATCCACCAACTTTTTCAAAAAGAATGAATGCATTAAAGGTGCCATGTGTAAGATTTTAAGTTTAAAATATCCAAAAATTACCAAAATCTAGCAAGAGAATGCAAATAAATAAGTACAGTCATGTCACAAAAATTATGACCATGCGCTAAGCTGCTGAGACATCTAACCGAATTAGCAAGCTAAATGACTAGCCTCAGGCTGTACAGTCTAATACCATTTTCTGCCATGTGTGGCCAGTAACATAGCGCCCAGTCGCTGACATTAAGAAGTCGCCACCAGGGGGCTTGCAACCTATGCTTGAAACGCTTGGCTTATACTTGAACCTGGCAAGATTCCATTTATGGGCTATTAACTTTACTGTCTATGGCTATTAAATATTCTCGAACTAGCTGTCAATCCAGTGAAAGATACAAAGTCCCACATTGCAAACAGAACAGAAAATTTTAAAAGCGATACAAGCTGAGCTGTACTAGGTCGGCTGAAGCTAGCAGCTAAGCCCTACAGAGACGAACCCACCACCACCACCACAACAGTTGTCCGTAGCCGGGGAAAACTTATTGAGAAGTGAAGAAAAGAACAGATTAAATCGGAATAAAACCAGGATTTATATCAGCATTGACAGGTCAGCTGAGGTCTCAAACATCAAACAACTGTGGTGTAACGTTAGCCTATGTATTTGAACCCTGAAAAGATAACACTGGGCATTCAGTATCTGATGAAAGGGCATAGCTAGTTTCTCTCGATGTAACACTGGGAATTCAGTATCTGATGAAAGGGAATAGCTAGTTTCTCTCGATGTCCATTTGAATTTGTGGGTGCCAAAGAATTACATTTGTGCACGTGGACGTTGGGAGGATTGGGTGTGAAGCATGGGCAGGCTGCTTATTCTCTCTCGTGCTTGGCAGTTGTGTTCCTATGGAGAGAGCGTTCATTTCCGTCTTGTTGATGCGTTGTGCCCCGCTCAATATTCAAATATGTTGAACTTTGTGTGCGTAGCAGGGGTGGTGTTAGCTAAATCAAGCTAGGAAGGGATTTCTTTCATGTTACGGCTCTTGGAGGCACCTGCGTTGCTAGTTTCTTTTAGGATTTAGGAAGAAGTGACTTATTTCTTTTGCCTTTTTTTTGAAAGGGTAGACAAACTGACTTTATGCAAAGCCGTATAAGCTCTATACATAGGCTACAACTCTGACTTTATGTGGACAATACCACCCCCTCAACGGTGGAGTATGGTGTATGAATTCATGGCATTTATTACACATGATACCTTTAAAGACGTGCAAATAATTAGGACAGTTGGCTTATTTTCTTCTCTACAACCTGGGTTTTATCATTCATGTCGCAGTCTATTTTTCTGAAGTCAACCTCTACAGGCAGCTCTTTCCCTCAAATAACAAGTCACAGCTCAGTGAACTGTGTAAAAGTGCAAGATTAAAATTTTCAGTGGAACACAAGGTGAAGCACGTTGGAATATTGCCAGATTTTTCAGGCAGATGAAACAAAACAAACTTTGAATCAGATATGCAATATGATGCCACAGACCCAGAAAAGAACTTCTTTGCAGACATGAAACAAGGAGTATAGCATTCAGTGGGATTTCAAGGGTGCAAATGTAGGACCACTAATATACAGTAGATGGCAATATATAGGCTATGCAAGCTTGCAAACTGAAATGCTGAATGGATAGATGACTTGGCTGTCAGGATGACTGGAAAAGTAGGAAGGTGTTGGACACAAGGACCCCAGACACATAATGGGTACAAAGATTTTTTTTAAAAAGGCCAGGCACAGCACCAGGCATTAAGAGAACAACACCTCCAAAATAATAAGAACCTCACCAGATTTGTGCAAGGCTGGTGTCATCTATAGCTACAAAACTGCCATTGAAAAATAAAGGATTTAACTAATGATGTGAGATAAAAAGTGGAATGTGCTTTAGTTTTGGGATGCACAGTGAGTTTTTAGCTCAACTTTTCACCTGTCATTTAATTAATTTAGTTTGCAAATATTTGTGGTTAATTTTGGTATGGGGACACGGTGTCAATAATTATTAATAATTATAATAATTATCAATAAGATGTACTGACTTATGCTGTACATGGTTTTTGTCAAAACAGACCCTTAATGAAAGTTTAAATAAAGTACAATTTTCATTCAACCTATTTAGGACCTACCTAAATATTTTGTCAACATGACTATCTATTGATTTTCAAATAAAGGGCCACCCTTTTACTTGTATATTGCCATTAATGACATTGCACTGAAACGGGTTGTTATGCAAATTGAATTGTACATGTTGTGTGTTCTCTATTTTAGTGTAGGCTATTTAAATGAAGCACATGAAAACTAATTTGGCTATGTTGAACATGCTAAGAGCTATTGGGTCTGTTAAGTATCCCCAGAAGCCTTATATCCCTCCTTCCCATTTCCTCTAAGCTTCCAAACTCAAAGGCCAAGAGATCTCTGCAGTGTGAATGTAGCAGTAGTCTTGGCCAGGTGGTCTCAGGTCCAGGAAGGTTGCATGAGGAAAGGCAAGTGCTGTGAGATCAAAATATAATGTATTAAGTATTAAGATTTTCATTATGTGAAAGAACACCACACTACAGAGCAGGAAAAATAGCCAGGACCCCCATAAATAAAAAAAATAGTAATAAATAATAGTAATAGTAATAAATCTACAAACAAAAAAGCAAAAAAAAAAGATATTTGTGACTCACTTGTGTGCGGGGGACAGGATGTGGTCACACCCTCAGCCTCACTGAACCTCTCCAGTACACCTCCCCTCCAAATGTATGAGGTGTAAAAGAGGTGTAAAAAAGTAGCTTCCGGTCAGTAAGGTAAGGTAACATTTCACATGCTAACCACACACTCTATAGCAAAGTATGAAATTTAATAAAACAAAACAAAAAACATTTAGATGACGGCATCTGGCTATCAAAGCAAAGCAAAGCTCCCCATTCCTGGCTTACTGAAGGCAAAGGGGTCCCCCATAGGCCTGGTCCAGGCTGCCTGTGTTCTCTGACTTCCAAAACCACACAGGTGTCTTCACCTCCACTATGATATTCACAAGGAGTGAAAATAAAGCAGGTAACACTCAGTGTGGGATAAGTGTAATCTACTGAACAATTGAGCACTTTTTGCGGTCTTGTTTTTATCAGACAATTTGTTTTGTATTGTCTTCAAACTAATTTGGAAGACATATTGTCATATGAAGGCCATATAGAAACAAATGTCATTCCTATCAGCCATCTGGGATATGCACTGTACTGTTCTGTGCAGAGTGCAGAGTAGGAAATCACAACAAAATTAAAGAAATATTTACAGCAAGACATTACTGACTGTATCGCCATCAAACACCAATTAGCATGTTCTAGCTGTGCCAGTAAGATTCTGGGAAGTGTTTGGAATGTTTTGTCTCTTTTAGGTAGCTAGTCCACTAGTTTTACACCAAAACTCCTTGATGTTGCTTTCATTCATATGGACTGCAAAAAGAAGAGAGAACAGCTTTCTTTCGCCTTACTGACTTACCCAGTGCAAAGGGGTCCACAAAGACAAAGGTGTCCCAGTCCGCTGAAATTCACATGGTGTGAAAAATGAAGCAGGTCACAATCAGTGCAGAATGGAGAGAGGTCACATTTAGAGAGGTAATATATTTACTGAACATTTAGTTTGCTGTATATTAAGAAAAAAGAGAACCACTTTATCCCTTATTACTGACTTACTCAGGGGCAAAAGACTCATAGACCTGAGGCTGGTCCAGGCTGACCAGACTCTCGTCATTGCTGCAACACTCCAGTACAGCATTGTCCACCTCCCCTATGAAATTCACAGGATGTAAAACATAATGCCATTCATTAATATTACATTTAACTCTGCAACCATTAGTGCCTAGTGTCAGTAAATGCTGAGGCAACATGGACTTATAAACGGTAGACTTGAAAATCAAAGTCACCTGATTATCAGCCAGTGACCTTACAACTGATTCCAACACATTAGGTGGTCTTCCACTCCAGAGAACTGAGAACCGATAGGGTCACAGGTGTCCCTGTGGTCCTTAGCCTCGTCCTGGCTGACCATCTCCTCCAGCATCTCCCCTCCTGATGGCAGCTCAGGCATCTGGTGGTCCTCCATGCAGAAGTGGGGGTCGGTCAGGCAGCTCTCACTCAAGTCTGACAAACCCAACACGAAAAACTTAACGTAGCCTCATCTCAGTATTTTACTGTTATGGCCCTTGGCTATTACTAGAACTGGATTTATTTCAGGCCATGGACCTTGGACATTTCAGACGTTTGAGTCTAACAGTGATGCAAGTGATACAATTTCGCATTAGATTTCAAACTAGGCCTATTGTTTTAAATTGTTTTAAATAGTAAAATAGTAAAAGGAAAATAAAAAAAAGCATGACTTACTAATTTACTTAGTTACTGTACAAACTATTCACAGTATATTCCCCACACATTTATGAATAAAACACATGGCCCATGTAAAGCTGCTGCTATAGCTACTCCTTTCAACTAAGTCCTCTTTTTCTTTAATCTTCCTTGTGAGCTCACACTCCTCCAGGGTGTAGGCGAGGTCTACTTTGTGTGCCCAGTTCATCTGCTGTCGTTCTGCTTCACTGATACAGCAGTCAACAGTCAGAGTGGCCACTGTAGGTCTCCATCTTCACTGGTGTCCTGGAACCGCAACCGCTAAAAACAGCTAATGCTAACTGTTGGCAAAGTTGGCTAATTTTACTCACTCCTAAACACTGTTACAGTTATGAAAAACACAGCAAAACACGGCAAAAATAACAACTAAGAGAAGCCACGGACCTCTCGCTTTGGCTAATGAAGTACACGGTTCAGCCACAGGAGATGTTGATGGACTATGTGGTGGGTGCAGAGGGCCATCAGTGGCTCACAATGGGCAACCTGTCGGACCACATGCCTGTCCCACTCCTCGATGCCCCCCTCTCTTCCTCCGGGTTTTTCGGTGCAGCGATGGAGGTGTTTTGAGGTGACACAGAAGGATAAGGAGGCATTGAGCTCTCTCTTCCCCTGCCACGAAGCCGCCCCATCAGCCAATGCAGCCCAGCCATGGAGACCGCAACGGAAGGCACACGCACAGCGCAAGCTCCCTGCACCCACTCCAGCAGCCACAAAGCTGACCCCACCCCAGCGGCATCCTGCAGTGGCACCCGTGCCTCCGGGCAGAGGTAGGACTCCTTGTCCAAGGTCCATATCCCGCCCGGCAGGTCAGCTCTGTGGACGAAGCGTTTTTGACTCATCGGCTTTGGGCATCCAGCCTCCACTCTGGTTCCCCCCACTGGTCACTTACTGGAGCCCACTATGTTCATAAGCACCCCACCATTGCTGGCTGCTCGCAAGCACATGCCCCCTGTTGAGTTCAAAAACATAAGGGCTTTGAATGCACCCCCCCCCCCCCCCCCCCCAAAATAAAAAAACAAACAAACAAACATAGAACAAAAGCACGCTCCACTCAGCTGCGGCAGGCCACGTTCAGTATGATCCACGCTCCTGCGCCGATTCCTCTTGCACACGCTCTGTCCTGTATATGAGTACTCGCAGAGTTTTCGTCACACAAATATCAAAATGCATTTCACGTGAAACTGCTCAACCTGACCTTTCCAACAATGTCACTCGCTAGTTGCTGTGTTGTTGCTGTTCGTGAGAAGATTAGCTTTGAATTAGCTTTTTACGTAAAAATAATAATATTAATACAGCTCTGCATCCATGTCATACCCATTCATATTGGTTGAATATAATATATGGTAAACAGCATAAAGCAATTAATTTATCTGTATCATTAGTGGTTCCCGAGTAATCAGATCTTGAAATCATATCAAATTTCTGAATTTCTCCAAATTTCGCCAATGCCCCACCCCCACCCCAAAATAAATAATTTACTTTCCATATCAGGTTGTGTTCAGACCCCTGGGCAGACGCAAACAATTTTTATATTGCCAGATTCAAGACTCTCCCCTATCCAAATATGAAAAGACTATATGTATATATATATATATATATATATATATATACAGTGCTTAATTTGTAAATCACAAGGTACCGGAACGCAAAGTACTTATGACAACGCAGCCGTGACGAGATGGACGCAGGTCCCGGAACGCACAAAAAACAACATGTAAAATGACATATGAATGGCAACTTGTGCTGTTGAGAGTCTCAATTTCAGACCACAACCCTGTTTTAAATGTTATTATAACAACAATTAACCAATGTAGGATATACTTTAGGTTACGTAACTTAAGAACATTTAAAAAAATCAGAACAAATGGTTACTCATCTTCCACTTTAATTTAAAGATTGGCACGGTGGTTTATTAATGCTTAGTATGCTCACCATTTAGTTGTTCAAAATACTCCACATCACCAGCATGTCAGAATTGTCCTCTCCCTCCCTGTTTCGGGTTTTACTGCGTATGTCTGTGGCAGTTCTGTGTCCCTTGGGCACCCATGACCTCAGGTACGGGATAGGGTTGAATTTATCCAGTGGTGGTCCGACAAGATTCAGGAATAGCAAAGATGAAATGGTAGGTATGAGCAGAGAGCAACGGTTGGGAGTGCATATTAAGTTCATTTGGGAAAACCCACGCTCACATTCAGCACTTGCAATGGGAATGCTATTGACAGCAACAAGTAACTCCATCAGTTCATCGGGCATGTCGTTTCCACCCGACTCTCTGTACTTCCTGTAGGCCCGTATGACTGCGCGTGGATTGCCAATGTTGAAACGCTGACACAGCGAATCAACCTCAGTCTCCCCATACAGCGCATCAGCTCCATCAGGCCAGTACTGTGTGTAAAGCACCTTCAACTCCTCGATGAACCGGTTGTATCCCGTTTTATCTGGCAACCGACCCCCCTGGGATAACATGCGGTCCTCCAAGTTCCTAGCCACGGTTTGGAAGAACAGCTTGGGGTCGAGTGTTTTGTCGCTTGATTTTCCTCCATTCAATATGACGCCTTGGAAAGAGTTGTCCGGGTTCCCTCTTTGGCTCAGTTCTGTGTAGCGCCCTGGCCGATCTGACATTGCATCAAGTACCCTGATTTCACGACAAATTGTCTTGTGCGCTGAAATGATGGTAATGTCTCTTTTTTGAAGCTTGATTGAGAGTTCAGATAATTCTTGCAGTGCGTCGCACATAATGCCTAAATTGTTCACAAAAGCATGTGAAGATATGCGCATAGCAAGCCCAGTGTATGTTTGCTTTGTGATGCTATCACAAGATGGATCTTCTGCTGCCGTTTTAAAATGTTTGTAAAGTGCTGGGTAGTTCTTCCAAACAGCATCAACACTTCGAAAGCTTGACGCCACCCATCTTGTATCTAAAATTCTACCTATTTTGCATAGTTGGACATCTAAGCTCTCCGCAGATGCTTTCAGCTCCAATCGATTTTTGTTGGATGTGCTATACAGTGCATATAACTTGTCCATCAGTATTTTAAAGTGATTTACAGCGCCCATCTCTTTCACTACGTCGGCGACCGCGAGCTCAAGCCTGTGGGCTGAACAGTGCCACAGAGTGATGTTAGGGAAAATCGCCTGGAGCCTACTCGCCACTCCACTTTTACGCCCCAACATCACAGACGCACCATCACAAGTTACTCCAATGAGGGTTTTAGAGAAAAACTCCTGAGTCAAATGAAGGCGCGCCAGCGCAGTCATCAGGGCATGGACAATACCTGGGGCAGTTGGATCCTCTAGTTCCACCAGCTCAGTAAAAATGTTGGTGGGTTTTTCCATGTCAGGCAACTGAGCGCGAATATAAATGATTAAAGAACTCTTCTTGCTTAAGCTAGTTGACTCATCCAACATTAAACTGAGTTTCGGTATTTTTTCAAATAGTTTTCTTTTCATTTCTTCTGAAATATGTTTCTGAATGTTTGTACACGCTACATTTGAGTGCAAAATCCTCCCCATGTCCAGCCCATTTAATTCTTGGCAATCAATCTCGTGCTCAAAACCATATGCAGGACGGTGGCGTTTAGCCTCCTTGTATGCCGTGCGAAATACACGAGCTGTGGTGGCTATCTGTTCAGACTGACTATTAATTACACACTGTCCTATAGTATCTGCTTTGGCTTTTTCCAGAATACTAGCGGCTGCTAGATGAGCCTTAGTACGGGCATGTTCGAACACTTTTTTTCGGAGCGCGCGTTGCTGTTTTTTAATATCGGACGCAGTCGATGCCACTGTACTAGACACCCACTCCTTCGCGAGTTTCATCCCCCCAGTCTTTTCTGGCCCCAATGTCCCCACCTTCTTACAAACTGAACAGCCCAAACCAGAACTTCCCTTGATAAGCCAGGGGTAGTACGTCTGCTTCACCTTGAATTGATCAGCTGTCCAAACAGTTGTGAATCCCAGCCCTGGCTTCTCGCTGCATGTTCCACTTTCCTCTTCTCCACTCACTGCGCTCTCCCCTCCTCCCGAACCTTCCAAGTTAGCCATCTCCATTGTTTCCACCTCTTGCGCCAGCGTACTTGTACCTTGCTCCAAGCTAGAGGTACTGCCATGTTCGTGGTCCACATGGCTGTCCCCTTGCACTGCGTATGGCTGGCGATTAACCTGCTTTGCTGCGGTATGGTCGGTATCAGCCGTGGATATCTGTCCATGAACGTGCTGGGCGGTAGTGCTAGCCGTGCTTGCTTCGTTGCTTGTCTGACTGCTAGCATGATCAGCGATGCTGCTCCCATCACTGGTTACTTTGAATCGTTTTGAGGCATCTCCTTCCTACTTTTTCTTAAAAAGGACATCAAAGTCGCCTGTCGTTTAGACATTTTTTTTTTGTTATTGTTGGAAATTTGTTCGTGTACAATTCGTTTATCCTCTCATTTGACTGCTCCTCACATGCGAATTCTCTAGTGCTAGGTTTCCTTATCTGTTCCTCCTGGCGTGGTTGCCAAGCAACATTCTCGAACTCAAAAAATAACGTTGCATTACAATTGTAATAAACAACTGATTTTTATGAAGATTTGTCCCTGAAATGAAATGT
>PYXC01000452.1:2007500-2082500 GCA_015244755.2 Tenualosa ilisha | reverse complement strand
ATAACTTGTATAAGTGATATGGTTTTTGTCTTGCTGTGGACCACTCTCCTCAGGAACACCCCCATTTTCAAATGTTTTTTTTTTGTTGTTTTGCTGCATGCATGCATCAAAAGTAGCACAGATCCCACATAGAGAATCAGAGATGTGTTTGTAAATATTGACGCACAGCCTTGCAGGGTTCATTGCTTCTCTAAAACAGTTACTACATATATAGGCCAGCCTGGCAGGCTTTCACTAAACATCTAAAAGACACGGCAACGAGAAATAAAGATTTATCCATAAATAACGATTCTTTTGCCAAGAGATAAAGCTCCTTTAGACGAATGGTTGGCAAGTAACATGTAACTGCAAAGACTGTAACTCTTATTTAAAAATATATAATATTTTATATATTTTTTTAGGGGATCGATCCGGCCCTTGATTATGATCAGCTGAATAGCTGAATCTTTTGATGCTGATGTAAAAGTAACATAACCTCAGCCTCTGACCGCTATTTTTATATACATATACAGTAATATTATTGGGAAAGAAAACTATACTTAGGAAAGAAAACTCTAAACAGAAGGTTTTGTGTGCCTTTTGAGTAGCTAACCCACGAATTTTACGCCTAAACTCAGAGCCCACTAATCAATAAATATTGCTAGGTGGGCTCTACACCCAACTATGAAATCTAGGAATGAGCCGCTTTTTTTTTTTTTTTTTTTTAACCTTTCTTCCATTTTTGTTTATAATGTGTTATTTTTATTGTAGGATAAATTCATCTGCAACTCAACTCAAATTGGGGCATATTAATAAAAGCACAACATGCTCCTGGCACAGATACCTGGCTGGAGTCTGTCCATAGCTTTATATGGTCTGTTGTGCCAAGTCTGTTGGTTGTACACTGCTCCTCCCAATGGCCTGAGAAAGAGAAGTCAGTGTTCAGGTAAAATAGGTGTCTAGTGAGGAATCAATGAGATTATTAAATCTACCAGTGAGACAAATAACAGAGGGTGGAAGCTTAAACCCACCTCACATGAAATTGGATGAAAGTCTGGATTAAAGTCATTTCCCTTAAACTCATACCGAATGCACCTGTAAAACCAAACCATCACACTGTTTAACACGACACAATGGAAATAACCTGGCATTAATAATGTACTGCCACCTAACCAGCATCTTATTTTACAATGTTTACAATGTACAAGATGGAACCATTTGTTTAATAATGACTGGTAATTAAAGGTCTTGTCTCCCCTTACCTCAGTACAGTATCATGACAGCTTTTTTTTAAATCTCTGAATTTATCATTTGTCACGATAAACCCATTTTTGTCCCTGGCTTCTTTAAGAATAACCCTGAGACAGACAGACAGAGAGAGGGGCAGGGGGAGGAGAAGAGTTTTTAAATTTTTTTTGAAGAAACATTTGATACAATTTCGATAAAATGTGGTAAATCACTCACCTATCATCATAGGACATAGTAGGAGTCAGAGACACAAGGCCTTTCTCGTGTAGCTTGTCCAAACATTCATAGCCTGTGAAGCAAAGACATAGGCATTGCCATAAAGATATAGTAACAATACAATGTAGATAAACAAATCTATACCAGGCATGATGGCGGTTGATGGATGGTGAGAGTACTCACCATAAACAGTATATCGAGAGTTTTTTCTCATGTTTGGTACGGAGACAACGATATTGCGGTAATATCTTTGATTCCAAAGGTGTTTAACAGCCAGGTAAATACCAAAGCATGAGTAGAATACGTTCAGGCCGTGGCTGAAAAAAAATGACGTTAGTTTACTTGCACAGCATATTCAACCTGTACTGTATATTTATATTCTGAATAAGGAGTTTACATGAGCTATGTGAATATTTCTTTGTTATTATTCCCAGACAGTCTAATGTAGCTTACCTCATGGCTACATTTGACCCATCTATAATAAGCAACGGCAAGTCCTTTCCTGGTTCGTCAGACAAGGAAAAGTCAAGTGTAATTTCTTTAATGATTTTAGAATAGCTTCTCCATTGTTCAATGGCATGATAAACCTGTTGTTGGACAGAAAAAATGTCTATGCCACTGGTAATAATTCCAAGTCAGTTTCAAATGACATGCAGAATTGTATGGCTTTTGGTAATTGGCAATTTTGGTAATTGTTTGAATAAAACTCCGTGTTTGAACTTCTGCCTCCGCCTGTCTGTGCCTGACAATGGCCTTACCACTGTTACTTTAAAGGGTTTCCTTGTAGCATTTTTTGAGCGAAGCAGGTTGGAAAGACTTGGCCCCTTTCTACCCCACGGGTCATCCGTTAACAAGAAGGAATTGTTCATGAACACGAACGGCAAAATTCTGTTGAAGGCAAGCACATAGTAACACATTGCGCATATTACAAAACAGAATATACATACAAATGGAGCACTCCCTGTCAGAAAGAGTTGGATCTCCGTGCATTGCATCTCAAAGATTTAAGGTTAAAAGATTATTCTTCTCTTTATGCTCAGAGGGCAGTCATTCTAAAGTGCTATAGCAGTTGGTAAGAAAGTCCTCCTCAAATAGTACTAGCCGTCTCCATTTCTCCAGCCGTGGAGAATTTTGGGCGATAGTCTACTGGCTTTCCTACCCGAATTAGCAAATTTACATTGTCCTGTTTTTGCTGATAGAGGGCTACATTAGGTTTGACAGAGGCGTTGTTAATGCTGTTGAGACTTCACGTGCCATCGAAAAGATTTTGGAAACATTATTTTAAAAAAGGTTTTAAAAAATATTTGCCATTGCTTTCAGGAAAGAAAACATTTCAATTAAGTTAGAAGTAAAACTGCTATATACAGTAAGTGCCATGTGTAGGAGTGAGAATTGAGAACCAGGAATTGAGTAGAATCGAGAATCGAATGCTTCAATTCTCTGATATCATATCCCTCAGACATTATCAATTCCTCTTATCAATGCTGACATGTTTTACAGAGTATTGTCAATGGGTCTTTCAGATACAATAGTAATGTATGACAATGTATAACAACTGTACATGGTTTTCCTGATTCTAATAAGCTGCTATTGTCACCTTAGTGGTATAGTTATTGTTGGCCAATAAGCTATGTGTGATTTATAGCATAGGTAGTCACATATGTACATCATATGAGGCAAGTCACTAGCCTTTCAAGCCAGACTGTAACCTCAAAATGTGTAGTCTGGCCACATCCGATAGACCAGGCTCTTAGGGATGGGACCAGAGGTTGTCTCTCAAACTGCCTCTGCATGCAATAGAATATTGCTATGACCAATCAGAGCAACGTCAGCAAAACAGCAAATACGTCCTTCTTTGAAATTAATGACTTGAGAGCCTTTTTCCTCTCAACAAAGAAAAGCCCAAGTTCTTTCGTACCGATGCAACCCTGTCAGCATCGTGCTAAGCCCGCCCAGCGACTCTCTACAAAGATGGAGCATTGTGATTGGTCCTACCATGAAGACCTACTGAGGCCGTATGGTAAGTGGCTAGAAGTACCGCAGTAAGGCAAAGTGAAGTGCTTAGGGTCAGGGGCTGACCCGCCTCCACAAGCGAGGTTGGTCCAATGTTCCCTTAAGCCTGTGCAACAGTCTTTAAGTATTCATGCAGTGCTTTTAACTTTATCTGTCTGTTGTTTTTCGGTCCGCATGACTATTTATGGACAAAAGTGTGATTTACATTGTAACAGTGAAACTCATGTTAGTAGCACGCTCAGTAAATGAGAATGCCCACCACACCCACGATTGTCACTTCAAAAGGAGCTTGCTAACAGAGTGGGAGTGATTAGGGACTTGTTTCAGAAAAGGCCTATTTATGCTGCTGTTTGCCACTGCTGACTTGAGTTGGGCTCAACACATTGGGTAGTTCTCAATATGTTTCATTTGCCTAACAAATACGAGAAGAGGTGTGGAACGAGGACAGAGGAGAGATGAGAAAGGTCCAATAAGCAAGGAAGCACAATTGCATCCTTTGAAGACAGATTGCGGAAGTATGTTCAGTCGAAATATCTGATTCAGGAGCTATTCTTTCTCGTCTCTCAACATCCATCCAACGCATTCCTAGCAATTTGTGTGCAGCAATATAAATTACTGGTTAGAGCAAGACAAGATCATTATCAACTCTGACTGTTTTCATGTGTGTTGATAACAACTTAGCTTCTGTATCCTTGGTTAATATTCTCTGCTATCCCTGTGGATTTACAATCAGAGCACATTCATAATCCAGATCTTGGTTTAAATTATTTAATTGAATTGCATTATGATGAGCATTGACCGCATTTACATGGTTACAATAAAGCGATAATTGGCAATAATCAGGTAACTGTAATAATCTGACGTGTTTACATCCATTTAATTTGATAACCAAAATTTATGGGTAGCCTGATTGCTTTTCTCTCGGTATGTTCCTTGCATAGCCTGTCCTTGTAGAAGGTTGGATCCACATGGGCTACTGCACCTTATTCTAGGGTTACCCCTACATTTACCTTTCAAATGGTTCACTCCAGGTGTCGGGTCCCGTCTGAGTAACAATAAGGGCATCATGATGTTTTGCTAATATTTCCATGAAACTGTAAAACAGATAGTTATTTAGTTATAAAAACCCAGTGACACAGCAAAGTGAAACATGTGGATGATAAGTTGTTATTAAAGCAACACTGTGAAGTATTTCAACCTATAGCTGTCAGTAGGAAAAATAACAAGAAACACTGATACAACATCGACCAAATAGCAAATTGACAGCCAACATTAACTGAACTGGTTAAAAAATGAAAGGGAATGTATGTCTCTGGACCCCATCCAGTTAGCGTTAGATGTTGGTTTGCTTTTTAGTCTACATTATACCAAATATTCTCTTTCTTTTTCATACAGACAGCAGTCAGTGATGTTGAACTACAGGGCTATGCGTTGAAGTTCAACATTACATCCTTCACATTCAAATTATGGCAGGGATTGACATCAGAGATAAAACACTCTTTATGTTCATCTATGCAAATACACATGGTAACTGTTGTAGGGCAGATATGGCATTTGTAGCTTTGTTTGAATTTAAACAAATGCTCCCATTTTGATTTCACAAATCTTGTCTCAGTAATTCTTTGCCTCGACTTAATCCACTCAACTGAGACAGTGGGCTGAGGGACACCTCAGCAGCCATTATCATTAGCAAAGTAAAGTAGAGAGGACAATAACATACCTAGCTTCTCTAGCTTCAGAGGGCGTATAAACCAAAAAGTCGTGAATATTGTCATGCAGTTCAGTTATATAATGTTTATCTGTGGGTAGGAACAGAAGTAAGCAGATGAAACATGTTAAAATGACCATAGAAATATATTTTAGTTATGGGAAATGGGCTATGTAAAACGTGTTCAATAATCAGTATAGCACAACCTGTTTAAGCATTAGGATAAATCATTTGGCGGTATGTTTCTTTTTTTATTTTTCCAGAAACAGTTTTAGCAGAATTAGAAGCCACTCTTGCAAAACACAGACAAATGACATTGAATGTGTTCCTGTCTGCTTCTGGTTTATTCATGAACATCGAACACTTTTACAACACTTACTGCGATACTCCAAATTTTCATTTAGCTTCATCTTTTCCGGGATGCAGAGAATGAGGTCTCTATGCCCATTGTCCCATAAGTACTGGACAGCCATGGCGATCCTTTTGCAGTCATACACCTGCCCACTGGCATGAAACATAAGCAGAGACAAATGAGCTACGTTCATTACACTGACTCTTATCCCAGAAGATGCTGCTTGAGTGCAATCTCAGCCCTACTCTATTATTGATTGTCTGACTGTTAAATGGTAAACAGACAGGGTTTATTTATTGCTTTTCTACTCATCCGTGCAGAAAATCCAGCTAAAAAAAAACATCTTCTGGTAGCTGGGTATGGCTGGTGTAAGCAAATCCACACATGCACCTTTAAGGTTGATAAGGTTGACAGTGATAAGGCTGTTGGGTTTTGATTTGAATACACGGTAACACTTTACTTGACAGGTGAGCACATAACACATTTATAGCCGCTTTCATAAATAGCTTATAAGGCATGTGGAATTTTATGATTTCTTGTGACTCCTTTCTGACTGTTAAATGAATAATCTTCATCTGTGTACTGCTCCCAGTTATCTATTTAGCTAAGCCTGTACAAAATGTTCAGTCAACATCTTGTGTAGCATGGTGGAGACCTTAGAGGTCGCCTTGACCAGTAAACATGGATTACATGGATTTGGATTACCTGTCTTGTGGGAAACTACCTGATTTGTAATACACCTACAAGCCATCAGAAGGTGTGAAGTACTAGCACAGCTGGGTCATCAGAGATCAATTGGTCATTGGCCACTCCTATCAGGCCTATTGTTTCTGTCTGGCTCTTGGTGGGCGGTCTCAGCCGGGTGTAGTCAATCATTGTTCCTATTAGCAGGAGTGACACTGAAGCGTCAGCCCTTTTGCTCAGCCATCCTTGTGTGAAGACTGACTGGGGTAAAGACAAGCGTGTCTACCTGCGCGTGTCCACCGAGCAAGGACACCGTCCTAACTAACTAATCACCATGTCCTATCCTCTGTAACTTAATCTTCTATGCAAACTTCATCTTGCCACAATGTGTCTCTACTCCATTCCAGTTGTCTCCGGTCGTCGCAGATTCCGCTTCCGCAAAAGGAAACGGACCCTTGCAAACCTCCGCTCTAGACATCATGTCTTGTCACCTACAAACAACTCCTTCACCGTAGGTTTGTGGAACTGTCAGTCTGCAGTGAACAAAGCAGACTTCATTTCGGCTTATGTGAACCATCTTTCTCTGGACATTCTGGCTCTCACCAAACCAGAAAACACTGCCACTCCTGCTGCACTCTCCACCAACTATGCTTTTTCCCACACCTCCCGCCCATCCAGGAGAGGGGGTGGTACAGGGCTGTTAATATCAGACAAATGGAAATATACTCAACTGGGACCATCTGTCACATACAGTTCTTTTGAATACCATGCCATCTTGGTAACGGCACCGGTCAAAATATATCTGTGTGTTATCTATCGTCCTCCAGGTCAAATGGGCGATTTCCTTGAGGAACTTGACACTCTGCTTTCTTCCATCCCTGAGCATGACTGTCCCATGCTTGTTCTCGGTGATATGAACATCCACTTAGACAATCCAGGTTCTGCCGAATTCCTATCTCTGATGGACTCCTTTGAGCTACAGCGAGTTCACAGCCCTCCAACTCACAAAGCCAGTAAGGAACTTGATCTCATTTTCACCAGGAAGTGCGCCACTACTTCACAGACAGTTACTCCTCTACATCTATCTGACCATTACTTTATTCAGTTCAAGGTTTCCCTCTGTCAGCAACCATCTGCTCCTACTCCCTCTGTCTCTGTCCGTCGCAATCTCCGGAATCTATCTCCTACTCACTTTTCCTCCTTGGTGGCGTCTGCTCTACCACCGTCTAGAAGTTTCTCTTCTTTTGAGGTTGATGGTGCCACAGAGTCACTCTGTTCTACGCTGAGATCCTGCTTGGATCGTGTGTGCCCTCTGTCTACCAGACCCGCACGACCGACTCAGTCTCATGCGTGGCTCAGTGACTCACTTCGGTCAATGCGCACTAACCTCAGAGCTGCTGAAAGGAAATGGCACAAAACTAAGAATTCGGCCGATCTGACACAATTCCAAGTACTACTATCTTCCTTCTCATCCAGTGTCACTGCTGCGAAAAAGGCTTTCTATCACGACAAGATTAACAACGCCACGGACACCAAGAACTCTTTTCCACCTTTAAATCTTTACTAAACCCACCTCCTCCAACTAACCTCACAGCTGACATTTTTGCTGCATTCTTCACTAACAAAGTTGCAGCTATTAGTAGTCAGTTCTCAAACCAATCTACAGAGGTTCCTTCTCCTAGCCTCTCAAAAGCAACTGCTTCCTTTTTTTCTTTCACTCCTCTCTCCGAGGCAGAGGTGTCTAAACTTCTCACAGACAGCCGGCCTACCTCTTGTCTTCTGGACCCTATCCCAACAACCCTCCTTCAGGCCATAACCCCCACCATTGTGACAGCAACCACACATGTGGTCAGTGCTTCACTAACTAGGGGTACATTTCCCACTGCCTTCAAACAAGCCCAGGTAACACCGCTGCTCAAAAAACCATCCCTTGCTCCCACTCCAATGGAGAACTACCGGCCTGTCTCTCTTCTTCCCTTCCTTTCCAAAGCCATTGAACGAGCTGTCTTTAAACAGGTCACAGGATTTCTCACTCAGAACAACCTTCTCAACCAATCCGGTTTCAGAAGTGGCCACTCCACTGAAACAACGCTTCTGTCTGTGATGGAAGCATTAAAAGAGGCCAGAGCGGCAGGTCAGTCCTCAGTGCTCATCCTGCTGGACCTATCAGCAGCATTTGACACGGTCAACCACAGCATCCTACTGGACAAGCTGACCAACATTGGCATTGATGGCACAGCGCACTCCTGGTTCAAGTCCTATCTTACTGGACGGTCGTTCAACGTATCATGGCTAGAACAGACATTGGCACTTCACCAACTCACCACAGGAGTACCCCAAGGATCTGTGCTGGGGCCCCTTCTCTTCGCCCTGTACATCACCTCGCTGGGCTCAATCATCCACTGCCATGGCTTCTCTTACCACTGCTATGCTGATGATACCCAGCTCTATCTGTCCTTTCCGCCGGACGACTCCACGGTGTCAACACGGATCTCGGACTGTCTCTCTGATATATCTGCATGGATGAAAGGACATCACCTCCAACTAAATCTCTCCAAAATTGAACTGCTGGTCCTCCCAGCCAAACAAGTTGTTAGAATTTTGTGTAATTTTATGTGATCCCTTGTTTCCATTTCTAACTGTCAAATGAATAACTGTGTTTCTGTGTGTTACTTAGAATTATCTGCTCAGCTAAATCTGTACAGAATGTTCGGTCAACAACTGTCAGACTTGGTGGAGACCTTAGAAATAGCCTTGACCAAGTGATCATCTGTCGATATTCGTCAGGACACTGGCGTCAGTATGGATAGGAATGTGCCTGTTTAGGCTAGGTTTTTTCGAGTGCTGTGAGTGTCCCTGAGTCTTGCACGTATATGGAGTTGTGCCAAGTTTAGGGACTGGTCAAGTAAGGTTTTTACTGTTTAGGATAGATTTATGATTAGACCTTTGGGTATATGTAGAGTCTTTTTTCTGCTACACTGATGAGAAGGATCCAGACGAGCTACGCTACAACATCTTCGTGTCCTGTCTCAACCTCGCGGGCGAGACAGAAGAGTGACTTAGGCAGATAGTCTTTAGACTTCGCTTTGTTACTTCAACCGTTTTATTTTCTATCTAATCAACAGTTGTAATTCATTTAATTAATCCTGTAATAAATCATTGATCCTGATCCAACGTAACCGAGTCATCCAATCTTCTATTCCGCTGGGAAGAGAACACAACGCAATTTTAAAGGTGAACAGTAACTTCAGGTGTAAAGTTAAACTGGAAAACCACCAAAAAATCCAACAGATGGTGCCGTGACCCGGATACTAGAAAAGATTAAGAGACTTTTGAAAAATCCAGTGGGAGTGCCGTATTGCCCGTGGGAGAGCTGAGCTGGACTCTGCTGTCTTGGAGCTGTGCCGGTGCCCTGCTGACCTGTGTCTGAACTTGCCTGTATGCTGATGGAGCGTGGACGAGAGGGACGCCTCTACTCCAACTCTGATCTACTATTAGGTGGGGAGCAAATCTCTGACTCTTTTCCTGGTATAAAAATTAGAATCAATAGCTGCACTTCCTAGGTTAATTAATAACTATCTGAAATAGAAGTTGGATGTAATTGTGTACCTATGTCATTGGTTTTTGAGCTCAAGAAATCATTGATATAAGATAAAGTAAAGGCCTGAGTAAACTTAGATTCGTACGAAGTAAAAGAACGAAATTTTCAGGGGTCTGAGAGTGGATCCCAAATAACTAGTGAAAGAGTTAAAGTGGTGGCAGTGGCGTGATTGAATGTTTTAAAATATTTAGTTGGTAATCCTATATGTAGTGTTGGGATATTGCATGTTTTGATGGATGTTGTGAATATTCTGAACATTTACAATTACGGAAAAACCTAGATGTGGTTTAGGTGCAAAGTGGGTTAATTAATGCGAGTAGGTATTAATTTGAACGCCTCTTTGTGTGTCACGTAAAGCTTAACTTGACGGAGACTAGTTGAGTGAGAAGCATGCAAACTATCCTGTCTGAGAAGCAGATGAGAGATAGCTGTCATTAAATTTAAAGAGAGAATTTACTCTGTTATTTCTGTCCCGCTGTGAGAGTGTGTAAGAGGGGGGTAGAGTGTGAAATCTGACCTTGACAGACTGCAGCTGGCAAGAGTTTAGAAAACAACCTATCTGGGCTCCTACAGTGGGGAGAGAGAGACAGATTAGATTTTTCTGGAAGCGCTACTTTGTGTTATTTGTGCTTTGTTGTGTTTTTTTTTTGTGCAATTGCTGTCCCATTTCCAAATAGGAAAGAAAAAACAGAGAAACAACAGCATGTACGATGGCTGAAGCAACGGGAATTTATTCAAATGATGAATATGCTACCAGTGAACAAAAGTTCCAAAGCAAGTTGAGAAATGAGATGATACGAGAACTGTCTCAGAGTGTGATGAAAGATTTTAAGCTGGACAAGATCGAGAAAAGATTAATTAAAGAAGAGAATGTTAACCTTAATGGCTCAATGTGGGCGTTTGAAGACCTGACAAAGGTGTTTTATAAATGGAAGAATGCCAAGAGCAGTAAGACTCCAATGGCTATGGTGTTGATGAGTCAGTTGAGAAGACACGAGACTGATAATCTGAGGAAAATCTACCGAAAGAGAATAGATGATGAGAGAACTACTTGCAAGAGCTTCCAGGCTGATGCTCACGCCTGCACAATCTTCACCCTTGAGACGGATACCAGATACTGGCCTACAGCCTGGGAGATGCCGAAGCAGACGGCTTAAAGAAAGGCCTGGACAAAGAATTAAAGGAAGAAACTCAAGATGCGCTCGATGCTGGATGGAGATTCATCAAAGCCTGGATTGAAGAGCGGGCCAGAGCCAATGTGAACTGGAGCAAGATCACCGCAATGGTGCAAAAACCAGACGAGACCGTGGATGAATATTTCAAGCGCTTCGGAGATGTCTACGTGCTACACTCCGGTTTGACTGACAATCCCGATGACCTGGGAGCCACCACGCAACAAGTAGCCAAAGCTACCTTCCTCGACGGTCTGATTCCGGAAGTCAAGCAAGGAACCAAGCTAATTTTATCAGGCACCTGGGACGACGACTCCGTCACTCTGGAGAGGGTGGTGTGAGCGGCAACGAGAGTGGCCAGAGATCTGGACATCAAGGTACGTCAGGTCACTATGGCCAAACTCGTGGGAGAAGAAAAACAAGCAGCTGAGCCATCCACCCAGACGAAGGGACAGAGAAGGCCTGTAAAAGGAGAATGCCATGTCTGCGGAAGGTGAGGACATTGGGCGAAAGACTGCAGATTCTGGAAGTCAAAAAGAGATGACGATTGTCGCAGAGAAGCGATAAAGCAAATCAATCAGATGGATGAAGAAAAAGCGAAACAACTAGTAGCGATGATGTCGGGAAACTAGAAGCCCCCTCCGTCCGCCCGATTGCTGCCATTGTGAGATTGGAACGAAATAGCCTTTACGTGCCTGCCCAAATAAACAACGATGTTGAATTTGAATTTTTTAATTGATACTGGATCTGAACTCACCATTATTCCTACAAATTTGGCAGAAAAACACAAGATCTCTCTTTCGGGTAAGACAAGATTTGCATACGGTGCTGGAGGGAACCGATTAACATTGCAAGAGACCACCACCATTGATTTGAACATTGGCTCAACGGAAATACCTTGTCGCATATGGGTGGGAGAGAAGATACAAGATCCTCTCTTGGGAATGGATGTATTACTGAAGTTGAAAGCAAGCCTTGAATTCAATAAGGGAGAGGTTCAATGGAGACTGCAGCGAATACAAGCCTGTGACCTCAAAGATCACCCTATCTGGGCCAAAGGAAAAAATGACTGTGGATTATTGGATATGGAACCAGTGAAGCTAACTGGAAAAGTTCCCCCAAGCACGAAACAATACCCAATCAACCGAGCTGCCATTGAAGGTTTGAAACCAATCATCCAGGAATTGGAAGAGCAAGGAGTCCTGCAGAGTGTGTCTAACAGCCCGGTCTGGCCGGTGAAAAAGCCGAATGGAACGTGGAGACTGACTGTTGATTATCGAGAAGCCAACAGGGCAATTGACAAATTGACACCTGTCGTCCCTGACCCTTCCACCATCTTTAGCACTCTCAGACCTGAACATAAAGTTTTCGCAGTACTGGATGCCGTGAGCGCTTACTGGAGCATTCCATTAGCCCCCGAATGTCAAGACTGGACTGCTTTCACCTTCGATGGAAATCAATATAAATGGACCCGCCTTCCCCAAGGTCTGCACAACAGCGCTACCCTGCACAACCAAGCTGGACACCTGTCCTTGCCTGAAATGCCGAAAATCACTTCAGAAGTTATCACCTACATGGATGATTTGTTGATCGCGTCAGAAACAGAAGAGGAGCATGACAGAGACATGCGGGTGCTGATTGACTATCTCCAGCTGAAAGGACACAAAGTGAGCTTTGAAAAAGCACAAATGTCTATGCCGTCTGTGACTTACCTGGGGCAGAGGATCTCAGAAGGAAAAAGAGAAATTACAGTTGACCGCACAACCGCAATCAAGCAAACACCCGAACCAAGCACAATCAAGCAACTACGTTCATTCTTGGGACTGTGCAATTACAACCGAGCGTGGGTTGAATCATACAGCGAGAAAGCTCAACCCCTGACGGACTTGCTAAAAGGAAGTCCTGAATCCAAAGCTAAAATCAGTCTGACTGAAGCCCAAAAGCAAACCTTTGAAGAACTGAAGCAAGCCCTGTGTGATGCACCCGCCTTGGGCATCCCAAACATCAACCGACCCTTTGTACTTTATGTCCATGAGAGAGACGGTTTCATGACAGTGGTGCTAACTCAGGAGCATGGTGGACTACAAAGACCTGTGGGATATTATTCAGCGAAGCTCGATACCACCGCATTGGGGTTCGGCCCCTGCTTACGAGCTGTCCAAGCTGTCTTCCTGGCCATCCAAGCAGTGGCGAGTCTAGTGCTGGACCAGCAGTTGACGGTAAGATGCCCACACGCTGTGAACACTCTATTGTCCATGAGAAAGGTTGCCAAAGTGTCAGACAGTCGATGGGGAAACTGGCAAGCAGTGCTAGAATTGCCCAATATCTCCATTCAAAAAGCTACTGTGTCAAACCCTTCAACATTCTTAACACCCAGTTCTGCCGTGGTGGAGGACGATCATTGTTGCGAAGATCTAGTTGAGCTGATGAATGAAGACCAATTCACAACAGAGGACCCGTTGCCGAGTCCTGACTTGATTTTATACACTGATGGATCTTCAATGGTGATCGATGGAATACGATGTGCTGGATGGGCGGTGACCAACGACTTTGAGGTCCTGAAATCAGACTCAATGGCGCCGGAAACATCAGCCCAACAAGCAGAACTGAAAGCTTTGGCCGAAGCCTGCAAACTTGCAGAAGCAAAAACAGCAAACATCTATACGGATTCAAGATATGCGTTTGGAATTGCCCACGACTTTGGACAAATATGGAAATTAAGAGATTTCTTGACTAGTGCTAGTGGCGGAACTACTTGATGCAATGCAATTACCCAAAGAATTGGCAGTGATAAAAGTTAAAGTTCATACAAAAGACAACACAGCTGAAGCAAAAGGCAATGCAATGGCGGATGCAGCCTCTAAAACGGCTGCGCAAACAGGAGGGGAATGGACGGATTACAAGGTAACGAAAATAACTAAATGTTTTTGAAAAATGACGACGAGAATGGCATAAGACAAGTCAAGAAAGATGAAAAAGCTTCAGAGAAATTATCAGACATCAAAACAATGCAAGAAGAAGCAACGTTAGGAGAGAAATGGACATGGATGGAAAATGCTGCTAAACTCCATGATGACCAGCTGTGGAGACATGGAACAAGAGTAGTAGCACCTGAAGTCTTGTTAAACCATTTAGCGGTGCAAATACATTCTCTGGGACATGTGGGAGCTGAGAAGATGAAACACAGGTTTTCACAAGTGTGGTGGAATCCCAAGTTCGCTGCAGTTGCAAGAGACGTGGTGAAGAGATGTGTAACCTGCATGAGAAACAACAACGACAGCAAAGTCAAATTACCCATGTTGAAAACCCCAGCTCCACCAGGTCCGTTCAGACACCTGCAAGTGGATTATATCACCTTACCCCCATGCAAAGGATACAGAGATGTTCTTGTCATTGTGGATAAATTCTCCAGATGGATTGAAGCGGTGCCAGCAAAAAGAGGAACGGCTCAACACACTGCAAAAGTGCTCGTGAAAGACTTTATCCCACGGTACGGTGTGCCTGACCAGATCTGCTCTGATCAAGGAACCCATTTCACTGGAGCCGTGTGTGCTGAAGTGTGCAGAATGCTAGAGATCCAGTGGCAACTGCACTGTCCGTATCATCATCAGTCCTCGGGACAAGTTGAGAGAGCTAACCGAACTTTGAAAGAACGACTGGCAAAGAAACATCAAGAGGGAGTGCCATGGCCTGATGCACTACCTGCAGTCCTGTGTAGTATGAGAGCTACTACCAACAAGGAAACTGGACTGAGCCCCTATGAAGTCATCACCGGACGACCAATGTCTTTGCCTGGGACTATCGATTTCAGGAAAGCTGATATACACCTGGTTTCAGATGCTTTGTTGAACTATTGCATCCTACTCTCAGAGGCGGTATCTACGGCAGAAAAGAGGGTGCGAGAAGCTTGGCGTGAACCACCTGAAGGAGGGCATTCTTTAGTGCCTGGACAATGGGTGATGATACACAAACCCCAACGGCTAGCTTTAGAAGCCAAGTGGGAAGGCCCGAACGAAATACTTCTCGTCACTGACTCTGCTGTAAAAGTGAAAAGTAAATCAAAATGGATTCACGCTAGTCATTGTAAACTAGTTGAAGGCCTCTGAGCTCAAAAACCAATGTAGATCTTGTGTATACTTCAGATTTCCGTCAAACTTTCTTTTCTAGATTAGGGTAACTCGGGGAGGTAAGATTCACGGAAGACTTTATTTTCCTGAGGGTTTTTTATTTTTACGGGAGGTCAGTTTGGGGAGGAGATAGAAGGGATGAGATAGGTTCATCTTTGAATTGTTCTGTCCTGCTGGAGTTAAGAGAAAGACAAAAAAAGTATAAAACTAAAACCAATCATATGCTAAATTAAGTTTGTGTGTAACCATAGGAATATTAATCATAATGTTGAATACAAATTATGATGTGCCAAACCAAATGCTGCTATCTGTAGACTGAAATCTAGATAATGTTTTATGTTTCATGTGTCAAAGCCATCTTTCCCATCTGATACTGCTGTGTTTGTTCTGTGTGTTTGTAAGTCTGTGTGCAGAACACCCTGCGAGAGTTCCTTTGGACTGTTTAATCACTGAATGGACTGAATCGAACTGTAAACTTTGATTCATATTGCCGCTACCCTGGGAAAAGTCCAAAGCCACACCCCGTGCCAAGCCTCAAAGATGATGCCCAATCTGCCGACTGTTCTATTGAGTGTACTGTGTGTATTGAATGGGATTATCTTTACATTTACATTTACATTTAGGCATTTAGCAGACGCTTTTATCCAAAGCGACTTACAAAAGAGGATAACATTCAAGCTACAACACAATGAACTAACAAGTGCATATTGCTAACATAGAATCTGCGCTGTTTTAAGTTGAAAGTGCAATAGTGTAACACAATGTAGAGAAATTAACTTATTAAGTGCATTCTCAAAGTTTACGCCAGGAGATATTCTTGGAAGAGCTTAGTCTTCACGAGTTTCTTGAAGGTGGAGAGGGTATCAATTGATCTGGTAGCACTTGGGAGGTCATTCCACCAGCGCGGAACCAGATATGAGAAGAGTCTGGACCGACCTGCACAGGGTGTTGGCCGTGCTAGAAAACGTTCCTTAGAGGAGCGTAGTGGTCGTCGGGTGACATAGGGCTTCAGAAGAGAATTCAAGTAGATGGGAGCAGAGCCATCATTCACCCTGTAGGCCAACATAAGTGCCTTGAATTTAATGCGAGCAGTTTATGATAGTCATCATGAGGTGCATAAAGATAATGTGTTTCTAAAAACTGCCCATGGATATGCTAAGGCTAAAGGTAAACAAGAATGTTGGGTGTGTGGGTTAATGCCATCAGCTGCTGAGACTTACCCTTACTTAGCGATCCCTTTTACTTTGAGTGAATATGCCACCGCTTATAATAGTGTGGATAGCCCCTGGTTTAATCCTAATGTTACTTTTTTTTCCTTGAAAATCGGAACCAGTCAACCAGATAAAGTCAAGCTGAGTCTAGCTCCTAAAGGGTTACTGTGTTGGGTTAATGGAGGAGGAGGAGGTGCTATGCTGGGTATTAGTGTATGTGATTATTATGTAGAGGTAGGAACGCCTAATGTGACTATTACTTGGTCGGGAGGAGAGGAAGTTTTGCCCTTGCCCCCTAGAATGATACTACCTAGTCAGAAGGCAGGGAATGTAACATCCGATGCTAGAGCTGCAATGAATGGTACAATGTTTGTTTGTGGCCAGTATGCTTATTCCTTTCTTCCACCTTATTGGCAAGGAACCTGTTATGTAGCTTATGTAGTGCCAGCTGTCAGAGCAGTGGAGAGACATCAGCTAGTGCCTAATCATAGAGCTAAGAGAGATATGTTTGGTAAACATTTTATAGTAGCGACCCCGACTCAGAGATTCTTTTCAGCAGTAATTCCAACCTATGGCTTGACTGTTGCCCTTGATGAGATTAGAGATTTGGCTGCAGTTGTGGAGGGAGTCGCTAATGCAAAGCGATTAAAGAACTGAACAATGAAGTGAAAGCTATAAGGATGATGACTCTTCAGAACCGTTTGGCCCTAGATATTGTGTTGTCAGCAAAGGGAGGTACTTGTGCTGTAATTGAGCAGGAGTGCTGTACCTACGTCCCAGATTCCTCTAAAAACGTTGATCATTTTGTTTTGGATATCTATAAACAAGTCTCGTTGCTGAAGAGTCAGTCCAAGCCCTGGTCCCTTAATTAATGGATCTCCTCTTGGGGAGGTGCTGTTCTGTCCCAAATTTTCCAAATTCTGGTTCCGATTGTCTTGGCTGTTTTTATTTTCCTTTTGCTTATTAAGTTATCCTGTTGCGCTATGAAGCGCGTTTACAAGGCTAGAGTGGCGCGCGTCCAGCAGGCTGACTTTGAACCAGTGGTGGCTGAAGATTATTTTCTGGCTGTTTAATTCCTACATACTATGTCAAGCATGTGATTTTGTTTGTGATTTTGAGTTTGATTTAAAGTCGTGTTATGATTCTGTAGTAAGTCTTTGATTTCTTTGATTTCTTTGATTTCTTTCATTTATATTCATTTGAATTTTGGTGTGATCTTTTGTGATCAAAAGGGAGGAGTGTTAGAATTTTGTGTAATTTTATGTGATCCCTTGTTCCCATTTCTAACTGTCAAATGAATAACTGTGTTTCTGTGTGTTACTTAGAATTATCTGCTCAGCTAAATCTGTACAGAATGTTCGGTCAACAACTGTCAGACTTGGTGGAGACCTTAGAAATAGCCTTGACCAAGTGATCATCTGTCGATACTCGTCAGGAAGAGAGCACAACGCAATTTTAAAGGTGAACAGTAACTTCAGGTGTAAAGTTAAACTGGAAAACCACCAAAAAATCCAACAAAGCCATACATCACGACATCGGTATCAAGATCGACTCCCTGTCTGTTTCTCCCACCAAAGTGGCAAGAAACCTGGGTGTCATGATCGATGACCAACTGACCTTTGCAGATCATGTTGCCTCTGTGGCTCGGTCGTGCCGTTTTTCCCTATTCAACATAAGGAAGATCAGGCCGTACCTAACCCAACATGCAACCCAGCTCCTGGTTCAGACCCTGGTTATCTCTCGTCTTGACTACTGCAATGTCCTCCTATCAGGCCTACCAGCCTGTGCGGTGTGACCACTACAGATGATCCAGAATGCAGCTGCACGTCTGGTCTTTAACCAGCCAAAAAGGGCACATGTCACACCTCTGTTCATTGAACTTCACTGGTTGCCCTTGGCTGCTCGCATTAAATTCAAGGCACTTATGGTGGCCTAAAGGGTGAATGCTGGCTCTGCTCCCATCTACTTGAATACTCTTCTGAAGCCCTATGCCACCCGACGACCGCTACGCTCCTCTAAAGAACGTTTTCTAGCACGGCCAACACGTTGTGCAGGTCAATCCAGACTCTTCTCATATCTGGTTCCGCGCTGGTGGAATGACCTCCCAAGTGCTACCAGATCAACTGATACCCTCTCCACCTTCAAGAAACTTGTGAAGACTCAGCTCTTCCAAGAATATCTCCTGGCGTAAATTTTGAGAATGCACTTAATAATTTAATTTCTCTACACTGTGTTACACTATTGCACTTTCAACTTAAAATAGTGCAGATTCTATGTTAGCAATATGCACTCCTTGTTAGTTCTTTCATTGTGTTGTAGCTTGAATGTTATCCTCTTTTGTAAGTCGCTTTGGATAAAAGCGTCTGCTAAATGCCTAAATGTAATGTAATGTAATGTAAACATATATCATGTGATGCGCAGGTGCAAGGCCTTTGTATGTGCATGTATGCTACTGTTTAAGCGATGTGTGGTTTGCTAAAATCTAAACCCTTGAGTGTGTCCCTGAGCCATGTCTTGATTTAGAAACTGTTCAAGTTATTTTCCACTGTTTA
The DNA here is from genome assembly GCA_015244755.2 of Tenualosa ilisha. Taxonomy (NCBI): domain Eukaryota; kingdom Metazoa; phylum Chordata; class Actinopteri; order Clupeiformes; family Clupeidae; genus Tenualosa; species Tenualosa ilisha. The sequence continues at coordinate 2,063,637 of PYXC01000452.1, read as the reverse complement.
AGACAGATTTACTAGACTTTTGAGTATATGTGGAGACCATTTTCCCTTCAACAGGAGAGAAGGATCAAGACCAGCTACGCTACATCTTGGCTGCAGAGAGAATTCATCATGTCTCAACCTCAGAAGAGACAGAAGAGTAACTTTGTAAGATAGTCTTTAGACTTCGCTCTATTACTTCATCTCTTTTTATTTCAGTTATTCCAGTTATTTCCTTTATTATTTCATTCCAATCAACAATTGTAATTCGACATTGCAATTCCACGTTCATAAATCGCTCAAGGCATAACTCAACATTATTTACCCAGACCTCTGAACAGCTGGACACATTCCCATTTGAGTGTAGGCAAGGTAGAAAAAGATATTAAAAGATTATAAAGATAATGAAAGACAATCTTTTTGATATCTTTTATTAAATATATATTTAATAAAAGATAATTCCCTGCAAATGTTACATTAAACTCTTAAATTATGCTTGCTATAGTCCAACGTTCTCAAAGCAGCATTGCTGTTTTTGGTTTACAACTTTAAACCTATCTGATCATGTCACATCAGAGTCAGAGGGGAGCTTTTTTAGGAATTTATGACTGCTGCTATGAATGTGTTATGCGCTCACCTGTCAAATACTTTTTGTAGAGAACACATATTGCCAAGATAAATGCTCTACAACTGGTCATATATAGCTATTAAGTATGAAGATTTTTTTTGGCATGCACTTTGCACGCGCATTCCTAATTATCCACCCAAATGGACCTTGGTAATTTTCAAACCCTGAATACAGCCCTGCTGGTATATGGTCAGCAAAACCAGCTAAAATGTCTATAACTATGACCGCTGCATGGTATGACCGCCAGAGTGTATTGAAATGTGGGAACCACTGGTATGATGAGTTTGTGGTAGGTCAGTGTTGTGAGGTGAGAATTTGTGTTGAAATGATTTGCTAGAAGTGGGAATGGATGTGGGTTTTGAATGAATGACATTCTGTGTGTTTGTTTAGTGTGTAAGAGTGATTTGTGAAAGCATCATCTTTCTACAGTAGTAAGAAGTTTTTTATGGTATGTGCTGTGCTTGTAGAGGTCTTTGTGCTGATCGTGCATGACATCTTTTGTGCAGTTCCCACCTTCTCAGTCCAAGATATTGGAAACTCAAAATCCCAATTTTTGCATTTACACGTATCGCTAGGTGGTGCTATGGTTCAAGTGAGTGTTTCTAGGCTGGGTCAATATGCCTCTGTAACACCAGCATACTAACACAAAATCGTTGTCTTGGGCAAAATTTTTGAGGCACCTAGCTTCGACGAGAAACATCGCCCCCTGTGATGAAATGTTACAAAATTTGGTGCACATGAAAAGAAAGCTGTTTAGGGTTAGCATGTCAACTTTAATCAAATTTGAGCAATTACAAGCCAAGATATGCACTTTTGAAGCTACGTTTTGAATTTTGATTGACGTATTTTTTGACATGTATTTTTTGATACTCCTCTGTAACACCGACATATCACAAAAATTTCATGTTGTCGGGTGAAATGATCATTGAGTTATTCAGCAAAAACGTTTGCCTGCACGTTCACATCCTACTAGGGTTACATGTCTTCAAAGATTCATGTCCCCCAGCGTTTCAGTGTCCCAGCAATCGTTGACGGAAAATCGGTAAAAAAAAAAAGGGTGGGGTGGGGGGGAATTTGACAAAACCAATATGACCACTTTCACTAGTTTCGCTAGCGGCGGCCATAATAAACCAGTCAAACCAGCTAAACTGTCAAGACTCACATGAAAACACACCTTAATCTGGTTTTAACTGGTTTAAACTGGTTAAAACCAGTCACCAGGATAAGATAGTTTTAGCTGGATTTTTACGATGGGATCAGGTTAACCAAAGTGCCAACTACCACATTGGGAGTATTTTGGGAGTATATTAGGACACTTTAACATGGGAGAATTAAACTACCTCTGCTACGATTGCAGAGTCCCTCCTTTACAACCTCAGCCACTGTCACTCCCTCATCAAGTCCTTCATCATTTTTGTCCTACATGTTATTTTAATCAGTTCTTCATTCTTTTGCTACTCACATTTGTGCGATTTTCTGGCAGTCAAGAATTAGCCACCTCAAACCTGGATGTCCAGCAGTTCGGGGCAAATTAAGACGGAACGGTTTCTGTTGATTTGTATTATGGCCGTCCCAAGTAGACATTCCCTGGTCTTGAATGGGCACTGAAAGAATGTCTTCATTAATGGGTGTAGTCTGGTTCTCTTCCTGCTGATGATCTTCTTGCAATGAATTATCATCCATGTTTAGACAAGTGAAGTATTTCTAGTAAAACACTCTACAAACTTTTAGTGATTCTCAGTGTTCGTCTCTTCTAGTCTTCGACAACTCTGTACTTCCTTATAACCTACGCAAGAGATAAAGGTATACAGGAAATAGCAGCCACATCCACCCCATACGTCTTCGTAGCTATCTGTGATAGGGCTGTTGGGTTTTGATCTACACGCCCTTTGTTGTGGCCATCCTCATGCAGTGTGATGTCAGGGGAAACTGTAATCTGTTTTGCTGTACTTACCTGGGCCATGTCCTGCATGCACTATCAGACAATTCGGTTCAGGGCCTTTTATACCAGTTTGAATTACAAAAGTCAAAAAGTTTCTGAAATGCCATACTTCTGTATTGTAGCCTATGACTACATGTTAATCACCAAGAGTGAGGGAGAGAGACTCAGTGATCGACACTGGAAGCCTAATTAGTACTGAGGTTTACCACAAACCCCCACACACAGATCATCAACACGTACTTTTTGACTCCCACCTCCCCTTTAACACAAACATCTGGACCTTACAGAAACGAGCTGAGAGCATCCCTTCCATGACAGAGGGAAAGGAAAAGGAGCATCCACATATGAAACAGGCACTTAGAACCTGTGGCTATCCCAACAGGGCCTTCATCAAGACTGGAAAGAAACAGGATAAAGGAACCAAAACACCAACCAGTGTTAAGCAAAGCAACAGGAGAAGCCACATAGTGCTCCCCTATGTTGCTGAACTTTCTGAGAAACTAAAAACATTTCTGCAGACACATTACAGTGCACTTGAAGTCCACCAGCACCTTTAGACACAGACTGGTCCACCACAAGGACACACCTGGATTTTTCACACACACATACAGAGAGAGAGACAAACACACTAATATCACTGTTAGATTTGAAGATGCAGACAGAGAAAAACACCAACCTCAGCATCAGGCAGGAGGAACATATAAAGCTTGAGAAACACCAAGGTCTGTCAAGAGGAGCTGAAGGCAACAGTGGTCCCAGGGTGACAACAGTAAGCCCAGCAAATAGCTCCAGCATGTCCTCCAACTACTAGGTGCAAGCTTGGAGGGAGAATGACCATCCATTTTATTGATGTATTAATAAATAATTAATCAGGAACAAATAATCAATATTGATGATAATCATCATAATAATCACCTATTATTATTGAATAATAACCATCCATAACTGATGAGTTTATTAACAAAGGTGTTTATAAGCAAATTATTGTGACATATCTAGCATCTTGGATTTATGGCATATCAACCCTAAATGGTCCATCCCTACCTTCCTGAGGTCAAACTCGCCCTGATTGGCTTGAATCTCCCGTGACAAAAATTATGCATTTCTCTTTGTGCCTCCACGCACAAAACATATTTCCAAACCTTAAAGAATACTGTGATTTCGAACACAAATGGAAGGCCCACTGAAAATTTTCAAAAAATCTACTGTGTTATTTGATGCTGTTTTGTGGTCATATGCAAAAAAAAGTCTAATACTGAATGTGCTACAAAACAGACCTTTTGAATGCACACTGTTATGGTTTATTAAAACGTCATAAAATGTATTTCAGTAGCCATCATGTTTATTTTAATGAATAAGATAGTCAGATAGACTCAATCAAAGTTCAACTTGAACACATTTACTGATTTACTGTAGTTTTTCAGCTGTGATATCATCGACCATTCATCAGCAGAGGTCACTACAGCTCTACTGTTTCTCCCCCTCTGATTCCACTCCACTGCTATAGATGGCAGTAGAGTGTATCTGATCTCAGTGAACACGATATGTTTGGACACTTATGGTCATGGGGAGTAATCAGGTTTATGATGAAGGTAGTGTATGAGTAAGGAGAGGGAGAAATGCAGTTTGTTTGCTCTCTGTGAAACTGAAGACTGAAGACTCCTTTCTGTGTCCACTAATTGTGTGTGAACCATAGAAACACACGTCTGCATTTAGGCCTATTGTATGTGTCTGTGGTGGGTGTGGGTATGTTTGTGTGTAGTCATGTTTGTGTTTGAGTGTAGTCAGTAATCTGCAGCTGGTCACATATTCACATATTTACAGCCTTTCTTCTGTTAGCATGCAAACACGCACGCACACACACACACACACACACACACACACAAACAAACACAATATCCCTGCTCCCCTCTTAATCATCTCCCACCCACTCAAACGCTCCAAATCTCCCTCTATGATATAAAGCACAGTAAAAGCAGCAGTGTTGTGTGCAGAGTTGGACTGATAATGCCCTTTCTTTAATGTGTGTAGTGAGACCCAGTGCAGTCTACACAATGCTGTTGCTCAGAACTGCAGAGCTGTGGTGTGCACTGGGCATGAGTGGATTTGCATACAGCAAGAACAAGTGACATAAACTCTCCTTGTGGGCTAGTAGGCTATTGTGTCAGCTATGATAATTTAATTGCCAACATTTATTCACACACCGAGATGTTAAATTGACTAGAGTGTCAAAAAAGGTGAAGTCTACTCAAATTTAAGCAAAATAGCTACCATGAGTTTCGTCTGCAGTTTGACAGGCAATGGTCACGTCATGAGCAAATTCAGCAGCATGAGCAAACAGGCATCAATATTCTGTCATTACATCATCTTAAACTATTACTATTATTATTCATAAATAATAATAATAATAATAAACTCTGAACACATAAACTCTTAAGACTCATAAACTATTTATTGTGACATGATATGAAAAATCTGTGTGTGGACAAAGTAAATATACCATATGTTTGATTGTAAGAAATTGACATTTATTTTCTGACGTTTATATAGCAAACAACTAATCAGTTAGAAAACACCTTTCTACTTCTTTGTACATATAGGGGAAGAACAAAGGGGGGATGTTTGTCTATATGTCTATATGTCTATATGGCAGTCAACACTTAGAAGTACCTATCTACAGCTAATTTTCAGTATACTAGCTTCCGTGTACTAACTCTCTGTAGAGACTGCATGTGTGCTTCAAGAGTCTGTGAATAACTGCCCACGTGCTGCAGCTAACTTTGTTTAATGGTCATTATGATTTGTAGACACAACCATGCTGTGTTCACACCTTGTGTGTCTAGTGTGTGTGTGTATTTGAGGTCACGTGCATGATTGCATGTTAGTACATGTGCACTTATGTGGCGGTATTTGAGTGTGTGTATTTGTGTGTGTGTATAGATCCGCATGTGTGCATATAGAGGTGTGTATGGGTGTGGGTGTGTGTGTGTCGTGGGGGGAGGGGGTATGTGTGTAAACCTTCGGTTTGCCTCTGGTGCACTCCGGCTGAGCACACACAGGAAACAGAGAGCGAGAGAGGGAGAGATCTGATGCAACGTCAGTCTTTATTACATTATGAGACACTTGAAACTTTCACAAATGAAATGAACTTTCATTACTTCTTTTCATTACTTATTTTTTTACTCACTCACATGCATAGATGCATGGATAGAGATAGACAGACACTACATACACACAAGGGCTCACACAATTACAGAAGGGGAGATCATACACACAAGGGCTCACACAATTACAGAAGGGGAGATCATACACACAAGAGCTCACACAATTACAGAAAGGGAGATCTGATGCAATATCATAGTTTTTAACCCATCATATTCAGAAAACATATTAAACACCACTACACTACATATTAAACACCACTACACTACATATTAAACACCACTACACTATATATTAAACACCAAAAAAAATGCTGGGTCGCTCTTTATGTTTTAGGGCCATATTACTTCAGTATGTTTGATTTCAAGTCATGGAATTTCATTTAAAAGTGAAGTATTAAAGTATGACACACACACACACACACACACACACACACACACACACAGAGACGGCGTGCACATGTAAATAAGAATTTGATGCAACTTCATAACACTGTGACTCATGGAGCTGACAATATTACATTATTAATAATGAAACTAGCATAACATACATCTTGTGCCTTTTCTCCCATTCTGACACACACACACACACACACACAAACTTTTTCAACAGCCAAGACTTCATTGCATCTAAGGAATTGCGGGCTTCACCACATCCGGAACACTGAAGTGCTTACTGGTAACAATTTACTGGTAAACAGTCATTTATGGTTTCTGAGGTTAAGAGGTCAGAATAGTAATTTAATGGCTTCACCTTCTCTGTTTGTACATAACAAATAGGTGTGACAGTGTGAATTTTGAACTTTATGTTGCTGTGGTGTTTTTGCCAGCTGATACATGTAGTGGTTCATAACACAGGTGAACAGGCAGATAACTGGGATAACCCCCTCTCTCTTGCTGTGTGTGTGTGTGTGTGTGTTAGGGACTGTATGAGAGAACTGTTTATAGATGGATCTCATGACCATAAGATCACAGTTTTTGTCACATGAAATGTAGAGAAGATCATTTAGATTTTCCAACCTATGTCCATTTCCAAAAGCTCTTGAATTGAGATTAACATCTGAACAAGGGCCATATTATAAGTGGGCATTGTGTTGTAGTCATGTGATGTGTTTAATTTCAGTAATGCCCTGAGACCTTGTCATAAACATTTATTTAGTGAGCTGGAGAGAGCAGATTAACTCCTCTAGTCAGCACATTCCTCTGGAACGCCATGCAAATGGACAGAGAAAATACGGTTTTATCCACATTCGTGTTATGCGAGGGGGAGACACTGAGAGAGAGAGAAAGAATGCATGTGAGAGGAACAGAGTGCATGTGAAAGAGGTATGTGTGTGTTTGTGTGTATGTGTGTGTGTGTGTGTGAACATATCCACCACAGACCTTCTATCACATCAAGCATTCTCTCTTGTTGTATTTCTTCCAGACGCCCAAGAACCAGAGTCTTTGTCCCTGTCCTCATCTGAGGAGGAGAAACAGAGCGGTGTCTGTTCAGACATGAGCTCCTTCCTCTCTCTCTCTCTCGTTCACTCTCTTGCTCTCTCTCTCCAGAAACCAGTTCTCTGTATTATTTGACTGTATGTGCGTGTGAGTCAAGGATGGAATCCAGCAAGCTGTAAGTAACAGCCCAAGGGAAAAGAGATGAGAAACCAGTTGTACCTCTTGAGACTTGATTGATGATTTAGATATTAAAAAAGAGAACTGAAAAATATTTTAATAATAATAATATTTTCTATGGAGTCATCTCATATCAACAGGATCATGTTGCTCTTGAAGACAGTTTTTTTCTCTGGAGGTGAAAGAAGAATGTGAGGATGGGAGTCGCCCCCTCATTGAAATTCAGTAGCAGCGTTTGTGTGTCACATAGGTCAACCACAGCACAGCATCTTTAATGACTGCGTGTGTGTGTGTGTGTGTGTGTGTCACACAGGCAAACCATGTGACAGCATTTGTAACGATGTTTGTGTGTGTCACACAGCAGTAGAACGTCAGAGGAACCATAATGACAAGTACGTCACAGCGTCCAAGTGTGTGTGTGAGTCAGTCTTTCTCAGGGGAGCAGGGTAAATTTGGCTCAGATCAATGCAGTGTGTACTAAGACACACAGACGCACATCTGCAGGCACACGACCACATAGAGAGACAGACACACTTGTGCAGGCTCACATGACGCAGAAACACACAAGTACACACACAGTCAGATATACGTCAATACACACTTCAAAGCCCATTGTACACATGCTTCACACTGTCACAGACAGCTGGGATTTATGCCATACCGGCTCTCTATTGGAAAAGTACTGAAGGAAGACCGCTGTTGATAATTGATGGCCTCTCCCTTCCGTCATCTTGGATCTGCTACTGCAGGATTTGTGTTGCTCAACGTGACCTTGAACAGAATGGAAACTAAAAATGTTGGCCAGAGTCACACTGAATTAATGTCCTTTTTTTTCATTCCATGATGTCTATGACTTGTATATCCTGTGTGTTATACAAAAGGCAATGCTACTTAGAACCACTTGTCTTAACTGTTAAAGGGCAGAGTTCTGCTGACGCATCCCCAGAATCGGGGGAGGAAATGGGCCTGTACTCAAGTGTTGCCTCTGATCATATGTGAATGTGATTGTGCGATTTGATTTTGCAAGTGTTAAAAATAAGAGAGACACCACAATGTAATGGCAAATGTTTTTGCTGTTCTTACTCCCTCTCTCTCCCACTCCCTCCCCCTCTCCCCGCCCGTCTGTCTGTCTGTACAGTGTGCGTGTGTGAAAAGCTGTTCTCACGGGACCTGTCCTGTCTGTGCGTCTCGCCCCGAAGCGACTCCCACTTCAGCTGAGTTTGCACTCACTGACCCCCAAAGCGACCTCATGCCACTCACTCACTCGTGCTCCGTTGGGCCGCCCTCTTCCCGCTTCCACAATCTTCTTCCTCTCTCTCTCCTTTTCCTTTCTTCCCACTCCTCTCTCACGCTTTTCCATCCCTCTCTTCATCCCTCTCTCTCTCTTTCTTTCTCTCTCCATCTCTGTCTGTGTGAGCACTGCATTATTCTCCCCCACGCATTCTCTTCTCTCTCTCTCTCTCTCTCTCTCTCTCTCTCTCTCTCTCCCCCAGTCTCTCCCTCTGTTTTAATTCAATTCAGCTCCATTCAGTGCTTCATTGGCATGACAAGCTTGGCTTTTTTATTTTCAAGGCTTTCATGCAAAAGATAAGAAATGACATGGAAATGACTATGAGTAAGTTAAGATGCCATTTCATGTGGCAGTGTTGTGTGTGTGTGTGGTTGTGTGTGTGTGTGTGTGTGTGTGGTAGGGTGCTTTACTGCTGTCTTTCAGCTTGTCTTACTTTTTCCATTAATTTTCCAAGTTTATCTCTCTGTACTCTTTACATGACCCTCTCTCTCCAGCTCTCTATCTGTCTCCGCTCCGTCTGTGGGCCACTTTGTCTGTCTGCAGTGTCTGTTGGCTCTGTGTGTCTCTGACTCTGTGTGCGCATGTGTGTGTGTGTCTATCTATCTGTGTGTATGTGTGTATGTCTGTCTGCTTTGCCCACGGCTGTACGTCTGTCCCTGGGAGAGGGCTCTGTGCCTGTCTGTCTCTGTCTGTGTCTATGTGTGGGTCTCTGGGAGAGAGGGGGGGGTGGGGGGGCTCTGTTCGGGCTGCCCCAGTCTCTGGGCCCAGGGCTCAGTGCTCAGGGCAGGATTAGGCTGAAAGTGGGCCAGTGGGAGCAGCAGCAGTGGCAGCCTGGTCCACATTAACTGCCTCTGTAAGGGGATTAAGGTGCCATGCTGAGAGAGAGACAGGGACAGAGAGAGAGAGAGAGAGAGAGAGAGAGAGAGAGAAAGGAAGAGAGTGGTGGAAAAAATACTGATAGAGGGAGAGAAAGAGTGAAATTGTCAGGGAGGGTGACAGAGTAGAAGGAGAGAAGAGTACAGAGAGAAGGACTGAAAGAGAGAGAGCTGGAGTGTGTGTGTGTGAGAGAGAGAGAGAAACAAAGAGAGAGCTGCTTAGCTGTGACAACACCAGCCTGTTGAATCAACATTATTTTAACCCAAAGCCACCGTGAATAGCCTCTCATCTTCCTCGGTTGACTTAGTTGGCTTTGGGTCACAAGGGATTCCCTTTGCTCTGTGGCTGCATGACAACGGCTAACATTGGCTAATGCTAACACAGTCACATAGCCCCAACACAAACCTCAGGGAGCAATTCCCCATGACCATGGTGCTCAGTTTCTCCATGCAGTTACAAGTGCATATTATCACATCATTTAAACAAACGCAACACCTTAAAGGGTTAATAGAGGTCTGTTTGTCAGTGTCACCAGCCACCAGTTTCTTGGCACTTTTGGCACTTTTAGTACACCTTTATTTACATTTACTGTATGTTAATCACACATTCAGGTACAGAATCACGTACATCACATCCTGTTAATAACTACTCTTCAGATGTTAGTCAGCCAGTAGAGTTTCTCAGGGAAAAAAAGTGATTATGTGTGTTCTTTGTGGTATGTTGTGTACATGGAATGTGGATGCAAAGTATGATCTAAAAGAACTTGATGTATCATTCAAAGAATGGCATACCGACCCCTTTTCGGACAATGGCATACCAATCTCTACTGTACCTAGAAAGCTTACTTGTCTCCTTGAAGGGGGATATGTCTGCCTTTTATTCTGCCGTCGTTTTCTCATGAAACCCTTAAGCTAACATAAGCTGGCTGAAACACAGAGAACTATTTCATTAAATGCATTTTGCCTCCGCAAACATCTTTTTATCCTCCGTATTATGAGATGTCTATGATGCCAGAGTGGACTTGAAAGTAATACCCATACCTCCCTCGGCTTCAAACACGGAGACACACAAGGCCGGCAGACGCGGACAGGGGGACAGCAAACAGCATAGACTGGAATTGAGTAGAGCAAAAGCAAGGGTTGGAGACTGGACTCAGGTAATGAGACAGGTAATATGTGTGTGTGTGTGTTTGGCAGGCAGACAGACAGACAAATGGGTGAGGTGTTAATAACGGGGATGACGTATTGACAACTGGAACATTCTGGTCATTCTGCCCTGGCGGGAAGGCATCGATATGAGTTTTGCCATGTAGTTTTCTCCTCATGGACACCTTGTAAATATATAAACAGCACTGGCCTTGGGAATGCAGTTATTTAACAGGTGTGCACATAAAATCATATCTAAATTAATGCAGGATGATGACTAGTCACCAGACACAAACAAAGTGTGGTTGACACTCAAAAAATTTAATACGCGTTTCAGGCATTCATCACTCCTCCGGCCAATCCGCCTTCACACTGATTGGTTACATCACAACTATCCGCTACTAAAACCTTCTAGAACCAAACTGAGCACCCCCACCCTCCACCTAGAAGGTTCTTGTCCTCACATGCAGAATGGCATATATTATTTTCCACATACAATCCTACACAGGTCAAGCAGACACAGAGGGCACAGCCTAATGGTGATTATGTCTGTAAAAAAAAAATGTGACTCACAAAACAGTGTCTTTGTGTGTCTTTGTGAGATTTCCAAGGGCTACAACACATCAGTGTTTCAAGATCCAGTATTTGGCTGTTTTGGCCAGGAGCCTGTTGGTCTGCTCAACAAGCTGTGACTTTCATCTGCAGGTCTAGACACTCTGAACCGCCTTCTGAAACCATTTTGTATGTTACGATAATCTTGACTGCATATAATGGCATAGCTGTTTCAGCAATACTGGTGTTCAAGGACAATGTCCATTATTGTGTAAAAGTTAATAGCGTTTACTTGTGCTTTGTAAGAGTTTGGCATTAGCCAGATGGGGGAAAGTGGGCGGCTGTTGTAATCTTTCTGATGGATGCGGGGCTTAATATGTAACAAGCTCTGGACAGGTTCAGAAGTTCAAGCCTAAAGCACAGTCATTATTATAAAGGGATTGTAAGTAATACACTAATGGCAAATAAAATTTTTAAAGAAAACATTTACTGATTTTCTCCTTCTCAACAAATCAAAACTTGAGAGTGGGTGGTGGTAGTGTAGTGGTAGCGTAGTGGTTAAGGAACCTGGCTAGCGTGTAAGTAGCCTGAAAAGTTGTGGGTTCGAATCCTGGCTGCCACCGTTGTGCCCTTGAGCAAGGCACTTAACCCTAAGTTGCTCTAGGGGAGACTGGCCCTGAACAATTGATAGTTGATGAGTTGTAAGTCGCTTTGGATAAAAGCGTCTGCTGAATGCATAAATGTAAATGTAAAAATGGATCCATTCTGAATATCTTTGTGTTAGTTTTGTGGCTAATGCTAATCCACAATCAAAGAGCTGACTTTTACCCCAAGATCTGGACCTAGCAGTGCTGAGGAACTGACAGCAAGGGTGCATTGTGTCTGATGCAGACTGTGCACATTTGACAAGAAAATGTCAACAGCAATGAAGAACGTAGACAATGCAAACACGTACAAATAGCACATGAAAGGGTGTGTTAAACCTCAAACTGCCCACAAAAACCCAAGACCCAAGACCCAACCCAAGTGTCTACTGTTCATTTGAGGTACCTGAAAATACACCTGGGCAGCTTGTCCACCTAAGTCAGATTGTTTTATTTCTGTTCTGTGGACAAAATTTTTACAAAATTTCCCAGTTGGCTTCTAAAAATTCCAACATTTCCCAATTGGCTCCTTTGTGTTTTTATCCACCTGTAACAACAGGTTGCTGTGTTTGACCTTGGCTAAAATAAAAACAAACAAGGTCAACCCATGAAAGGGCATCAGTGGTGCCTATCGGTGGGTGATAGCAGTAAGAGCTGTGCACAGAGCCACGCTTAGACTCAGGCTTACACAACACAATGCAGCGTAGCACAATACAGAGCAACCTGAAGTGACCTCTGGGCTGGCACCAGTGCCTCCGTGTGGCAAACCCACCAATCTGGAAAGCAGCATAGCCACGGTCAGCCAGGGGGCTTCAGACTGATTGATAGAGAGAGACAGAGAGAATTCTCTCATTGGAACAGTGCATCGGACACACCTCAACTATGTATTGTCAGGCACACGTGCACACACAGACACACACACACACACACACACACAACCACAAGCTCCTACACATGGTTTTATTTATGTGGTCAGATGATCGTCACACCTTCTGATGCTATGTCCACTCCACTACCCTTGCATCATACCCCAACACTGGGGGCATGCATGAATCTCAGACACACACATACACACACACACACAGATACATTGTTTCATTAGGCTCTCTCAGTGCCTTTGCTTTGGTGGGTAGAATGTGTTGTAAACTTATCTGTTATGCCAGTTGGTAAATCCACCTCAGCTAGCCTCAGCTAAGCAATGTAGATAACAAAGTTTGCAGACACCCTGACCTGATTGGAGTGCCTCTGCTTTGTACACTGAGTCTGTGTCCATGTGTGTGTGTCTGTCTGTGTAATAAGCATAATGAGCAGAAGCATAGGCTTAATGGCTCACATCATAGAGGTCCCTAACAAAGTCAGTGCTATTCCATGAACACTGCGTCCAGTAAATGGCACATGACAAGAAAGTGTACACGCGCGCGCGCACACACACACACACACACACACACACACACAGGGCACTCACATAAGCACACATAGCCTCGTTATCCGCTTACTCTAGCAATCAGATTTCACAGGGACATAGGAAAAAAATGGAAAAGACTGTTGTCTTGTTTTGAAATTTCACATAAAAAGTGAGCAGCTCAAAATTCACAAAGAACACAAATTTACTGAATTAAGTTGTGAAGGGAGACGAGGAGCTCTGAGTGGAATTTCTGTGAGAACGTCTTCTCTGCTGTGCCCAAGGGCCTCTTTCGTGTTAAAGGACTAGAACGATAGAACAAGATCGACATCACTCATGGTCTCGCTGTTTTGTTGTTTTGTACCCTTTTTCTGTGGGGTCAGTTTTGGGAGAAATGAAGTGGGGTTTTTTTTCGTATTATAGTCAATTGGTGGTCACATTGTTTTGTTGATGATGGGGCCTCTTTTCATACGCAGTTACAGTAAGAATAGGTGAGCAGAGGACACTAAGGGTGTGTGAGAGGAACTGTGCCTGAGAACAGAATTTAAGACAGAGAATGTGTGTAAGCGAGACAAGCAGGTACCATGAGAGAGGGTGAAAGAGACAAAGAGAGAGAGGAGAAAGAAAGACAAACAAAAGAAAGAGAAAGGGAGAAAGCAGGGTTGTGAAGGGACGCTATGTAACATTATACATCAGACGAACAGAGGGGAAGGGGTGTGGCTGGCCGGGCGTGTTCGTCTTGACCAATCAGCTGGCTCCCTGTTAGCGTGCCGTTTACAGCTCTTTCCCTGGAGACATGCCGAGAGAGCCTGTGTTCCATGTTGAGGCCCCCGCTGCGAAACCATAACATACCAACACATGCACCTACTACAAACACACACACACACACTCACGTTTACCACATATGTACAAGCGCTCTCGTTTATGTAAGGAAAAGGCTTTAAAATACAAACAGATGTATATTCTCTTACACTTACCCTCATGCCGGTCAAAATATGTATGCTTATACACATACTGGTACTGAGATGAACTCAGTCACATTTAGTTAAGACTTAAATGCAAATGCATATGCTTACACTGATTTAAAAATATAAACATGCATACACATGCACATCTACTCATGCCAATGAATGTGACATAAATGAACTTGTTGACCTTTACTTAATGTTATGTTCAAATATTGTTGGCCTATGTGTGTGTGTGTGTGTGTGTGTGTGTGTGTGTGCCTGTGCATATGCATCCCTGTTCCTGGGGTTTTATAATGGTAGTACCTGTGTGTGTGAGTATGTGTTTGTGTGTGTGTGTGTGTGCGCCAGTGCGTATGCATCTCTGTTCCTGGGGTTTTAAAATGGTAGTATCCATGTCTGTGGTCTAAGTGTGTGTGTGTGTGTGTGTGTTTGTGTGTGTGTGTGTGTCTGTATGGTGGGTGTATGTGTATTCATATGACATGTGAAACTGTTCTCCCTCTTCTGAAAAGAGGACTGATTGCCAGACCTCTCACATGTTCTGCGTATTGGTGAGGTATTGCCAGGGAACTTTGTGAGGTAACATATGTGAAGTATGTATGTGCAGGTGGGTATTGCTGTCAACACCACATTGCAAGAATGTCAAATGACCTTGCTTATATCCGACCTCATCTACGAAGTTGTGTGGAGTGTTTGGCTGTGCATTTGTATGTGTGTGTGTGTGTGTGTGTGTGTGTGTGTGTGTGTGTGTGTGTGTGTGTGTGTGTGACAGAACTGGAGGCGTCGGGGTGGGGAGGGTGGGGGATGGTGGTTGGGGACTTGGAGTGTGCAGACTAACCATTAACCTTGTCAAACTTGCTGTAAGGGTATATGATGTTATTTCAGTCATTAGATCCTATCTGTTGTATTAGCCACGCTAGCGCCACCTTGAGTGGAGTTACCATTGAGTAGGTCAGGGTATTCTCCAAAGACTTCAGTTTCCTCTACTGGATTTCTTATTGGCAAAACTGAAGGCAGAACCAATGAAGTTCAAACGTGTCAACCAAGTAAACATAACCCCAAAGGCGTTCTATGCACTTTACTCCCTGCCCTGCCCAAGCAGTATATGCAAAGTATAGGCTGACAAACAGATACATTTTCACTGCATTTCTTACACTCAGTATTTATAAGTATGTCACAATAAAAATGGTATTGTATTCCATAAGTGTCTAGTTGAAAATGCACAGATAAACACATTCATAGCGGATTTATCTCCTCTGAGAGGTATTGATTGGTCCAGTTCACAATGTAGGTCAAACAGAATGTCATACATACAGAGAGAGAGAGAAAAGGGGGGGGGGGGGGGGGGGGGGGGGGGGGGGAGAGAAAGAGAGAGAGGGAGAGGGGGGAGGGAGGAATGAACCCGTATTCATATATTCAGATATAGAATCCGGACCATCCTTTACAAACACACACACACAGGTGTGTGTGTGTGTCAGATACACAATGAATTGCATGCAAAAGCTAACCGGCATTACCATAGCAACACTGGCAAGATCCTAAACTATGCCCAGTAGGGAATAAAATGAACAAGAGTGTGACCTTCATCAGGTAACTCAATCTGCCAGACATCACAAACACACATACACTTACACTTGTGCACACACACACACACACACTGAGAGAGAGGAAGATAAATGGACACTAAGAGAGAAGGGGGAAAACAAAGGGTAGCAAGAGAAGAGAGAGAGAGAGAGAGACAAGAGTGAGAGGAGGTGTGGAGAGAGAGAAAAGGAGGATGAAGAATGGAGAGGAGGAGGAGAGAGCCAAAGAGAGAAAGGGGGAAGGAGAGAGAAGGGGGAGGATGAAGTATGGTTTCTGCCATAGGTTATTTCTAGACCAGACAAGGTGGTAAGAGACTGAAAGGGGAGAGGAAGCACCCTGTCCCCAAACCCCAACCCCCAACCCCATCAAGCCAAGACCCCTCTCACACACAACTCCAGGGAGTGTGTAATAGAAGCCACATGTTGACTTAAAGCCATGGTGAGAGAATTTGCTAGTTCAACATGTTATATTTGTCAGCACATGGGGCTACAGTCACTCCAGAACTGGACTACACCAGTTCCACAGCTGGAATAAACTGGTTCTGGAAATGGAGCTAATCAGTTTCAGAGTCAGTCCTGGTGCTGCTCAGTTCAGGTTCCAGTCTCTGTTCTGGAGCTGCAGAATCTGAGCCATATTCTACTATGTTCAGATGGAGTGGCACAGTGACACTAACATCACATCTCTGTCTCAACTGTTTGAAATAGAGCCCTTAATGGTTCCTTTGTGACTGCCTGATTTTAGAACAGTTCAGAACTCACACATGCAACATCCAGTATCCATCCAGCAATCACAGACTGATAGTTCACACAGATCCAACTGTTACTAAGAATTGTTGGTGTTTGTTAGGGTAGCGTGGAAGCAGCTTAAAGATTCTGCATCACAGCTGAAGCTGTCACAGTTCTGACCAAAACTGGACAAAGGCCAGGTGTGCTAGTGTTTCACTGGAAATTTCAGTTCCTCCCTCTCTGACCTTCACACTGTTTCTATACTTTTGAGAGGCAACTGGCTCTAGAGTAAACAGGCTCAGTTCAGGCCCTGATTTGAACAGGCCATTGTAGGTCCTGTATTCTGAATTGGTTGTGGGTAACCCATCTTTCTACGTACATATGTACGGATGTCTGTGACAAACCACTCTGTGGGCCTACATTCCCAAACTGTGCAGGATCACACCTAAGTTCTGTATGTTCTTCTCTCTCTCTCTCTCTCTCTCTCTCTCTCTCTCTGTGTGTTCACATTTGCAGCAAACTCCAAGCATCTATATCTCTATAGATCTGCAGCCATTTGGAAAGCACCAGGTCCACTGGATACTCTTTAACAAGACATCTCCTTGTCAAACATTCCCAAGACATGACAGAAATGCCCAAGAAAGCCCTATTTTGCATTGTCCACCATATGAAGCATTCTGGGCCAAGTAGTATGTAAGGGAGCCTTGTCAGTAGTCACAAGTTGCAAAATCCAGTTTTGGCCAGTTCTGAGTGTCTCCTACAGCAGGAGAGTCAGTTGATGTAAACTGATCAGAAGGACCCTGTCCTCTTGCTTACTTGCTTAATGGAGAGCCCTAGCAACAGCAAAGCATTAACCCAGCCTCCTTAGGACAAGACATGACTCAAAGGCCTAGTGGCATGCAATTTTGGGGTCCACCTATGCCAGTGGATGGTCAGCAGATTTAACTTCTCCATTTTGCCAGTAGAAAAAGAAGAACTGTAAGGAAACTCCCTAGTAAGCCAGGCTGTACTAGAGAATATGAGACACAGACCTCATCACAACTGTGATTAAAAATTTTCTCCAGAGCCTTATACGTAGTTCTAGGTCTAGAAAAATAAGTAATCTTCCACGTGTGGTGCATTTCACCAGCAGTGTTTGATTACAGTTTAATTTCCACTGCTCTCTGTAGAGAAAAATCAACATTAACGTGTGATGTCAAATAACTTTGATGCTGTAGCATCACACACCAATGGGAAATCAGTAACTGTGCATCTGCAGTGGAGTAGATTATGCCTCATGTGTGTGCCGCGTGGGGAGAGTGACATCCACGTGCAGTTTGCATGGCTGCTTATGTGACCATACGCGTGACAAACCAGAATCTGAGCACATCTGTTGTGTTAATTGTTACATCCAAACATCTAAGTCCACTTTACTGTTTAAATTTTAGCGAGGTTTCGTGAGTCAGTGTCCTCTAATTGCTCTTATTTCAGCATGTTATTAAATGAATCAGTCACTAATCTCCTGATAGTTATGGGTGTGCCTGGTTGGATTGTGTGGTTGGATTTACATTCACTTTTATGGTACCTTAACAAAGGCAGATTCTATTATATGCAGATTAGATAAGATCATTAAAAAAGGAAATAGTCTGTAACAAAGAGTTTATTGTGTTTATTTGTGGTGAGTCATTTTAAGGGATCTTGCAGAATTTATTTTTGTGTATCTGATTTTATAAACAGTGTCTGATTCATTGTTCCATTATTGTGAAGTGTTCTACTGTGGTGGTTTGCTGTTTCTTCTGTGAGATGGAGAATGAAGTTCAGCAATTGTGGACATAGTTACAGAATGTGTGGTGATGTACTATACTGTACATCAGTGTGTACTGTGTAATAACTCACTCTGCTGTACAGCTGAAGAGTGCACGGGCACCACAGCACTGGACATGACCTCCTCACCTCAGCCCTGTGTGATCCTTTACAGATTGGGAATGTAGGCCTACAGAGAAGCACCTCCCATGTATGTGTAAACACACACACACACGCACTGTGTTTCTGTTTAATAAGCAAACGGTCTCAGACGGAGGCACACATGTGAAACATTACCCCCACAGCAGGGGAGTCAGGAGGGATGCGGAGGGTCCACAAACAAAACACCTCCTTAGGCAACTCAAACGGCCGGCACTGTCACAACAATGTGCTTAGTCTGGCTTTGTGTCGAATTTACTGGATAAACATGAAAACAATAAACATTGCCATGTCTTCGCCACTGGTGGTCCAAACAGTTTAAGGAGAAAGCATTCACCCAAAACGATTCACAAAAGAAGCTTCATTACAGTAAATCAGACTGCTATAAGAAGCTAATATTAGAGTGGAGGAAGTACTACCCAGAAATGGTATGAAAAATGAGTTTGTAAAGTCAACAGTTCATCACTGGACTAAGAACCTTGACCAAAGCAATGGCAGATGCAGTCAGATTTCAAGATGGCAACGGTCTTCTCAATGTCTGGCCAAGACCCAGTGCCTATGCTCTACATCAGAGCCAAGCCCAGACCACAATCAGTGTTTTCCTAAGGAGTGTGGCTAGCGCAACGGCTAATGGCCTTGTTATAATATCCATAAAAGAACAATGTGTTCCTTATTATGTACAGTAGCATATTATATGTGTGTGTTACCAATAGCCATAAAATAACGTCTTAAATATATCTTATCACAGATGCTAAAAAGACTGATACAAAGCCAAAAGAAAACTTATTCAGATAATTTAGTGCCCATCCATGTATTGCATTTCAGCAACAGTCTGTTAGCGGCTATCTAGGAACGGCTTGTGTTTGCTTTGTTCTGTTGTTAACCGAGAGGACACAGGGAGACCCACAACAAGCCTGTCCTTTGTCACCTCTCTGCATGGCTCATCTTGTAGTCTGTGCTCACCCATTACACTTGCAAATGAACGTGCACGTTACTTCCTCCAGATGTGCCAGCACACTGCGTTGACAATAAAGAGTTTTCTGTTCCCTTGTGGTCTCTTGTTGCGCTGTGGATGGCTTGCTATGAGCCTGACTTCCAGGTCAATGTTGCCAGGAGAGGTCATGTACGCTAGGCTAAGTAAGAGAGGGAAACGTGAGCTGTATGTACGTTGACTTGTACTGCAGATGGACCCCCCTCTCAGAGCAGGGTGAGGGTCAAAGAGATTGATGGGGATTTAGAAAGGGATTGGCCACCATATTGAGTTGTAAGGAAAATAGGTGTGTTAGTTCACTGGGTCGTCACTGTTAAAGTAAGACATTAACTTGTATGTTGATATTTGTTTTTTTTTTCTTTTTATGACTCAATTTTGTACGGGTCATACATCATCTGTGGGGTTTGCTAACTAAATCTAGAGCTCAGACTCGGCTTACCAAAGACTTCCTCACAGAGGCTGACCTAGTTTCTTACCTTAGTTTGCACCTCTCTTCTCACTACATGGCCCCAGGGTCACAAGACTTGTTGCTGTATGGTGTAAAGCGCTCTTATTAGTTGTTATGAGGCTGACTTTAAGGCAGCCTTTACAAAGAGTCATTTTTTTTTATTGTTACCACTCAAAGGTTATGTTTTCGATAATTCTTATCTATTTGTCTGTACGAAACCACAGTGGAAAAGTGTGTGGGTGAGAAATTCTGGTGCAGATCTGACTCACTTGGGGTGTCTTGACAAATGTAGTTTCACTTTCAAATCAATAGATCAAGTACCCAAACTACTGACTGTAACCAGAACTTTGCCATGGAGTGTGTGTGATATGAGGCAGATGGCAGCAGTATGGTGCAGTAAGTGGCCTATGGGGTGCTTGTGTGTAAATGTGTGGATGTTTAGGAGAAGCCAACCTCCTCTCAACCAGGGATTTAGGAGATCAGAGCTGCCTTACAACTCAGTGGAATAAATCTAGTGTCCCAGATAGTGACAGCTCATATGAGTAATGACGAGCTTTATTTTAACATATAGTGACACTGGATTCCCTTTCATGTGTGTCATAAATTCTTGCGCTGGTGTTTAAAGTGTCCTGTCATGATGAAATCCCTTTTCTAGGACCCTCTCTCCCTTCTCTACTTGACGTATTCCCCTGATTCACAGTGACTATTCCAGTAGATATGCCATTAACACACTCATTCACAAATGCACACACACACACATTTGTTTACATCCTGTAATGCAGCACGCATCAGATATGGCAAGCGGGCAGTGCTTACGAACAGTGACTCAGCAGGATGGCATGTCAGTACAGTAGCAGCACCAGCGGCTTGGGACTTCTGTTCCCTTACGTATTTCCTGCTACCGCTCTGAAGGACATTACTGGTACATGTGTGGGAAGCACAGTGAAAAGTACCTTATTAATATTAACAAATAGTGTGTCTGTGTGTTTGTCTTTACACTTTTGTCAAAACCTGCACTGTTCCTGAGAACTGACCTCTCTCTGATAACTTTATTTTAACTATCAGTCTATTTTTATGGTTAGGGTTAAATAACTATTTTTATGGTGACTGGGAGTAAAGTAAAGCATTGGGAAGGGATCTAACTTACTCTGCACATGGGCAGTGCAAGAGACTCCTCAAAGCTTCACTTAGCCAGAATGACTCAGCGTTTTCTTACTCACTCCAGTCTGGCTAGGCACACATGTGTATCTCCTCAGATTACTCACACTCTCTCACAAACACATTTTCTCTCCCGTTCTTGCCACAACCCATGCAGCATCTCTTGTGGCACAACTTCATACCACTGTTGAGTTTGAATGTAGAGATTTATAAAAATGTACGTCATACATAATGTGCATCCACTTAAAATTATATCTTGGATTCCATCTCCAGTGTTTCGGTATTTGTCCAAAACCAGACATATTGTCAAAACAGGGCACCTACTGTACATGACAAGTGACGCACAATGTGACTTTAGACCGGCTATGTCTGTCAAAGCACATCCTGGTTTTCTCTGGGTACCTGGTACAAAGGTACACTTTGTTCATGTCTCTATATCCACAGGGCTTTTGCCGTCCCATGCAACTCTGTCCACAGTCAGAATTGTGTTTATGTAACTCTGTGTTGAATAGTCTGCAGATAAAAAGCACCACAAAACCGGTTTATATCAGCTGCCTGATTCCTTCTCCTTCCAGGTTCTTGGCACAGTCATTTGCCTTACCTGGCATTCCCATAGCACGGGTGGCCACAGAGCTTTTTTGCATTGCTGTGTTTTCCGAGGAGGTAAATGAGGTCATGTGATCGCTGCTGCAGGGTCTTACTTACACAGGTCTCATATTTCCCTTGTTTTCCTGTCCGCTGGCGATGGTCCTCGACGGGCAAGTCGCTTTACAGCGACACACAGGGGGGCACAGAGAGCTGCCACGCTGTCCCGGTCTGGACATTCCCCCA
Organism: Tenualosa ilisha; assembly: GCA_015244755.2. NCBI lineage: Eukaryota > Metazoa > Chordata > Actinopteri > Clupeiformes > Clupeidae > Tenualosa > Tenualosa ilisha. Next base: position 2,041,760 of record PYXC01000452.1, on the reverse strand, counting down.
CCCAAGAGCTGATATTCTGCTGGATTGTTAAGAAATCTTCCTCTTACATTCAGAGAATTAGAGCTGATTTATGTGAATGACATTGTCAGAGGTTAAGTCAATGCAGAAGGAGTTACAAATAGATCATCTTTACCTATCATTGGTATCCAATTTCAAGAGATGTTGCTGATAAGCAATACTAAATATGTTATCTAGACTGAAAAATAGAACAAAACAAAATGTTTATTGTGATTGTACAGTAAAGCTAAATTTCTTAAATCTTCTCTGTCTTAGCTGTAGGATTATGAGACTGGTTGATGATGGGATAGCCGCAACTAGCAAAACAGCATGATCTTGAACCCTTCGGACAGATGGATCATGGGTAAAAACATGTGAACAAAGGGTCAGAGGTCGGTTTTAAAGGGGCACAGAAAGGATGGATGTTGACATAGAGGTATCAAAGGAATGACTCTCATGGAGACCCCAGTGTGACAGAGATGCTTAGATCCGCCAATGGAACATCCTATGTGCATTACAGTCTTGTCTGAGTGGGTGAGTGTGTGTGTTTTTGTGTGTGTGTGTGTGTTCAGGAAGGGGCCTCCCAGCTTTAAGTAAAAAAAGAAGAATGCCGCACCTTCCCTGGTATAGCTTAGATCCCTGAGTGTGCCCCTCCGCGTGAATCCCTAAAATATCATTCACACGCTCAGAAGAAACACGACCTAAACAAACACAGCTAGGGGAGGCTGCGTGAAAAACCCCTGCACCTCAGCCAACTCTCATCACCCCACTGCCTAACATCTAACACACACACACACACACACACACACACACAAAGAGCATCCCTGTCTGTCCAAGTATTCCCATGCAACATGTTCCCACGAAAAAAACAAAAAAACACTCCTGAGTAGTGTTCTGCTGAGAAGTGGCTGGATTGTTTTCTCAGAACGGCCGGGCTGGACTGGACAGTTTGGACCTTGGGCTGACACCCCAGTTGAGAGAGCCCCTCTGGGGGGAGAGGATATACCTTTACAGCCTGTCTGAGGCCTCAGTCTCCCAGCCACTCCACTGCTCTCTGTCCCACTCTCCAGCTCTCCACACACAAAGGGATAGTGTGCCTTTTTTTAGGGTCAGTTTTGTTTGCATCTCAGTGGAGGACAAAGTCACACTGTGTTATACCAGTGGATAAGGTGTCTTGGTGAACCTAACTCTTTCTTATTGTCTCTCTCTCTCTCTCCTTTTTCATACACATTTCCTCAGACTATCAACTTTCTGTTCACTGTAGGAAGACATTCATATTGAATTTGCATCTATTCATGTGTGGGACAACTTAATCTACAAGTAACAATTTACGTTTCTTTCTTCTAGAACTAAGTTAAGATTTAGTTTTATAAAGTTTTATTATGTTCTTCCTCCTTCCCTGTTAGCAAATTAATCTGGCAGGCTGACCAAATTACTTGACTATCATGTATTTCCATTGACTACACAAACACTTGACAACCCTTAGCTAGGCTTTCTGGTAAGCATGTATTGTATACCCTTACTTGGCTATGGTAAACACAGTTTTTACAGAAAACAGTTCCAGTAATGTGTGGGATTGCTGGCTATCATCATATTTATAGCGCTGTTTTATCTAGCAAACAAAACACATTTCTGTTGACATACTGTATACTGTTTTGACATACTGCATTTGTGTTGACATATTGTTGGTTTATTGTGGCTCCTTCACTGACCTGTGTGAGTTTCTTACTCAACACATGTCAGTTTGGTCTCGCACAAAATGCAGATGAGTATGACTGCTGTATTGGTTCTAAATGAGATCCATTCTAGAGACTGCACAGCTTTAGTGGCAGAGTGTCATGGGGCAAAGGCATTGGAATCAGCTACAGTACTGTGGTGAAGCTGAGATGAAGGCCAGGTGCACTGTCCCTCCCTTCCTTTCCTTTTTTCGTCACTATCTCAGCCCCTTTCCAAAGGTCACGTTGTCTGCCTTTGTTATCTGAGAGAAGGTTTCCTTCCCATAGCTTGGCACACTTGTTTAGAAGGAAAATGAATAATGCATTCAATCATTCATTCTGTCTCACACACACTCTCTCTGACACACCCATATATACACTCTCTCACACTCACACATACACACGGACACACAAACACACATGGAAACACACAAATGTTCTGTATTGTGCTTTATAACCACAGCAGCTGTTCAATGACAGAAAGCTTAAGGTAGCACAGGGCAATAAAATGCTCCAAGGCTGTGCTGGAGGCTGCAGGAATGCCATACATTACAGTTTCTGTCGGTAACCTATGCTAAATATGACATCAAAGGCATGGAGGAAGACAGAGCATGTGCATCATGTGAGAGACACAACTACTCCAGTTTAGAACAGTTAAGCAGAGAGGCTGCTCTTTGTGCACTGGAGCAAAACAGCTGGCTCTTTCTCTATGATACACACACACGCACACGCACACACTGAGGTGGGCAATGGCTCGGTTAGACCTGTGAAAGAGCAGTCGTTACTGAGGGACTTGAAGAGAATGTTACCATAAGTATGGCCACTCTGGCCCTGAAGTGCATCATTGTCCTAAACTATTCTAACTCAGTAGGCCACTCAACAGTTGATTCCGCATATCAATATAAAAAACAGACTTGTTTGTATAAACACAAACACCTGATCACTTGTAGTGACTGGCTTTTGAATATTCTAACCCCCACCTCCCGAGAACCAGTGACGCTACACTGGACCATAAATACCTATGACCTCATTCTGTGAATTTAAGACCTCTGTAGAATTTGTAGTTAGCATCCAGGCACGTGGGGACTAACTTAGACATTTCCTGCTAATGTAGTGGTATTTTGTGTCTCCTGTACTGTGCCACCTGCTCTCTCGCTCTCTGAAGTTTCCAATTAAAAATGCTGCTAAAGCAGGACACAGAACAAAAAACACAAAAGAGAAGTTTATTTAGTATATGTACAGGACAGTACTCATGCACAATTTGTTTGTAGAAATAAAAACACTTTTACCTTTTGGTCATACTAGTCCCTCAAGTTATATATTTTGCTGCTAAGCTAGGTATACCTCTCCTGAGAGAATGGTCTCTCCCCTCCATTTTTGCCCAGGACTGCAGAGGATTGTCTTGTTTAGACCTCCGCCCTCAGTAGCCTATAGTTTTCTTTATATGACAGAGGATCCCATATTATCTGTGAGGCAGATGATAAGGCTGTGTCTCAACATTGGAAACCTGATTCCAATTTTGTTGTTATTTTTTTCTAAATCAATTAAGTCAAATATGCAATGTAAATAGATGTAATTGACTTTCACCCCTCAGCCTGAATTGACCAATGAATGTCTCCCTCTATGGCTGCATACAGGGTGTATAAAGGATGTGACACGCCCATTGGCAAATACGTCACTACCCCCGAGCTACTTCTTGAATGACCTCTGTGCAGATGCGCGTGTGTCAGTAGAGAGAGCTCGGGTGAAGAGGTGCGAGGACGCCGACCGGAGAAGTTTTGCTTTCAGCAGTCACTCAACTTGGACCAAATTTCAGCCTTAGCGTTTTTTTTCTATAGAAGTTACTTTTGCAGTTATTCTCAAGCGTCGCACAAAAGTGTCTTAATCGCACAATGGCTGAGAGGATAACGATAGAGGATGGAAAGGCTTCAAATGGCGAAGCGCATCTTCAGGAGCCGCTGGCCAACGGACAGCCCGGGGGTCAGTCGAGCAAAGCCCCAGAATCACTCGGAAAAAGACTTAAAAGAATAGCCTTAGCCAACTTACTGGTTATTCTAACTGTAGCCGGGGTTATCATTGGAGTGGTGATTGGACTTGGTGTGCGTTCGGCGGGACTCAGCAAAATACAGATCATATATTTCGGTTTCCCCGGCGAGCTGCTGATCCGTCTATTGAAAATGATCATCATTCCTCTGGTCGTTTGCAGTCTGGTCTCAGGGGCCGCCAGCATTGACCCTAAAGCCCTGGGTAAAGTGGGCGGCTGGGCGATGCTGTTCTTCCTGGTGACCACCTTGATCGCATCAGCCATCGGTGTAATAATGGCTTTTATCATCCAGCCAGGAATAGTGAGCGGCAGCAAGCCCACCCTCTCCAATGTGGATGCAGGGGGGGTACCCCAGTCAAAGGAGGTGATTGACTCCTTTTTAGACTTGGTCAGGTAAGTCTGCAAGTTAAGTCACAGGGCTTCTTATTAAGTGCAACTATAACAATCAGAAACATTTCGAAGATGCTTCAGTCTGCTAGCTAATATGGCAGTGATCGGTTGGGTGTAGCATTGTGGGAGGTAAAATACGGTGCCTGATAAAGTTTCGACAACACGTGGGAAAAGGTTGCGTCATCTAACTAGGCTACGAGCATTAATTGTAGTTCTAAGCTGTTTTTGGCGATCAGTGGTAGTAGTAGTAGTAGTAGTCTAACGCTAATATTACTTTTCTCTTTAGACGTTGTTCAGTTAATGTAATTTCCTGTGGTCACATCAAATTAATTTGCAATTAGTAGACGGGCGGCTCCTACCGCCAGTTAACATGACAAAGTTTAGGTTAATTGTCGAGTTTACGTTCATTAGCAGTCCTATAGTTATCAGTAACCGGTAGCGTTAACTTACATGTGGTGTAAGGAAGTCATACCGTTGCATCAGCTGGGGCAAATTCGAGTCAGCCATGTGTGTGTGTAGCATGAATAGGTAACTTATCCCTGTCAGTAGGCCTGTGCTAGTTAATACCCGAAGTGCCAGATGGCACAATCCTGCAGGACTAGTCTGTAAAATCTGCTCCACTAAAGTTACGTTTAATCTTACCAATTGTGTTACAGTCCAGTTCAGGTTGTTTTCAATTGGAGGAATAGCAACATTTTAAAATATGTTTTGTTTTCTTTAGAATGACGTTATTGGCGACCATTCATCAATGTTACACTGTACCACACAGTAAGACACATGAACAGGTGCGCCCATAATCCCTTATGACGACGAACAGCTACATATTGCGACGGGTTAACTGGAAATATTCTTTATCTACAACTAGGCTAGTCTAATGTTATCTGTGAGCTCCCCACGATCCTGATGGAGACTACTTAAAACGCAGCCTGAAAACGTTTAACTATTTCTTAACTCCCAGACGATAATGAAATTAAAGCTCATTTTAAAGCCATTTATTAGTGTTTACCGCCTGGAAACTATGTTGCGGTTTTCCCGGATATCAGTGTAAAACAGACATTTTGGGTGGAGCTCAAAACGATGGCACACAAACTCACATTTAGGACGGCCTCTTTCTCCCAAAACGGTCATACCCCGGAATTTTGCCATGTGTTTACCTCAGACGAGGCGAGGAAGTTAAGACAGAACATTCTGTCCCTGGCTTTTTACGACGGAGCCTAAAACCTTATATTTTACATTTCCTCTAATGAAGCAGTAGACTTAGGACTGTTTTTCCTTGTCTTTCGACTCGTCTTTGCCGGTATTGTGAAGATTTTAGAGAGATGCTTTGTAAACAGTACAGTTAAGGTGTACTAATTCACTGTAGTCCTGTTGGATTTAGTTTAATAAATTTTGCTTTTAAATTCACTTCCTATTAATGTTGGCGCCATACAGGCACAGTTGTTGCCTCAAGGCCCCCTGTTATCATTTGGCGTAAAGTAAACAACACAAGATTAATACAGGTATTAAACAGAGCTCCTAGATAATCATGACCAAAATGCTTTCCCTGGTGACCGTTACTGTGGCACTGTCGTTACCTTCGCTTCAACTCTATGGGGATCACTGCACCCACGTGGCAATAAGGAAGCTCAAGAGTTGCTAGTAAGACATACACACAGAGCTAATGGTTGCACATGTGATTCTGCCTGTAGAGCTCAATCCAACAAGTAGGCTTTTTGTCTGAATCTTTTTTTTTTTATGTTGCACACACACACAGAGCATTTCTCCCACTTTGTCACACTGCGTTGTGCAACAAATGCTCTTAGTAGAGAAAGCCATGCTTTATTACACTACTAAACTCTGTGATCATCAGCTCAGGGGAGTTCTTGAATTTGTAAGACCCCTTTCATGACTTCTAACAGTGCATTCAGGTTCATCTCCCACCTCCTCCCCCTTCTCTCCCCTTTCCTTTTCTAAGTCCTACTCAAAATTTTTACTGCTAACTGGCATGCCCTGAAAGGAGATCTTATATGTCCCCTCCCCCATTAACATTATCTGTGTCTGCAGAATTATGGCCCAGTACTTAAATGATGACTTAAAGGACCTCTTGTTGTCCGTTTGCAAGAAGGCATTGTAGTCACAAGGTCATACAGGTGTGGACTGGTTTTGAGGAGCATCTAAACATGGTGTGAAACTGTGAAGAACTGTCAGTCTTGCACTCGCCAACTACAATATGAATTTTCCTCTGCTTTGTGTGTGAATGTGTGTTGTTTCTAAGCTCAAATCATCTGGTATGTGATGTGCTCTTCCCTCGTTTCTCCTCCATAAACTCCATGGAAATGTATTTATTTATGCATAGCCTTAATTTAGTATCTTAGTAAAGTTTCTTCTCCCACTCCCTCTTTTTTTTTTCCTCTCCTCTGTCGTGTGTGTGTGTGGGGGGCTCCTGGCAGGGGCTTAATTAGGCAGGCGTGTTCAGCTCATGAAGAGACACACACACACACACACACACACACACGTGCCAGCACAATTGGAGTTAAGTGGGCTGTGGTCCAGCAAAGTTAGTCCTCTCAGTGGGAGTCTTTTGTACTACTGCTACTGGGGGGTTCCAGTCGACTGTCGTTAGTCACCTCTCTCTCTCTCATTCTCTCTCTCTCATTCTCTCTCTCTCATTCTCTCTCTCTCATTCTCTCTCTCTCATTCTCTCTCTCTCTCTCTCTCTCTCTCTCTCTCTCTCTCTCTCTCATTCTCTCTCTCTCTCTCTCTCTCTCTCATTCTCTCTCTCTCTCTCTCTCTCTCTCTCTCTCTCTCATTCTCTCTCTCTCTCTCTCTCTCTCTCTCTCTCTCAAACTTGGCTATCTATCTCTTCCCCTCTCTCCCTCTCCCCCATTTATCTCCTTTTCTTCCCCCAAGCTCTTGGTGTCTGTTTTCTGCGCAGCTCTTGGAAATGTCTTAACTCATCAGATTCTGACACACCAGTTTTAATTTAAATCGTCATGGTTGAAGTCAGCATTCATTGCCAGAGATGTAGGCTACCCAAACCCACAATTTAACTGCCCCCTATATTGTGGCTGATGGAGGAAGAGATGAAAGCGCCCCGTGTGCCATGCCTATGTGTTTCAGAGGTATGCTTGTGTTGTTACTTTCAGGAAACAGGTGATCTGACCTGCTTCATCTCGTACTTTTTGCTATGACTTCATTGGCATGTCTGTTTATTTAAGATAACGTTGCGACCCTGAGGCCACCTTTTGATGCTGCTCGTGCTCTGTGTTAGACAGACTAAATGACTGAAGATTGTAGAATGTTTGAACATGAGTAGAATGTGAGTAGAAAGCGTAGGGTGTGTGAAATGTTTATGTTCAGGCAAGTGGTTGTTTGGCAGTGGAATATTGAGGCAAGGTCTATTTGTCTCCGCCCCTCTGCTACACTGCACCCGAAGCTGCAGATCCGGTTTCGTAACGTGCGGGAGAGTTAACTCACAGGTTCTCCAGGCACAAACATACACACACGCACACAGATGGAGACTTCGCACACGTGTGCACCACCTTCGTGTACCCTTCTCTGACACGTCATGACAACAAGACACAAATGCCTCGTCCTTCCCCCGCCTACCCAGCCACATACCACCCATAGTCTGCCACTTCCTCATGTACAGTCAAATTTAGCAAGGCCTCATGCCAGCCATGCAAGATCAGAGTGTTCCGTTCACTTGGATTTATTACAAACAATTTATATTAGTCCATCGAAGAACGATTTCCCATATTGCATGACTAGTCTGAAGTTGATATGGTGACTATTATTAAATATTTAGATACAGTGATTATTATTGGGTAATACATCTGATTTACTTCGTATCGGTCCTGGGTCTTAAATTGAAATGTCTGCTTAGTAACAAATGCTAATGGCATTGTAGTCCAATTTTTAGTAGACACAATGTTAAGATTAGTTGTGAGTGGTCTGCTGGTGTCTGTGTGTGTGTGCGTGCATTTTATTAATGACAGAATCACCACTGGAATCCAGTGGAGCAGGATGCTCAACATCAGGACTGGAACATCTAATAGCAGCAGTCATGACGCTCTTGAGATGTACCTTAACTTGCCGTTCATGACTAATGAGATGGGAGGTGTGGGTGGGTGAGCAAGCATGTGTGTGTATGTCCCTGAGGTACACACTGTTGCATTTGTAGTATTCTTAGCATGGCTGAAGTCGTGGTCACTTGATGTTCCAGCTTGCTGGAGGCGACTGCTGCTGGTGATACTGTCTAAACTGGGAGCTCTGTGACACTGCTTGACTTTTTGACTTGTGCGTTCCCTCTGGTTCCTAGAAAAAACAGAACCAGTTGGGTGCGGTTGTGGACAGGGCTGTGTGTGTGTGTGTGTGTGCTCGTGCGTGTGATTTGTTTATGCCCATGTCTCTCTGAGATCAACACTCTATATTTGCACTGATATACGTGCTCTGGTACACAGGCTCAAAGCCAGGCAAACAACATGGCAAATCGCACCAAACGGCGAGACATTAGATCAGAAGTGCCACAAAACACACACACACACACACGCACGCTTACACACGCCACATAAAGCACAAACAACACTCACTCCTTTACACAGAAGTGAACACACACACACACACACACACACACACACACACACACACACACACACACACACACACACACACACACAGCCTTATTGGCAGCCTTCTGCTGAGTGCTCGGTTCTGAAATAGACCACCCCTTCCCTGTGACAAGGAAAGGCCTGTAGCGAGTATAAGACTGGGCCCCTGTGGCTTTTGGAAAGGCCCTTGTGACTATCACTCTTTATGCACAAGGTGTGAAACTCGCCATTGCTCTCACCCAAACTCAGACGTTGACGCGTATCGGTATGTAGCGGTGCACTAGATTTGTCCTTCACAGGGCCCTGTAAAGAGACTCAGAAGCAGGATATAAACAAATAGCCAGCCTTGGGAATTGTTTTGCCCAAAATTATCCACATTTTTCCGTGTGTGTGTGTGTGTGGCAGGGGGGGTGAGGTGAGAGAGAGAGCAACATAGATGCACATATTTACACGCACACACACACACCATTACAAATACACAGATTGTAGATTAGATTTTTACTTACAGGTAATATAATACTTCAGTTTTTCCCTCTCTGCATCCTACTGTAAATATGTAGGTCAGGGAAACTATCAAATTTTCCACTCAGATACACAAACTGAGTGCCTGTTAATCCAGCATTAATCCAGTTTTTTTGTATATTCTGTATGTTTTTCTGTGCCTATGTGTGTATGGGGCAAGAAACAGAGGCCCTTGCAGGATCAAGCTGGTAGGCTCTCCCCTTGCCTGTCATTACTTACGAAGTGTGTGTGTGTGCGTGCGTGCGCGTTGGCACCGGGTAGACTTTTCATGGATGGAGAGGAAGCCAGTAACTCTCTAGGCCAGCTCAGAGACCCAGTCCTCTTTGTGGTTAGTGTGTCTGTGTACGCCTGTGTGTGTGTGTTCATTATCTGCCGCGCCTGAAGCAGGAGCAGTCCAGTTTACATTTCCTGTAATCCCTGTCCTTGTCTACATCTGTGAAGGAAGCACTCTCACATCCCTGTGTGTGTGGAGCTAGATGGAGTGGGATTCCCTGCTCTGAGTAGGTTGATCCTGGTCAGCTTAGCACCATACTGATGGCATTAGGCCAGGCTTAGTCTGCCTGCCTGCCTCTCCCTGAGTGGGTGTAGTGTGCTGGACTCTGGCCTGGTGTCATGCGGTGCCCCAGCCAAGGCAGGAGAATGTTTGGCAGATGACCCAGACTTGGCCCACATTAGTGAACGATCTGGACCAGAGTGAATTAATGGCTGGATCCCAGTGTCCTCCCTTTCCCTCAGACACTTGACTGGCATGATTCAGCAATCAGCAAGTCAGTTCATGTCCCTAATTGTCTTTTGAGGTGTCGGGGCTTAAGGCTCAGGGCTCAGGGAAGTTGGTCATTGGGCATCAGCCAAACTGTTACACACTTCTTGGAGAGTCCCATAAATACTAGTGGCGTAGAGAGCAGGGGTTTCATAGAAAGTAGCTGAAATCAGGCCCGGATTTGGCCCAAATGAATGGCAGTGAACTGCAACTGGAAGCACAACCAGAGTTGGCTGATGATGTTTGGATGCTGACTGTGTGATTCTTACATGCCTTAGTCTCATGGGGCGAAAAATAGTTCCCCAAATCCCTATGTGGAATGCATGTGAAATGATGGAAAGGTCCCACAGATCTGAGCCTGACTCTAGCTTGTCTCAGGCCACAGGATTGTTCAGACTCGGAGAGTAAACTGAGCTGAGAAATGTTAGGGAGGAGATGACTTTTGTGCATGATATCTCTTGGGGTTTTGCTTGGTTGTCTCTGGCCAACAAACATTCTCCATAATCCTCAGAGAAAACGCAGAGTTCAGTGAGAATATTTTGGCAGCATGTTTTTAATTATGTCCTATTGTCAGAAACTGGGTTCCACAGACACAGACACAGACACAGACACAGACACAGACACAGACACAGACACAGACACAGACACAGACACAGACACAACACAGACACAGACACAGACACACTTCTCAGCTAGTGGCCCATGACTTCTATAAATGCATCTACTGCTTCTATATATGCTTAGCCTGGTCCCTGTGGTAGATCATTAGAAATGCATTCAACATGCATGGTGTCCTCAGCTGTCCCAGCCATCCCTCATCTGTTCAGGAACAAGGGAACCATTGCACTGAGGAATGAGAGAAACATTAGCAGGATATAGCAAGCAGTGCTAGCAGAAAGAGTCAAAGTGGAGTTATCAAAGATGTTCGTGGCACCAGGTTTCCTAAAGACACTCTGAGCTCTTTCTCGATGAGTTGGAGCCCACTCCAGCCTTGCCCTGTACTGACTCCGCTAGTTGAAACGTGACAGAAATGGATTTCTTCCCACACTTATCCTTGTGTATTTATTTTTTTCCAGAAACATCTTCCCAAGCAATTTGGTGGCTGCCGCATTCCAGTCGGTGAGTTTTATTTGATTGTTTTGTTTTTCGCCGTGATTTTTAGGGCTCTTAGCGTGCATCCACAATTGCAAGCTTTTGTTCCAATTGTCGTCATCCAACCTGATTATGGTGCACGAAAGGAGGAAGAAAACATGACCTCTTGGCCCCATTGTGATCTTGAGGGCTTTTATGTCCAATTAAAATATGTCCTCGCCATGCTGCAAAAGAGGACATTTCAATGAGTGTTTTTAGACAGTGTGGAGTGTTCTGGATAGATGTCATGTGCTGTTGTTGTTGTTTTTGACGACAGAGACTGATTGCTAGTGTTCCTTTGTTCTGTTGTAGTATGCTACCCACTATAATCTCAAGGAGGTGCTGGTGAATGCCACAGGCAACTTAACCACTGAGAAGGTAGGTGCAGCTGTGGGCTCTTCCTCTTTTGTGTCTTTTTAAATGCAGTTATAGGCATATATACCAACCCCATATGACAACCCTGACTTTGGACACCAAGATAATGTGTGTGTTAAAAATAAAATAAAAAAATCATTGAAATGAAGATAAATACATGTATTTGCCCTATATGAAGTGACACCAGATCTACGTGTGTTTGTTTGTTTTAGATCCCCTACGGTAAGGACGTGGATGGCATGAACATCCTGGGCCTGGTGGTGTTTGCCATTGTGTTTGGCATTGCACTGAGGAAGCTGGGTGAGGAGGGTGAGATCCTTATCCGCTTCTTCAACTCCTTCAATGAGGCCACCATGGTGCTCGTCTCTTGGATCATGTGGTATGTGCGCGCGCACACATACACACACACATATTCACACTCACAGATAAACTTCTGCAGAAGGGCACATGATGGCTTTGACAATCTGTGGGCAAGTTGTGTTTAAAGTGGCTGTTGTGTAAACAGACTGAAAAATTATGTTTCTAAGTGGCAGAAAATGTAGACTGTTTTTTATCTAAGTGAAAACCAGCTGTCTTATAATTCACCCCTCAATCCATTGAAGTATTTCAGAAAGCATCAACAAACTCTCCTTCTCTCCCTCTCCCACTAACTCACTCTCTCCCTTCCTCCCTTTCCCTCTCTCTCTCCCCCTCCGCCTCTGGCTTTCTCTCTCTCTCTCTCTCTGCAGGTACGCTCCTCTGGGTATCATGTTCTTGGTGGCGGAGAAGATTGTGGAGATGGAGGACGTAGGGGCGCTGTTTGCCAGCCTGGGGAAATACATCGCCAGCTGCATGGTTGGCCACTTCATCCACGGCTTCTTAGTGCTGCCCCTCATCTACTTCATAATCACGCGCAAGAACCCCTACAAGTTCCTGCTTGGCATCGTCACCGCCCTCGCCACCGCCTTCGGAACGTCCTCAAGGTGAGGGAGGTCAAAAAAAGCCAACTCGATAGTGATCGACTGCTTCTGAGGCACACTTAGAGGACAGTCATAGAATTCCAGTTCTGTTAAAGTGGCATGATTATGCCCTGTGTACATGTATGCACATATTTTTATGAATGGATATTTTGCTTTATCCGTTTCATTGCATTTACACGTATCCAGTGGAATACAGAAAAAATAGCATTTTGAAAAATCTCCATTTTAGAGGCAGTTTAAAAAAAAAAAAATCTATTTGAGGTAGCTAAAACTCTGTTTACGTGTAAACGAGAGGCCCAATGGATAAAAAAAAATATCCGTTCATAAAAATATCTAGATACGTGTAAACAGGGCGTGAGTCCAAGTTCCAAGACTTTAACACTTCTGTAAGCACTTATGTGATTGCTAGCTGTGCTCATGCTACTAGTTTATGTAGTCCATATTAATGTCTTTGACCCCACTGAAGAGAATAAACAATTAAACTTACTGAACTGTTAAGTGTTATAGTGTACTTCTTAGGCACAAAGGGCACCTCAAAGTGCTTGAGACACAGAAAAGACATAAACAAAACTGGAATAAAAATGATTCATAAATTAAATCAGCTGGTTGATTAACTCTCTGAAAAAAGTGGCTCCACATGTGTTCCATGTGTGTCTACAGTCTTGCTGGACAGTCAGACAAGTGTGTTACAGTGATGGTTTCATAAGGTAGCTGCAGTCTGTAGGTGCTATTTCTCGGTCACTAATGTATGGTTGTGGTGTGTTCCTCTGGTCAGCTCGGCCACGTTGCCTCTGATGATGCGCTGTGTGGAGGACCAGGGCATCTCCAAGCACATTAGCCGCTTCATCCTGCCCATTGGAGCCACGGTCAACATGGACGGAGCTGCCTGCTTCCAGTGCGTGGCCGCTGTCTTCATTGCCCAGCTCAACGACATGTCACTCAACTTCATCCAGGTCATCACCATCCTGTGAGTACACTCCAGTGCGTGCGCACGCACACACACACACACACACACACACACACACACACACACACACACACACACACACACACACACACACACACACACACACACACACACACACACACACATCGAATGAACTCTTAATCATTTGCTTCTATAAATCCCCTGATGTGTTGTTGTTTGTTTGTCTTCCCTTGTGATCTGCTCTCTGTTAAGAATTCTAGGCTTCACACGAGATAAGGCCCAACCATGCCAGTTTTTTTAATTAAGTGTCCTTCTGCTGGATCTGAAGTTGTTGTGTCCTGTTCAATTCCAATAGAACATGCAAAGAGATCATTTTTGTTTTTTTGTAATTTTTAATGATGGTCTTTGTGTTGCCAGTCCCTTGATTAATGGGACTAGTTCCTTGCTCTTTGAGGCGGCCTGTTAAATGGCCTCTGTCCAGAACCGGCGTTTGTTCCCTAACCGACACAAAAATTATGCAATGAATCTTAGCAGAAAGCTCGTGCTCAATACCTTGCTCAACAGCTAGCAGTGAGATTAAGGTCAGAAGACTATTTGACTGACTGCGTAATTTGCTTGTTGGCAGTATGAAAGGCATCTTTTGAGTATTTGTAAATAGCCTTATGTCCTGCCCTCCTCTCCAGAGTGACTGCCACAGCATCCAGTGTTGGAGCAGCAGGCATCCCAGCGGGTGGAGTTTTGACCTTGGCCATCATCCTGGAGGCTGTGGGCCTGCCCACCAATGACATCTCCCTCATCCTAGCTGTTGATTGGCTAGTGTAAGTTAACTGAAGAATCTAAATCTGAAGAAGGGGCTGGGGGTGAAATCTGACATGGTCTTAATACATCTTTTCATGCATCTTTCAGTGTATTTTTAAAACTGTCATTTTTCTTTTTTTTTAATGTCTTTCCCTTTCTTCATATCTCTCTTCTGATTCTCTTTCTTTCTTTCTCTCTCTTGTCTTCTCTCTGCAGGGACCGCACCTGCACGGTGCTGAATGTGGAGGGTGATGCGTTTGGCGCTGCGCTGCTCCAGTTCTTTGTGGACCGCACAGCTGCTAAGGCTGCCCAGGATTCTGAGCTAACTGAGGTGCGTCTGGACGATGGTGACAGCCCTGCCAAGCCTGAAAACTCGCCCCTCATTGAGAAGCGCGGCTTGCCCGAGAACCCACCTGCATACACCCCCGGCGCACGGCCTAGCGACATGGAGTCGGTCATGTAGAGGAACCGGTCCTATGTCGCCCCCCACTGGATGATGGTGGTCGCACATTCACTCCTTATCCCAAAAGCCAACCTGAACCATTCACTGAACCATTCATTTTCCAGCAGGAGGTACTGTGAAATGGCTGGCCACTGATCTCTTGTCCCCCCCCCTTTTGAACTGAAATCATGAACTACTCCTTATGTAGGCTTCCTCAGTAAACATACATATCTGCCCCTTGTCACAAGCTCTATGTGTCTATGAGCAAAATCACACATACGGAGTAAAAAAAACCCTTAGAAAGAGGAAAAAAACCAATGAAATTGCTTTGTTAATGTAATTATATTTATTAAGTGGTCTGGAAAGATGTCATGTTTGACCTTTTTTATTTTGTTTTTTATTGTTTATCTTAAGTGCTGGTCATATCAGATTTATGCAAAGCTTGTTCAACATTAATGCCTCCAGCCTTCAAAAGGTGCAACTGCTGTTTCACCAATTTTTACTTTTAGCTTATTATTATTATTTTTTTTATTCTCTTTTTGTTAAAGTATTTTCCTGCCCCATTGATGTCCCTCAGATGAAGCCATACTCACAGGCACATTAAGAAGTCAAAGCTGAGGTGTTCCAAGGTCCTATGCATGCTACTGCGTGCTGCTCTAGAATAGGCTAGGACTAGCGTGCTGCTCCTACAAGCCTGCAACAATACTAGCCTCGTGTGCACAAATAGTGATGTGCACGGAGGTTTGTGTGTTGTGTGCGCACGTGTGCGTGTGCATGTTTGCGGTCATTGTTGGCCTTCCCCTTTGAAAGTTCCGTTCAGAAGCACCAGCCTGTACGATGAGCTTGCACAGATTTAAAGATGATGTCACTTCTTCACACCTAGCGGTGCTAGTAGGTATAACGTCCCTGAATATGCTTGAGTACCCCTTTCGTGGGTCTCGTTCTCCAATAGTAAGCACAACCACGACGCAACTTCCTGAAGGATCATCACAGAGCCTCCTTGGTCTGTTTTGTGTCACTATACGCACGAGTGTAGAGATATGATTGATTATGTGAACATGTAAGGCAGTTTTTTTTTTTATTATGGTGAGACTGCAGGTGTGTATGATCAGTAGCTGTGGTTTCGTGTTTAGTGTAAATTGTGTAATATCTCTGCTGGGACCTCCCACCCTTTACCCCTTCCTTTCTCTATTAATCAGCTCACAGTTCCTCACAGGAACTTTTTAATGGGCATTTTATTGAACCTTTCGATTGTGAGGTTGGTCCGTCAGGCCACACATGTGAGACCTTTTTTTTCCCCTCCCTGTTATCCTGGATCTTCTGCAGATATAAATATTGCATCTGTCTGTCTGCCCTTTCCCCTTAATAATGAACCTTATAAAATGAATTTCACTAGCCTTGTCTACTGTAAGTAGTCTGTAATTGACTAGACATGGTTTTGTCAGGCTTGCGTTCTCACTGATTCAGAATTTTTGTGTACATATGTAAATTCTAACCCGTTTTGTCGTATGCAGACTGACTGGGGTCTTAGTGTTCTGCACAAAAAAACTATGCCGTTTTTTTGTTTGTTAAATGTATTTATCGGTTACAGCTTTTTATACTTTGTGTTTTCTTATTTTTTTCTTCTTTTTCAGTACTTGTGCAAAAGTCAACTAAGGTAGATGATTGTTAACATATCTCCTCTGCTTCTCAAAGCTTACCAAAGCCAGTGTGTGCTGTTAAAACATGTTAGAACAGCCTAAACTGTCAGATTGAATAGTCCTCTTTGAACTGCTTGGTATGTGCTTTCTCTCATACAAAGTCTGTGGTGCGGTGATAGAGACTGCACTGGATGCAGTTTTATCCGAACCTTTGAAACGGGGGATGAGGGGGGACATTTCTCAAGAGAGATGGAGAGAACTAGGCTATGAAGTGTATGCTATAACAAACCAAAATATTCAAATGCTGAGGTTGGGTATATTGTGCTGTTGACCCTGTGAATTCATCTGAGCTGAGCTAAGGAAATCCTACTGTAATCAGTCCCTGGCAGATTGCTTACTGCAGACTGCTCCATCATTGACCTTCCATAGCTACTAGCAAGATCTGTTGATTTCACTGTTATTGTTTTTGTTTTTTTGCTTATCTGTGCGCAGCAGAAAAGTCAAGCGAAGGTGTTTTGTTGTGTTCTTTCTTTCATTCCATCTGAAGTTCCATCACCTGAGGTTCCATCAGAGTGTTAACTGCCCTGGTGAGCAGATCTGACTCCGGGCCTGATTTGGCCCTGATCTGGCCCACATCCGTGCCGCTGTCCTGCCGAGTCTGCTGCTCTCTGGTGCTTGAGTGTGCTGTATGGTGTTTATGGTATTGATGTTGATGTGTATGGTATGACTAGTGTGTTTGTGACTGTATGGTGAGTCCTGTCAAGTCCCGATATGTCAATCATAGCCGGAGCCAAAGATGACTGTTGGCGCTTTAGTGCTCTCTGAATGTATTCCTCATGGGCTGTGTAAAGTAATAAAGAACACCTTTTTTGAATTACTTTCTCCGTGAGTCTTTTTTTCCCTCCATGTGTGTCTAAATATGAACCCATTGCAGCACAATAGTCTATTACTGTAGCAAGTGAGCCTCAGATATTTTCATTTGTTTATTCCAATCAGGGGATCCATTAAGCAATCCTTTATGAAGTGTGTCGTATGCAGTGTGAGCACGTAACTGCTGTAAAATGCCCAGTGTGGTGGATAAATCCTGCTATTGTGTGGTAATGCTTCCAAAATGGTGGAGCTCAATCTAAATGACTGTGTGCAAGGGCAGCCCCACAGTCAAACTATCAAGTGTTCTCACAGGCTGTTCCAGCAGGCATTCTGACCTTTGTTGGCACCTGAGCCAAGACTGCATAAAGGAATTAAGCCATACTTTAGTTTTGTGATGTGAAGCACAAGGTTATCAATAATAAACTGCAAGCATGCATGCATGCATATTTTCAGTGTTTTTCAAGTAGGCATAACATGTCAGTCGTAACATGGTGTCCAATCCCAGTTTAGACAATTTAGGACCATTGCAACATTTTACACTCAATCATTTACCGGTTTAAAGTCAGTTAAGTCAGTGAGGCCTCAGGGCTTAGGCCAGGGGAGGGGAGAGCTTGTCCTGATGTTAACCATCAAAACCACTGCTGAAGTCAAGTCATTCTAATGTCATCCACACATGGAGAGATCTCATCTCAGCACTCCTGCAGTAATTCTAACAAACATGTCTTGTACAGTCCTATAGACCGATTGGTAGAGAAACTGTGTATTGTAGGCATGATTGTATCTTTAAGACAACATGGAGTTATGTTATACTTTAATGGCTGGCCTAAGCCTGGCTAGACTGTTCTATGCAATGCACACTAGTGTTTGCATAAAGCCTATGTAGTAGTTGGCTATATTGACACTGAGGATTGTGACAAAACATGCAGCCAAAATAGAATAATATTAACCACCCTCAGTGGTTAATATAATTCAGTTTTATATTTATACTCAGAGTTTTCCTCCAAATCCTAAATTATTCAGATAATTACATAATAATCTGGAAGGGAAATGTTATAGGCATTTGGACAGAAGGCAAACCAAAGCCTAAGGGATGAGTTTTTGTAACCCTTCACTTTGACATTGCATAACCTACCAGAGCCTCTGTCGTCCACTTGGTTACTACTCCCTCTAGTGGTTGAACATTGCATTTGCTGGTGTGATTGGTTAGTAAAACTCTCCCCAAAACTAAAATAGGACACAACATTTGTGTACATTTGTATCCAGTCCTGTATACACAAATTGTGCCTGAGGTCATCCAGATTTATCATTATGAATGCCACGCTCTGGCGTCTGTTAGAATATTGTTTGAGTCTGATTACAGAAGGTAGAAAAAAACACAGAGGTGTGCAGTCATGTGACTTTATTTTGAGGGGTAAATACTGTTTTAACCCAATAAAGTGGGGTGTGAGAGTGTGATGCAAGATTGTGTGTGTGTGTTTGAACAGTTTGAACACACATTACTCATGTAGCTCAAATAGCTTGATACCTTTCAAAGAAGAAATGCACGTTTCTTTTTGTGAACGATGCTGAAAGAGGTGCTAAATCTTGTGTTGAAATGTGCTGAAAGTAGTCTTGGTTCATAGCTGGGGAACCTGTAACTTCTCACTTTCGTCAGGATGGAGTTCTTTGCCTTCAGTGTTTGCCAGAAATCCACTGCTAGTGGCCATTTCACGGGAGGAAAGGGGAGCAATATGAAATGCAATGATCATAAACACACATAACATAATATTCATATGAACACAACAAATCAGTGCAAACTTCAGAGAAGTTTGTTAATAAAGTGAACCTGTGCAACACTCACTCATTCATTCATTCATTCATTTCCTTACTCATTTAGTCAGTAGTACCTGCAAATAGGCCCAGGACAAGGGGAATTCAAAAACTAGGGACCAAAGTCGGTACACAGTTTACCCCTTTAATTATTGATTAATTCATTTTCTTAATTGACGGTCATATGTTGCAACCTTCTCAGGTGTTTAAAGGTACTCTGCCACAAACAAAGTTTTTACCTGTTGTTATATAAAATATGATAGGTCTATAAGAGTTTGGGTTATATAGTGCATGTGAAAATCTAATGAAATCTCTGCTGTCTGCAATAGCCAATGGAAAGAATTAAATGGAGAAATCAGGCCAATCTGAAAAGTTGATCAAGTTTACACAAGATAGACCTAACACAACAAGAGAGGGGAGAACTGTGTGGACTTAAGAAAGTAGTTATTGAAATGACCCTTGGCCTGTTCCAGCTTAGTCCGGCTCCACACAAAGCTGCTATTTGGGACTGAAGAAAAACAACGAACAAAAAAAAAACAGCAATGTTACAAATATACAAACCCAGTGTTTTAAATTTCCATCTTCACAAGGCAACATTCAGTGCCTCATTTCTTGGATTATATTTCTGGGTGGCCTGAACTGGGTTTGTGTTTGTACATTTTGTGCATCTTCCTAGTAGAGTGTGACGAAACCCGCCTTTGTCTAAATGAGCACATGGCAGTCCAAAACACAAAGGATTTGAAAGTATCTGAGCCATCAACCACATCTAAATTACAGTCAACTCTCACCCATCCTCCTTCCCTGTTCCTCTGCAGTATCAGTTGCGTTTTGACTGTATTCCAACAGACTAAACCAATTCAGTCCAACCAAAGCATTTTATGCCGTCTTCATATTTATGGCGTCTTAAAATCACTCATTATAATATAATGTCTGATAACTGTTGCTTCCAGTGATCACATCGTCAACATCAACTATTGCATGCACACAGCACCTTGACCTGACCTTGTGTAGCAAAGCACCTTTACAGCTTTAGACACCTTTTAGCGCATATGCGCACACACACACACGCACGCACACACACACACAGACTCTGTACACACAGACACACAGAAGCTTTAAACCGCGTGAGCTACCTCACAATCCAAACCAAACCCCAATTAACCTCAATCTTTAGTCTCCAGATTTTGCAAGATTTTGCAATTTTTGTGACCAAATAGAATAGCCTCTAAATTCCCAATGTTTCCATTCAAATGATTGCTGAGGCTGGAATTGGTCAGCTGGTTTTGCACAATGTACCGTAAGGCTGGGATTCTACTTCAGCAAAGTCAGTCAGCAAAGGTCTGTCCCATCATTAAAGTAAGCAAATCTTGACTGACATTAATAAACTTAGTGTTATGTTCTGAAAATTCAACTAAGTTCAGTATTGAATAATTCAACGACTGCTTTCCACAAATGTAACACTGGTGTGATTAACCATTCTGCTTCTGAACCGTAACAACCAACAGAAATCTGCTGCTTGCCACTGGCCAGCATGAGCCCTGATAGTCCTCTGATAATCCTCTGATAGTCCTTTTGTCCCATGCCTTTGCACCCATGCCAATCATCTCAGAGGCGGCTACGGTCCAGTCTCTTGCGGGCAGGGTTGGGATACTGTGGGTTCTCAATGACACCCTGTCCAAACTTGAGCTCGAGGAAGGCGCGGTGGTTGTTGGGCCCGTAGGCGGTAATGCCAGCGAAGGGCATGGGCACGAGTGGCTGCAGGAAGTGCTCAGGGAACTCCATGTCCTGCTTGTGCTCCGTCCACGTGTCCTTAGTCATGACGCCGTTGCGTGCGTAGAACGGCCACAGGTCCACATGCAGGTGGTTGAGCTCGCTGTACTGAACACGGTAGAAGTCCCCCTCCACTGCCCGCTCCCACACGTAGCCGTGCGCGTCCACCAGCGAACCCGAGTCCAGCCCGCGGAGCTGCTCGCAGTTGGGAACGTCCTCCAGGTAGATGCCCAGGTCCACGTCATAGTCCCAGGGGATGATGTCCTGATGGCGGGCTGCGCCGAGCAGGCTGCCCCCCTCCAACCAGTAGCGTACGCCGGCGGCTTCCAGGACACCAATCACGTACTTAGTGGTCTCACGGAGCGAGCGCAGACAGCACGGCGGCGTCCAGCGTTCCAGGTACAGGTAGTCAGGCGTGTCGTCGCGCACCGTCCCAAAGCAACGCGGAGTCTCCTTGCTGCAGCCGAACCACTGTTCGCGTCCATCAGCGTGCAGCAGGCGTTTGATTCCGAAGCCGCGCATAAGCGCCGCCGTGGCCTCTTTCTGCCGCGTCTCGGCCTTCCACTGGTTGTGCGCTGAGCTGAACAGCGGACGTCGGCCGGCGGCGAAGCAGGGAGCCTCGAGGAGCTTGACGCGCCAGCCGCGCAACGCCGTCTGGACGAACAACGAGGTCAGCAGCGGGCGCCCGAGCGCCGTCGACAGGTTGAACAGGTCCTCGGTGCGGAGCAGGACCACGGCGTCTCCGGACAGGGCTGTGCACACGCTGCCGCTGCTGCCGGAGGCGGCGGGGAGTACGTGGCCGTCCACTCGCGGAGGCTCACGCGCAGGTGCAGACAATGCACGGACGAGCGCGACAGCACAGGGGCCGCCACCAGACGCACCGTGCCTCCGCCTTCGCCTTCCAGCTCACGGATCAAGTGCTCCACCTGAGAGAGGGAGGAGGAAAGGAAAGAAGAGGATGGGGAGAAATGAAATGAGAGGAGAGGAGAGGACAAGATGAGGGGAGATAGAGAGAGGAGATTAGAGGAGAGAAAGAAGAGAATAGAGAAAGAAGGGAGGAGAGGAGAACGGGAGGAGAGAGAGGGAGGGAGCGAGATCAGAAGAGATGAATGGAAGAGCATTGATAAAAGGGAGAGAAACAACAGGAGAAGGACAGGAAGGAAGGAAGGAGAAGAGAAAAGAAGGAACATGATGTGCAGAAAGGAGAAATGACAAGGATAGGATTGCCTGATCAGCAATACTAAGCATAAGTCATTCATTGTATGCAGTAATAGCCAATACAATTTCTCTCTAATGGAGCTGTGATCCCATAGATCTTCACAGCATGAGCCCAGAGGTGGTGTGTATGTGTGTGTGTGTGTGTCTCACCTGTCGCCCATGCTCCAGCTCTACCCCATCTGGCACGAGGAGAACAAACTCTGTCAACACGTGGTACTCGGGCCGGTTGGCCTGTGGAGGGAGCTCGGGGCTGGGGGCCAGCACTAGTAGCCTGGCACCCCCTCCCTCAGGCAGCGCAAGGGGTGGGTAAGGTGGCGTGTCGGCTACCACCAGGAAGGGGAGGTCAGGTCGCTGGCGCAGGAAGGAACGTGCCACTTCGCCCACATAGTTCTCAAAGTCCTCGAACTCCCGCACCACCACCGTAACACGAGGACTGCTACTGCCTCCACCTCCACCACTGCGTCCACTCATGTCCGCCTTCATCCCTGCTAGATTCCCACCAGCCCCTGCACCTCCACCACCACCGCCCAGCCCCATCGCTGCCAGGCCCGCCCCAGCGCCGAGACCTACGGCCCCAGACAGACCTGCCTTCTTGGAGCCCTTGCCCTGCTCCCGCCGCCGATCCATCATCTGCTGCTGGGCGCGGGAGACATAGTAGAGGATGAGCAGGTTGATCACGATAGCGCCCGCTAGCAGGGCCTGGCAGAAGCTCACCCGCATGGTGGCACCACAAAGCGGGGGCTACGTTAGGCTAGGCCTGGAAGCTCGGATCACAGAACCAAAGAGTACTAATGGTATTCGATGGATCAGAGTGTATCCAACTCCAGTTCCATCACTGATCTTCCATTTCCAGGCTATCTGCTATGGTGGAAGAGTGGGGAACAGCAGTCAGGTCAAAGTCTCTCACACTTTTGTAACCCAGTCCATGATTGCTTCCTGCCTGTTTGTATGTTACAGGAACAGCTGTGACAGTATCCTGCACCTTTCATGGAGACCTTCCTTCACCTGTTTAAAATGGCTACCGTCTCAAGCATTATCAGTGAGGGGCAACTTTCATAAGAACAAATATGGGGCAACCAGCATCCTGACAGCATCCCTGGTTCTAGATCAGCTTCTCTCATCAAGTGGAAAGTTCATGAGCAAACAGATGGTATTTGTTTGACTCAGAATCTCATCACTGAAGACGAGTGTGACATCTGTTTAGTAACATGGTAGCACACCTGGAACACACACATACACACTACTTATTGAGACAGTCTTGCTACTGTTAAGGATCATAGCCTGTGCAAAGTTTAATTTGAACATTATTCAAACATCAGATGCAGAAGAGCACGACTAAAACTCTTTCTGTACATTTTTAGTGTTCACATTCTTCAAAGGTTGGAGGCCAAGCTGATTTAAGTGCATAATAATCATAAAAAGTTATTTGTTAATTTCTCCTACTGTGTCTGCAACCGAAGTTTATTTTAACAAGATGACCCAGAACACAGAACAGAGGAGAAAACTTCCCGACTGAATCAAGGAGTCAATTAGTCCAGGCAGAACGCTCCACATTCAAGCACAACTCTGCCATTCTGGTTAAAGTGGGCCAACCCTTGCTCAGCAGTTAACTCTGGCTTTGCCCCAGGTATGGCTTTTTAAAGCCTCAGAGAGACGTCTATTGCACTTTACTCATGTGTGGTTAATGCCATGCATCTTATTTTAGCTGTCATGCGTCAGGTCGTGAATTTATTTTGTTTCATCCCTCCTCATGCCAAACAAACATATGTTGATAAATGAAGGGGTAACGTTAGTCATTGCGACCCGTTAGAAAATTTGAATGACGGCTAATATTACTGTCAGTGCCTACCTGCTATTCCTTTTGATACGAAGTCGTGGTCTATACGCAGTGGACATATGTGGCTAGGCTTTGCTTTATAAAGCATTAGCAGACGTACAGATCAATACAACGATCGCACGTTGCATTGTTCATGGGATTTTAGGGCAGCCTGGCTAGTTGCGATAGGCTTCTACTGCATGCACAGATTAAGATTATTGGCCCACGTTTCATATAATCCATTTGTTTTCTGAAAGATGTTATTAAAATAAAACACGAATTAAAGGAAGGGCAGACGCCGGCTTCTGTTCTCCTTCGCCTTCTTCTCTATTCAAGCAGGCTTCAGCATACAGTATCCTTGTTTGCTTCGGAGACACACAGGAAGTAGGAGTGAGATCACTATGTGGCAGGAAGCTTCCACAGCTACTGAGCTAGGGCAGTGATCAGCTACCGCAGAACGTAAAGGACTGGAAGCGCTCACTTTTTGGCACCGTTTCTTCTGTGAGCGCTCTGGCGCTGGTGTATCTCTAGGTTAGTGAGAAAGTAGGAGAGCGAGCGAGCAAGGAAGCAGTGTGTGTGTGAGTGGAAAGGGACAGGGTAACCTATTATTATCATTCTCGCTGCGTTTTTCCACCTCCCGTGCTGGCGGCGACTCGAACGCTAAAATGGAGGCGGAAAGATCCGGCGGAGTAGCGGGTGGAACGAACCAGAACTCCGCGGGCAGCGGCGTGGGGCGAAATCCGAACGGGCCAAAAGCAGTACTCGGACCAGCAGCAACAACAGCAGCAGCCGCCGGGGCGATGGCAGGAGTCTTACCGTCTCGGGAAGCGCAAGAGGGAGAAGCAGGCCTATCACTTCCTGGGATCTTGCATTTCATTCAGTACGAATGGGGACGTTTCCAGGCCGAAAAATGTCGCTGGGAAGCCGAGAGGGACGAACTCCGGGTAAGATCTTGCAATTCCTGTGGTCTGCCTCGTCGCTATTTAAGAAGAAATAACGCTAACCGAGACCGTCAAAGAAATATAATGACGTTGGCGTCTTATGGAGATTCAGGTCGAATATTCATGGATACTGCGATGCTTGTAGGAGCATTCGTTTCATGGTTTAGGGAATTAAGTTAAAGCAAGTGTTTTGATTATGTAGCATGTCTTTTGTTACAAGTTGGCCCTCATCAAACATTTGGAAGGGCTAGGACACGAGTAGTCTCTCGCTGTAATCACTCAGCAGTAGCCGTGTAGCAATCACAGATTAGGAAGATATAGTAGTACTTTTTATTCTTAATCCGACAAATCCCATGTTTTGTCAGCCATTGCATTCAGCGCATCCATTGAAACTTATCAGTCTGCGTCGGTTTTTAAGCAATCTATTGTAATTCAATTCCAATATAGGTTACCCTGAAAGTGACTGTTCTGTTCCCTTTTGTTGGTTATCGATTGTCCAAAATAGAGCAGCATCCGATTTTTTGTGTGTGTTCTCGTGAACCTGCGCCCTTGCAATGTTTTCCGTCCGTCTGTCGTGAGGTTTTTGATGGTCGGGCACAATGCATTGTCAAGAAGCCTTCTGTATGTAAACATACATAAAATGGGTGTAGCAGCGAATCTGTGGGCGCACACAAAGCCAAGTAAGTTGGCGTAACGTTACATATTTGATAAGCAGGCTACAGAGCTGTAGAAGGGACGCTGCTATAAATATCGATATATATTTTTCATTTCTCTGGTGTTGGTGGGAGATTACTGTACACCACGTGACCACAACCACCACTACTACAAGGATACGGCAAGATGCGTTTGTAAGTCCTCAAGGCTCACGAACGAAAAAGAGCAGTGACGTAATGCAGTCTCTTAAGGTTTATAAGCACGATTTTTATTCCTCCTGTTTCTCTGGGGAACACACACACACATATACACACACACCCCCACACACACTCCCATGCGCTCACACACATTTCCCAAGAGCCAGAAAATTTTCCCTTGTAAAACATGTCCCATTTTATATATAGTCCTGTAAAAAATAGGTGCCCCTGTAGCCACTATGTGACATTTACTTTTCCTCTACCCTGAATATAGGCTACCAATCACTCGCCTGGTCCCAGTGTATTATCTTTTCGGTATTTCTACTGTATAATTATAATTATAACAATAATAAAAAAAGAATAATTTCATAGTGGAGATGGAGTAGTCATGTGTAGTAGGATATCAGAAATATACCCCACAGCATTTTTTAGGAAATGGAAAGGCATGTCCATTTTGGCCTCAGATCTGAGACCCATTTCTCGTCCTTGAAGTTCCATGTTCTGCTGGCCCAGTTAGCCATATTGGCCCATCTCTGGAGCAGAGAGGGGTGGTGTGTGTGAGAGAGAAATGGAACAATCAGGGTGGCCTGGTGGAGGTGGCAGTAGTCGGGGGGTTACGTAAGAGGAGATGCCAGTGAGCTCCACCGTGTCCAGACCCCCCACCTCACCACCCCCACTGCCCACTGCCCACAGAGCAGAAGGAGGAGGAGGAGGATGGCCGCGTTGGCATCCTGGGCCTCAGTGCCAGGCTCTGGGTGCCAGCGGGAAAGTGTGCAAAGAGGCCTCTGGGGCTGGACTGGTTTGCTCTGCATTCACTCGTTTCATTTGTTTGTTCATTCCCTGGCTCACTCGTTGAGTGTGCTGACTGTGTGTGTGTGTGTGTGGTGTGTGTGTGTGTGTGTGTGTGTGTGTGTGTGTGTGTGTGTGGCATGGTTGAGGAGGAGTCATATGTGTGCGCACACGTGCAGTCTCTTGCTCCCTCGCTTGCTCTAACACATGCACATGTGCTCTGCCACTTACACGCATGCACACACACGCAGAACACACACACACACTCACTTCTGTTTGGAGCAGTACGGAAAGGCTAATAATAGAATGTTGAGAGATGAGTGCCATCCTGAAGTGGTTTTATTGTGTGTGTGTGTGTGTGTGTGTGTGTGTTCTGGAGGGACACCTGTCCTTTCAGGCCCCTTGGTGGTCACCAGCTGAAGCGGCGAACGCAAGTGCTGTTTATTAGATCCTCTTCATCACCCTCTTCCTCTGCCTCCTCATTTACTCCTGACGTCTTCTCTTCTTCCATGTGTTTATTCTCCCTCCATCTGATCCTTGTCTTCTCGTCCCTGATGATGATTTTCACTGTCATCCCGTTTCTCTCTCATCTTCTCCTCTCTGTTTCTCTCTCTATTCTCACGCGAGCGCTTGCCTTCTGTATCCCTTCTGTTCTTCTCCTCCATTGCCTTGCTGCTTGTCAGTTCTTCTCTTTCTCTCTTTTCCTCCTCTCCTCTCCCCCTCTCTTGTCTCCTTTAATCTGTGTGTTAGAGCCTCGCTTTGTCCTCCCTTCTCTCTTCTGTCTCTCTCTCATCTATCTCTTGCTTGCATCACCTGCAAAGTGTGTGTGTGTGTGTGTGTGTGTGTGTGTGTGTGTGTGTGTGTGTGTGTGTGTGTGTGTGTGTGTGTGTGTGTGTTGGGGGGTGTAGGAAAGGAAATCACGACTCAGCCCTTTTTCTCCCTCTTCCTTTGCATGGAAGATTGAAGAGTCTGTTCTTTTTTTCTCTCCCCTGAAAATAGCTCTTCATTTTGAGTTCACCTCTGGTTCCCCTCACGGCAGACAGACAGTGCCATGGCAGACAAGGTGAACTATTCTCATTAAGGTTGCACTTAAAAAGCCCCTTACCCTAATTATGGCTAATGGAACAGGTGGGATGACTGTTGCTGCTGCAGTCAAGGAATGGGAGGTTAGACTACATTTCCCATGAGGGTGTTTTGCTGGCCCTTTGTGACTAGGCTATAGCTTAAAGCTAATTGGGACCAGCAGCCATTGAAGCATGTGCCATTTAATTTGCTATGTAGGCCACTCATGGAAGCGCATGTGCTTAAATGAGCCTTTTCATTTCCTGTTGCCTTAGCTGTTCTTACAATTGTGGAAGTGTATAGCATACGTAGAGAGTGGAAGCATATCTCTCTCTCTCTCACATATACACACACACACACACACACACACACACACACACACACACACACACACACAAATAATAGCTATAAACAAACACACTTTGGCCTTTATAGACCAAAGGGGTTGTCAGAAGGAGGCGGTTAAGCAGTAAACCTGGGTAAATTAAGATGGAGGCAGAGGTAAACTTGATAATAAAAGCACCTGGATTCCTAACTTGTGTCAGGAGTAAAATCATGCAACACACACACACACACACTGTCTTATATAGCCTGTGCACACACTCACATGCATGATGGTACAACTAGAATGTCCACACACGTAACTTCCTCATTCAGTAAGTAGTGGAGTTTGTTCTCCACTCATCTTGAGTTTCTCAGGGTTAGCTCCAGCACCATTTTTTCTCTGCTGATGCAGGCTAATGGGCTTCAGCATCCTTCTTTGAGTGAGGACAAACGGACAATAGAGTGTGTTGTTTAACACAGCATGCTGCGCATCGAACAAGTTGATCCGTTTCAGCCCTGGTCTTTTCAAGCCGTGTGTTGTTAAGCACTGTGTGTTGTTGAAGCACTGTGTGTTGTTGAAGCACTGTGTGTTGTTGAAGCACTGTGTGCTGTTGAAGCACTGTGTGTGTTGAAGCACTGTGTGTTGTTAAGCACTGTGTGTTGTTAAGCACTGTGTGCTGTTGAAGCACTGTGTGTTGTTAAAGCACTGTGTGCTGTTGAAGCACTGTGTGCTGTTGCTAATGATGTGGGGAGTCTGACAAGAGGAGCTACTTTTTCCTCATTCGTCTGTGTGCACAGCACTGTTCCTCACACCAGCGCATTTAATCTTTTGTTACTTGCGGCAGGTTAGAGCCTGTTTGTTTCTCTTCCTCTGTGCACTTGCTATCACGCTCTGTGTGTGTGTGTGCGTGTCTGCGTGTGTGTGTGCGTGCGTGTGTGTTTGTCACCTACACCTCTCTGTCTGTGTCTGGTTGCCTTCTATACATTCACCTTCCTCCACACGCCACCAGCCGCTGCACAGCGTCTTCACCCGCCCCCGTCTCTACCCCATGCCCGGGGCCTACTGCCCACCACCCACCAGTGTGCTGCTGCTGACGCTGTAGGATGAGTGCGTGTGGGCAGCAGCCGGGTGGAGACACACACAGGAGAATAAAGAAACATACAGAAGCTGAAACGCAAACAGTTACATGGATGGGTGGCAAGATCCAGGTTTAAAAGCATGTGAATACTTATGAAAGAAAGACTGAGAGAGAGAGAGGGGCGTTAGGAAGGGAGAGATGGAGAGAGAGAGACTAGAAATGGTAGCCTATGATATGGAGCAGGGCTGTGGTCTACGTGATGAGCAGATATATGCCATATAACCACCTGAAAGGTTCTTGGGTTTATGTATATCCAGTAAAACATAAGCTGCAATACTGACCACACGGTAATAGTACAAGACAGCATGACCACTACAGTCATAGACAGTATGCCCACTACAGTCGCAGACAACATACTCACTACAGTCGCAGACAGTATGCCCACTACAGTCGCAGACAGTATGCCCACTACAGTCGCAGACAGTATGCCCACTACAGTCGCAGACAGTATGCCCACTACAGTCGCAGACAACATACTCACTACAGTCGCAGACAGTATGCCCACTACAGTCGCAAAACATACACTCACAGACAGTATGTCACTACAGTCGCAGACAGTATGTCCACTACAGTCGCAGACAGTATGTCCACTACAGTCGCAGACAGTATGCCCACTACAGTCGCAGACAGTATGCCCACTACAGTCGCAGACAGTATGCCCACTACAGTCGCAGACAGTATGCCCAGTACAGCAGACCCGACTACAGCGCTGATAAGCAGAGATACAGCGTCAAAGAAAGAGAACATGTAGGGGGAGACATGTAGAGGGAGATAGAGGGCAAAGCCTTACAGGAACAGCTGGGAGAGAGAGATTCGGAAGAGAGAGAGAGCGAGAGATGGGAGAGAGGACTGTATGGAGAGATACTTTGGATAGGAGAGAGAGGAGGAGAAGTGAAGAGCGTAAGAGTGAAAGAGTGAGATGTGTGATGGAGAGAATGAACAGAGGAAGAGAGTTGGGAATGGAGAGGCAGAGGAAGCTGAGAACGGGAAAAAGAGAAATTCAGAGAGAGCAGGACAGTGTATGCTATCTGCCCCAGAAACGCCTGCTCTACTTGTTGAAGTGTGTGTGTGTGTGTGTGTGTGTGTGTGGTGTGTGTGTGTGTGTGTGTGTGTGTGTGGTGTGTGTGTGTGTGTGTGTGTGTGTGGTTTAGAGAGCAACAGAGTGGGGTAGCACTGGGGAAGACAGGCCAGCTGCCCTTGACCCTGTTCTCAAACGCAGGAAGACCAGAAAAGGAGGGGCTTATGGGTAAGAGGAGCATGTCCGCTTGCTCCCAGTGACCCACTGACGGTGGCCTCTCAGCCAAGCCCACTTCACCATTAACCAATGAGAGCGCAGGGCTCGGGGCTTTCCAGAACCGCATCAGTCTGTGTGTTGTGTCTGCATGCAGGGACTTTTGTTTGGGTCCTAACAGGCCTGTTAATGCAGTTTCATTACACTATGTAAAACATGCCCAAATATCCAGGGCCATTCCATGCAAAGACTTTTTCATTTCTACAATACCAGTAAAACTACACTTCATTAAAATACACATGTTTTTATAACGTAGACCTAAATGATGGGTGATTTGAGAATCTGCTCTTAAGCTCTGTTGAGCTTACATGAATGGACAAATGTACAAAATATTCAACCTACATAACGCCATGGTTACTCATATTTCGTTGCATCCGTCACGCTAGGATTGTCCGTGAACAGCATGCACACAAAGCCGTTATCTCCACACATCATATTGGCTACGCTGGGAAGGCTTAACCGCTGGGATTAGTCTCCTTGTTGTCCGTAAAGTTCACTGGCCATCAGGAAGTGGCCTTTTGTGTTCAGATCAGTAGGATGATGTCAGACTTGGTGCTGGAGCCCCAGTAGTTCACTGTCTTTCTCTCTCTCACTCTCATATGACTACAATCAGGGCAGAGATCCAGTGGAAGGCCAGTGCAAACTTGTCACGCACAAACAGACACACAGGCCAGGGGCGGACCAAGCAAGGGATAAGAGAGAGTGGGTGTTTGATTGATTGGACATTTAAACAATGTACCTGTTTAACATGGTGATGCAACAAATAAATCCATGTAGACAATCTGAGACTGAGAATTACAATGGATGTCCCTGTTATATGTGTGTGCGTGCCTGTGTGTGCGTGCCTGTGTGTGCATGCGTGCCTGTGTGTGCGTGCGGGCCTGTGTGTGTGTGTGCGTGTGCGTGCGCATGTGTGCGCCTGTTCTCACCTCCTCCAGAAATGGTGAGGTGAAGAGAAGAACAGAACGAGGAGGAGAGGGGAGGAAACAACTGATGAAGGGAGAAGAGAAGTAGAAACAGAATGGTGTATGTGTGGAAGGACAGGAGAGTGAAGAGGATGGAGGAAGATCCTCATAGCCTTACCTACTGCACAGGAATAGAGCAGGAGAACTACCTCCTGCAGGACTGGTGTCAAAACCAGAGGGGAACACATCCTCTATTAACAGTCAAAAAGAAAGCTAGCCTTAAGTGAAACTAATGATGTACTTAAAGACAAGCAGCACTGCTAAATGTCAGTCAAATGTGCAACAGGCCCAGTTTTATTGGTCGTGGAACTCATTTGAAACTGATCAGATCAGGTGCAGATTTGGCTCTGATCTGGCTCTGATCTGGTCCTGATATGCATGGGTGGGAACTACTCTGGCGTGGGCTGTATTCTGAGAGGTATGCAGAAGTGCTGGTGTGCACAGGCATGATGCGTCCAGACCTGCCCTTTTGCCAGTGTTTAACTCTGACCTGGCCCAGATATGGCCCAGATGAGGCATGCATGCAGCTGGGGAAAAGAAAGGAAAGAAGCTAGTCTGGACGTGTCCAGTGTTCCGTTCAGTTCTCAACTTGCCACACCTCTTACACACACACACACACACCCGTTGTACACCTGTCTGTACGCATTGTATACACAAAACCCCACCTAGAACACATTCCATTTCGATAGTATCTTCCCACTCTCTTGACTGTAGACAGACCCAGATGTCAGAGTGATGGTGATGGACGGTTAAGCCATGTCATTATACCCATGTCATTAAGATGGCAGCAAACAACAAAACCCATACACTAAAAATCAGACTTCCAGACTTGCACTATTATTTGTCAGCCATATGATGTTGCTTCAGATTTGAAATTGCAGTCAAATGGGGGCAATCAACACATCTATGGAAAAGCCAAAGGCCTGTCTTGTCCATGGGCTTGCCTTCTCTTCCCTAGCCTTGCTGAGAGTATGACTGAGCTAGTGTTTCTCAGTGCTAAAGGAGAGCAGTAGCTCACTGTCTGAGGTGTGTGTGTGTGTGTGTGTGTGTGGTTGTGTGTGTGTGTGTGTGTGTGTGTGTGTGTGTGTGTGTGTGTGTGTGTGTGTGTTTGTTGTCCAGCCTGACCAGAGCTGAAAATAAGATTTGGAAAAGAGACCCATTTGTGGTTTCATCTATGCTACTCCTTCCTCACATTTCTCTCATTCCTCCATTCTTCTTCTCTCTCTTCTGTTCTCTGATGTTTATTTCTTTCTCAAACACACACACATGCACACTTTTCCGTTTCACTGTGTAGGCTGTGTTTGATGTTCGGCTCGGCCTGCCTTTTGGCATTGTTAGTTCTTTTTGTTGATGGTGCATTTTAAATACAAAGGAACACAATTCTGTTGAACATACACATCACATACACACACACACACACACACACACACACACACACACAAACCTGAGGGAAAACCTAACTATGACAAAACAAGCTCTACTTGGAGTCACTAAACTTGTAATGTAAAGAGAAAGTGTAGATTGTAGAGAGGGAAGGATGGAGGGATAGAGAGAGTGAAAGATGAAAGGATGGGCTCCAAACAACCACTGTCTTTTAGCATGCCAACAAAATTTGTTTTGAAGTTTTCCGTGCCAAAACTGGCTTCATGTGATTTGAGGCTTTGTGTTTTTTTTTTTTTCTGTTGTTTTTTTTTTAACCAGTTATCCACTTGGGGGCGTCATAGTTCCCTGTGGGTGTTTTTCTTGCTGGTGGTGAAATAACTTTGTGGTCTCTCTCTCTCTCTCTCTCTCTCTCTCTCCTCTCTCTCTCTCTCTCTGTCTCTCTGTCTCTTTCTCTCTCTCTCTCCCTCTCTCCCTCCTTCCTTCCCTCCAACCCTTCCCTTCTTCCCTTCCCTGAGGGTTCTCAGGCTACCTGTGCTGTGCTGTGCTGTGCTGTGCGGTGAGGTCCCGTCGTGTTTTGGCCTGGAGGGACTTTAAATACCTCTCCCACTCAGTGTGTTTGTGTGCCCTTTACTTAAACTTACTTTGCTCTCCGCCGCTCCGCTCCGCTTTTCTCTTCTCTTCTTATTTTGGTCCTCAAAGCAAACATTGCGGTGGGTGGGATCAGAAAGGCCTCTCAACATCCCCGAGTCCACAGAGCTAACAACGCAACGCCGCTCGCTTTGGTGCTGTACAGCCTTGCGTGGTTGGCGTCTCTGGGACATTTACACCAATGTAGCTCATACTGGGGTCCAGGGACCCACAGGGGACTGCAGCGCATGAAAAACTTGTGAAAAACTTCTACAAAGTAGCATCTAGCATTTCACTGAACTAATGGATGTAAGCCTGTATGGTCAAACTTGGTTATGATTATGAGGGATCCTAGGAAAAAGTTTCTGCTCTGTGAGGTGAGGGGTCCCCGGTCCAATAAAGTTTGAGAAACCCTGATTTACACAACACTCCTCATACACACACACACACACACACACACACACACACACACAAAGAGAGAGAGAGTAGAAGATATCTGCTCTGATCCAGCAAGCATTACCGTCCATTGAATTCAGTTGATAGTCATTTTTAGGTTACATCAGTAGAACAGAAGACCAAGTCAGACCCCTGTTGGAAGAATCAGGAACAGAGATTTATTTACAGTGATGTGCATCAAGGTAGAGACAACATGCTTTACATAAAGATCCACCAGTCTAACTAGACAAGGAAGTAGCCTGACTTTAAGTACAGTTTCAGGTTGAAGGAAGATGGTGTTGGTCATCCCAGTTGACGTGGCCTGCACTGGATCAGACCGTGATTAGTGCCAGTGTGGTACACTAGAGCAGATAGCCACTGATGCAGGGGACAATCACAGACAGTGCAAGAACCAAAACAACCCAAGAGCACAGTATTCCACCTTATCTCTAATGAAGCGAACAGTAGGAACAGAATGAAAGAAAAACAGTCATGTCATATGTGGAATGACAGTTGTGTGTGTCAGGCCTAGCTCATACATACCGACCGCATATGACATATGAGGCTGATATAATAATGATAATAATAAGACATGCATTCTGATTCCAATACTCTCACAGTGAAACCTATTCCTCTGTTAGGTAGGAGTAAAATATGTACCCTATGAACATGATGATTAA
>PYXC01000452.1:1997500-2002500 GCA_015244755.2 Tenualosa ilisha | reverse complement strand
TCTTGCTCTTTTGCCTGTGTGTGTGTGCGTGCGTGCGTGTGTGTGTGTGCGCGTGCATTGAGTGGACTGTGGCCAGTACACTTAATCACACACATAGATGCACTCACTCACACTCAGACATGCACACTTGTGCAAATTTATCTGGACATGTACAAATGCTTGCGCACACACAGATACAGACAAACACAGTGACTCACACAGGCAAGCTAGCGTGCGCGCACACACACACACACCACACACACAGACACACACTCTGTTGGCCCCAGGAAGCAGGGAGGCCTTGTTTTGAACTCTGTGTTTGTTTGTGCCCTCTTCTTGTCCCCTTGTGTTTTTATGATGCTTTCATGGACCAGGGCACTTGCCCAATCTGTGTGTGGTGTGTGGTGTGGTGTGTGTGTTTTTTTTTTGTTGTGTTTACAAACAAGGAGGTGCACGGAAAGACATGTTTCTAACTCCACTGTCACACTAACTAGATGCCCTGTAGATACACACACACACACACAAACACACACACACATTTTTTGGCCCAAAATAGACTGTGCTCCATCAGAAGAACCTTATGATGGAGTGCAGTTGCTTTTCCTAATGAAGTGTGACAGTTTTGGATGATGACCTGTGTGTGTGTGTGTGTGTGTGTGTGTGTGTGTGTGTGTGTGTGTGTGTGTGTGTGTGTGTGTGTGTGTGTGTGTAGCTGCAGGACAGCCGTGAGGAGTTCAAGAAGACGTGGAATCCACGCTTCACGCTGCGGAGCCACTTTGACGCCATCCGCGCCCTAACCTTCCACCCCAACCAGGCCGTCATGCTCACAGCCTCGGAGGACGGAACGCTCAAACTCTGGAACCTCAACAAGGCCATGCACTCCAAAAAGTACGAACGCACACACACACACACACACATTCTTAAACTCTAGGACCTCAACAAGGCCATGCACTTACACAAACACAAATAGACACACACTCCTTCTTGAGACTGCGGCCATGCACTTCAGGAAACACACACTCACACAGATACTACACACCACAAGCTAGGGAACCTTAACAAGGCAAAGGAAGAATCACTACACACACACACACACACACACACCACACACACACACACACACCTGATTAAACAAGCATGTGCATCACTCTCTGAAAGCCTAATGACTTGTATAGTGAAACTGCTCTTGTGATTCTTTAGTAACTCCTTTTGTCCTGTGGGTGCTTATAGAAACGCAGCCTTGGATGTGGAGCCCATCTACACCTTTAGAGCTCACAGGTAAGAGGAGCCATGCCTTAACACACTCACTCACACACTCACTCACACACTCACTCACACACTCACTCACACACTCACACTCACTCACTCACTCACTCACTCACTCACACTCTCTCTCTCTCTCTCTCTCTCTCTCTCGTGTTCTCTCATGTTCTCTCACTACCAACAGATGCAAAGCTGCACCTGTTGTACATGTTTAAGTGTACATTATAAAGTGTGTGTGTGTGTGTGTGTGTGTATACACAGTGGAGCAGTGCTGTCCCTGGCTATGGGGGAGGAGGGGGAGTCCTGCTACAGTGGAGGTCTGGACGGATCGGTCCGCTGCTGGAAGATTCCGGACCTCAATGTGGACCCCTACGACAACTATGGCAAGTGTCCAAAGTATCCTTGTCTCTTCTCGTCTTGCTTTTCTTCACCTCTGTAAGAGACTCCTTTTCCTTCCATCCTCCTTCCCTCCTTTCTTTCTTTGTTTTCATCCTTTTTTTCTTTCACTTCTTTTTATGCTTACATGATCTGTTTTGTTCGCGGACACACACGCTCCCACACACACACGTTCACATATAGGAGGACATACAGGAACTAGGCTAAAGTCAGTATGTTGGTTGCACACAAAAAGACAGGTCCCTGTCAATGATTTCAAATGTGCACATGTTCTCTGTCGCACACACACACTTACACACACACACACATACCACATGCATGTTACAGTCCTGCATTGTAAACACCCTCCATAATCTCATACTAAAATGTGAAAATCCCATGTTTAGACATCATCTGGTTGACATAATAACATACAATTCATTATTACACACACACACACACACACATGTGCACACATGCATGCACGCACATGCACACAAAGCAAAACAAGGGTGAAGAGGTCATTGTGTTTAGTGTACCAGTCACAGCTGGCTGACCTCAAGCTAAGCCTTAGAGGATTACAATCGTGCAGCATTTTGACCTCGACACAGACCATCACCATCTGCCAGCTAGCCTACCTATATGCCTGTGTGTGTGTGTGTGTGTGTGTGTGTGTGTGTGTGTGTGTGTGTGTGTGTGTGTGTGTGTGTGTGTGTGTGTGTGTACAAGATTATTTTCATGGATGGATGTAAATGTGTCGGGCTGCCTCCACACACGGTAAGGTGAGGGTGTAGTACTGCAGAGGACCCCTAGAGGGAGACATCTCTCTGCTACTGGAGCACACGCTTTAAAACTGCAGACAGTAGCATGTGTGCAGCATGTACTGTCTGACTGTGTATTTAAAAAAGCGCTCAGCAATTCTGCTTTTCTGTTTTTTTGCGTTGTTGTTACATTAGCTTAGCCAAAAGCTGTGGGAGGAGAGCAAGGACGCGACAAGATCCCAATCCTGACCTAAACCCTCCTCCCCTCTCCGTTCTATTCCACCGCTGTACCTACACAGATGCATGTGTTTTTAAAATAGCCGGTGACCATGTTGCCATACATACCCCAGTGTCATTCAGTCGACACAACGTTAGCCGTTCTTGCATCGGTTAGCCTACTATACGACATTTGCTCGGCTTCTATGCTCTTTGGCAAGTAGCAGGCACTTCAGGGTTAAACGGGGCAAGGCAGTGTACTGCCAAGTACTGCCAAAGAAAGAGCACTAAAATATGTTCAGCTTCAGCAAGCAGCATCCAAACATTTCTGTACTGACACAGCTGCGGAGAGTTAGCCTACCTCTGCCAGCCACTAATGTTACATTATCATTTTGGACATAAATTGGGTTACAAATTGTTCTGCCAAGACAGGCAAAATGTAACTTGCAATCACAGCAAAGCCAGGTCAGCGTCACATTTGCGTGCCTCGTGTTCTCAGAGCTCTCAGCCATTCAGAAAATGTTCACCTTTTAGCTTCTCGCTCTTCCTCTCGTTCCTCACGCATTCTACGAGATTTCTGAATAATATTCATAAATTAGTAGGCCTAATTAAGCACGCAGCGAGACATGAGTAATCAATTTTCCGTATTGTCTTTCTTCCCCACTTTCATAACTTCTTTGCAGATTATTAATTCATGTTACGAATGCAGTTTTCCCTAATGCGGCAATATATGTGGCAGTGAAAGTGACTGTTTTCGCCAGAACAGGTCACTCAACCGAAACAATGATTTTCAAACTGCTTTATGACTATGAAATTGCTGCATAGTCAATGCTGCATGAGTCTCTTTAAGCTGAACACAGAGGTGTGTGTGTTTGTGTGTGTGTGTTGATGTGCTTGGTGTGTCTGTTTATTTATGTGTGTGTTGATTTGTCTGATGGTTTCTGTGTGTGTGTGTATGTTGCCCCCTGCAGACCCTGGTGTGGAGAGCAGTGTGTTGGCGGGTCATGAGGACTCCGTGTGGGGTCTGGCCTACTCGTCCTCCCTCAAGCGTCTGGCGTCCTGCTCGGCAGACGGCACCGTCCGAATCTGGGACCCCCACAACTCCAACCCCTGCCTGTCCGTCTTCAACAAAGAGAAAGGTGTGTGAGAGAAAGAGTTTTGGTAGGAGTGGGTTGTGGTGGGTTTCAACAGAGAGCCTGGTTCTGTGTGTGTGTGTGTGTGTGTGTGTATTTGTGTGTGTTTCACAGAAAATACGTAAAGGTTTGTATGTGCGTGTATAATGTAAAAATGTCTGTCCTCTCAGAACATGGCACCCCTACATCGGTGGCCTTTGTGAACTCTGACCCCTCTCAAGTGGTGGTGTCCTTTGACGGTGGAAACACAGTGCTGTACGACCTCAACACAGAGCAGAGCATCATGACTCTGGAGACGCAGACCAAGGATGGTAAGCACATTGCCAAGGCTGACACTCTCTCTGTGTGTGTGTGTGTGTGTGTGTGTGTGTGTGTGTGTTTGTTTGATTTTGTTGGCTCTCTTACTGTGTGGTACAGGGTCAGAAATATACCTTTTGGCAACATTTTAGATTAGAGGAGACATATTCACCATTATTATTACCAATATATATATATATTATTACCAATATATATTATTTGCAAATGAATAACATACTAGCCATTTGGAACTTGTAAGTCACAGTTAGTCATTACAAGTCACTTATTAATACCTTATTATGCATGAGCTTATTCTACCATAACAGACCATTACATAGAATTCTCCAATATAAACTCCTAATAACTGCTTATTCATAGTAAGTAAGCTAGTTGTTGTATATGAATTATGATCTCAATATGCTTTCCTCAGTAAGGGGTTTATAAGGTGGTAGTACAACAGGAACACTCTCTATCAAAAAGACGTAAGTAGAGCCTATGTTGACACCTGTAGGCACATGTAATTTGGGGTTTTGTTTCTATAAATAGACCATCTTTTTAAATATTATTGAAGGAGAATACTGTTACTGTTGTACTACTGCCGTAAATTCATAGACAACAACTACCTTGCTTACTATGAATAAGCAGTAATTAGGAGGATTTTAGGAGGAAGTTAGGTTTTACCTAACTTTTTTACCGACCTTTATGTCTTTATATGTGTTTGAGGTCTGAGGTTAATACATTGCAGGTAAATGCTTGTCTTCTATGATTGTGTGTGTGTGTGTGTGTGTGTGTGTGTGTGTGTGTGTGTGTGTGTGTGTGTATGTTGCCCCTTGCAGGCAGCGAGCTGATTAACCGCGTGGTCAGCCACCCCTCTCAGCCCATCACCATCACAGCACACGAGAATCGTACCATTCGCTTCCTGGACAACAGCTCTGGTTTGTGTGTGTGTTTGTGCGTGTGTGTAAATGTGAGAGAG
>PYXC01000452.1:1965000-1995000 GCA_015244755.2 Tenualosa ilisha | reverse complement strand
TAGCCCCATTTTTACTGCTCTGTTTTTGTGTAAGGACTAACATTTCCAGCTGTGAACAAGAGTGTCAGTGTATTTTTAATCTTTGCAAAGCAAAACGAACTCTGAAATAACAATAAGTACATTTCAACATCAACACTTTCACCACTAAAGCCATGATTGATGGCCTCTGTAGACACACACACACACACACACACACACACACACACACACACACACACACACACACACACACACACACACGTGTTGTCACGATGCTAGAATTCTGACTTCCATACAATACCATGTCTGGACACCTTTGAAACAATAACACAGTAAAAGCCTCCAGAGTAACATACAGTAATTGGCCTCCATGATAGACAATGGAATTTAAC
The DNA here is from genome assembly GCA_015244755.2 of Tenualosa ilisha. Taxonomy (NCBI): domain Eukaryota; kingdom Metazoa; phylum Chordata; class Actinopteri; order Clupeiformes; family Clupeidae; genus Tenualosa; species Tenualosa ilisha. The sequence goes on along the minus strand of PYXC01000452.1, from coordinate 1,994,629 downwards.
CTCCTTTTTATACTGGTTACACACCAGTCTTTTACTATCAGAACAGTATTCCTATCAGAACAGTATTCCTATCAGAACAGTATTCCTATCAGAACAGTATTCCTGAAGGAGTAGTGCTAATAAAGGGGGTGTCACAGTACCTGTGTAGTATTGGGGCATCGTGCAACACACACACACACACACACACACACACACACACACGCATGCACATAAACGCCTGCTCTCTTAAACTCGTGGTGCTAAAGGACTCCTCCGAATCAGGGATCCAGTGCGGGTTAACGCCCCTGGTGTGTGTGTGTGTGTGTGTGTGTGTGTGTGTGTGTGTGTGTGTGTGTGTGTGTGTGTGTGTGCTGCTTTTTGTAAACACTGTCCCCAATCTGGTCTATCCCCTGGGGGAGTCCACCGGCCAACAAGACACTGAGCGAGAGAGGAAGAGAGCAAGGGAGAGAACTAAACAAACGTGCAGTGCAGTGCAGTGCAGTGTGCTTAAGATACAATGCTGGAGGGGGTCTTGTCCTCTCCTTGTGTTCTGTCTTTCTTTTCCCTTTAGGCTTCATTGCCTGTGAAGACTTTTTTAGAGTGACTGCCAATAATCACGTCCTTAACATGCCCTTACACACACACACCCCCATCCCCCCACCAGCCCTAGTTGGGCAGTTGTACTCGTGTCGCTGACCGGAGGCACGTCCTTTCCAAGGGTCTAGGGTGCCGGAGGTCAGTCTGTTTCACTGCGCTCCATCTCGCCCCAGTCATAAGTTCTCCTGGAGCAAGTCGGATCGAACCAAGACCCTGACCCGCAGTGGGCCGCTCGCTGCCGTCTGCTTCTTGGCCGACTCTTTAGTAAATAGTCTGACATCTACTGAGGGCAAGTCAGGGGACGGGTGGGGAGCTACATGCTAAATGCTAAATCATTGTCTTTCATACGGGGTTGGGGAGGGGAGAACAGAAATCTGGTAACAGGGTGTTTTGTCTACTAATCTGCTCGGTGCGCCCCTCAAGTATGTGATGTTAGTGGCATTTCTTCTTTTTCGAGTGTTTTCAACTGAAAACACTACTGCTTGTGTGTTGTGTAGATTTGAGTGGAGATGCTTGAGACCAGGAAACGGTTGCACACAAGGGGCTTTGGCTAATGAGGTAAATTGTGCCAAGAAGTGTGTGTGTGTGTGTGTGTGTGTGTGTGTGTGTGTGTTTCCCCCACATCCTTCTACTCTACCCAGTGGGGACAGTAGCCCCCAGGCATTGGAGCTTGTGGGAACTGAGTCCTGCCCGTCGTTCCCAGAATAAATGCTTTGCCAGAGGTCATAAACATAGCAAGTCGGGAACAGAAGCACACAAACATGAGGAAGAAGAAATGAGGGAGAGAGAAGAAAAAGAACGAAAGAATGAAAGAAAGAGTGAGTGAGTGCAGCCAATGTGGTGAGAGGAGTCTGCCTTTGGGCCTCTGGGATTTGGACCAAGCTGGGGACGGCTGCCTGCTTGGGTGCCCGCTGGCGGCTTTGGTGATGGTTGTTCCTGGAAACCCAGTTGGGAGAAAAAAAAAATAGCTTGAGAGAACAGGAAAAAAGAGCAGCGTCTCTGGAGCCCACGCACTTGTATAGGGGCTTCGGCAGCGCTGGCCGAGGTCAGAGGTGATCCGCTCCTCAGAAGTGGCCTGACCTAAACTACCCGTCCCCCAGCTTGCGGTTTTGGCTGCTTTGGAGGCAGTTTGTATGCCTGGCCGTGTTCTTTCCGCCCACCGTGACGTGACGGTCACAGCCCCGAGGCCATGTCCCCTGCTGGTGGAAACGCAGCGTGATGTCGGCAGGGAGGAAAGGAGGGAGGGAAGGGAGAACGGGCGGAAGACACATAGTCAATCAGTAACCACATCGCCAAGGCAACCTCCGCTGTGCTGCTTTCAGCCAACGTGGGGTCAGAGGTTGGCCAATGGCCCCTTGGGGCTAAAAGTTGGAACCTAGAATGTCATAAACACTAACCCATAAAGCTAACTAACCCATAAAGCCGACTCTCCTCTTTGCTTGTTCTCTTACTTAAGCCTGTTTCCCATCAGCCATTTAGGCGGTCAGTATGAGGCCTGTATGAGGCAAACAGGATTTGTGAGGCTAATGCTCACATACAGGTGCTTTTTTGTTTGTTTGTTTTTCTTTCTTTTTGTGTTTTTGTTTTGGCAGCGCCTATTTTTTTGTAAACAAATCCTATGAGGTTCAGCGTCCATGTACTGTCAGAGGCGGCGCTGTCCAGTCGTAGCTTCTGCCCTGGCCTCTGGTTGGAGGAGCGAGCGACTAGCCAACCGCTCGGCTCTGGCAGTGCCGTTAGAGGTATTTCCAATGAGCACACTATTGCTTTACTTTTCAAGTGCACTACCCAAGTTGCCCCCTTTCTCTAAGGTGGGTCTACAGTGTTCCCTTGCATGGAGCGGGCGGGGGAAGTAGAGTTCACCCTAATGTCCTTCACTCTCGTTTCCATGACATCACCGACACATCACCTCTTTGGCCACGGTGATTAACAGTGGAAAATGCAGCCAGTGAGTGGAAAGTGTGTAAACAAGGAAGACAACAAACATTCCCTTGATGTAGTGAGAAGACAAATCAACGTGGTGTGTGGAGATGGAGAAAATTAAATTGAAATAAAAAAAATGTAAAAAAAGTACAAGAAAGGAGAAAAAGATGCCGAATGATGAATTTCTGTCGCACGGTGTAAATGTCAATCAATTTCAGCCCTGTTTGTTGCTTTTACTTTAATAGAAATATTAATTATTATTATTATTATTGCAATTATGAAGATGTAAGAATACTGTAGTATCATAAGTGAATCATTCTTTTTCGCTAGGCTTAGAATTTGCTTGTGGTTGAGAATTGCAATGTAAAAACAAAACATGTTTTTGGGTAAGAATGTAACAGAAAAAGAAAAAAAATGGGGGGATGAAACGGTTACAGTCCGCGGCCAAGGTGAAGGACTCTTGTTATTTTTTATTTGTGTTTTTAGCAATTTATCACTGTGTGATATTTTGTACATCATATTAAGCTGTATTCGAGAACAATATCCTCTAATTTACCAGGGAGAGGGGACATGCCCTTTGTTTGGGATTCGCTTTGGTTTGCTGTATGGCAGATATTTGAACCACATTCTAGCCTGTATCAAACGACAACATATTTTCTTTCTTTTGTCTTTCTTTTTCTCTAGTCCTTGTTCATTTCACAGGTCCTGTCGTCACTGAAAACACAACAACAACAACAACAAAAACAAATAAAAAGAAACAATTTTGTACATAGAATTTACCCATGGCTCTCTTGTGTCTTTTTGTCTGGGCGGTTGCAGTGATTCCAGAAGCAGATTATTCTGTTGGCCAGATATGTTGACCCAAGGCAACAAGGCATGTTATTACTCCAGCTGGCATGTCTTGCTGCTTTGACAAGTTACATGCTATGCTATATATGCTGTATGTTATAGTGTGTAGACATAAACCATAGAAGATGTACATCTCCTAATTTAATTTAATTTAGTCTGTGGTTTCTGCATTTTTCCATGTATGAGGTTAATGCACAGAAATTGGCTATACACAGCTTTTTTTGTTTTGTTTTGTTTTCTCATATTTTTTTTTCATATGAAGTCATGATCTAATTCTGATTTATTCTAAAGTAGGCTAAAGGTTGTCAAGCTGTGGTCAGTACTTATGTGCACTTAATACACTGGTGCAGTCATACGATTACTGTGGAATACTTTCTCTCAGAAGATGCTGAAAATCAGTGAAGTTCAGAGTGGCAGTGCAAATAGGCTAAGGGTACATAGCAAGAGGAGAGGAGAAGCTCCTCTGTGTAGTTCTGTTAGTATACAGTGCTCTCCAGCCCCAGCCAGAGAGTCGGGGAGTGGAGATGCCCAGTAGAGAGTGTGAGGTATCCCTTCAGTGCTCACTGACATGCTAAACCACTCAATACAATAAGACTTTATGCACTAATCTGACTGGGTTAAGTCTTCGAAGTTCTGTTTCCCCAAAACCACTTTGTTGGTTGTGATGTAATTGTCCATTGCCAACCAAGTTGCTAACTGATGTTAGGAAATGGACAAGTAGACTGATGCAAGGATTTATTTGTCATATTGTCATGCCATAGTTTCCCCTGTTCCTTAAACGTTTGTGTTTTGTAGAACCAGACAGTCAGAAAACTACATTAGACTATTAAATCAAGTCATGGCAGAGATGACTGGAATTTACAGTTTTTCACTTTCATTACCAGTGGGAGAGGTGTGTGCGTGTGTGTGGTGTGTGCGCACACGCTGTCCCATTTTTCACACAAAAGAATGTAGTCACTTTGCTTAATCCAGATGCGTTTAAGGTTGGGTAGACAGACGCAAGGGTGTGACGGTGTTGTTGCGTATACAGTGTGGGGAGTGTATTGTGTAATTACCCCAGGGCCGAAAAGCCCACAGAGATCTGGAAAGATTTACATATTAAAAAAACCCGTTTCTTCAAACACTTGCCCTCTTTGCAAGAAATTACCCTGGTATGTAGGTTATCTACTGTTATGTATCATTAGAGGAGGAAAGTGCATCCCCTGTTGGTCAGTATAGAGAAGTCTAGTATTGTGTCATAAATCTGGAGTTGCACATTTGACCACACCGAGCTGAATAATTCCTTTGAATTTGAAACATATCTATCATAACCCATTGTGTTCATATTGCCTGTTTCTTTAATGAACGGATGCATTTTGTATTGCAATTGTCTTCGTGTACCATAATGGGGACTTGGGTACAGTGTTCACATGAAATCCTCTCCTCTAAGGATCTACATTTCGCGTGTTGTGATTGGCTGTTCCACTGTACAGCGTCATAGCTGTGCCGTGAGGCAGATGAGGTCAGAGTGTCTCTGACTCCAGTGAGAGAGTAAACAAACACACAATTTTCCCTGAAGGGTGTGAAGGCGGTTTAAAATAGAATAGGAATACTTACAATTCCTTTTATGTGTGTGTGTGTGTGTGTGTGTGTGTGTTATAGGGAAAACTTACAGAGTTACACAAGATGAGATTGTTTTTTGTCTGAGGTGTGTGTGTGTGTGTGTGTGTGTTTCTGAAGGGGAAACCCCTGGCCTACTGTAGCAGAGAGGGACTCTTGCTGGTCCACTCCCTCTGTTCCATCTCCCAGAGCTGAGCAGGCAGGAAGAACAGACCAGCTGCTGACCCGACACAGAGCAGCCCACTGCCAGAACTGGGCCACATGCAGACCCAGAGCCAAATCACACACCAGGAGTTGTAATTGTGTATGTGTGTGTGTCTCTTTGTGTGTTTTCAGTTTTCAGTTCTCAGCCACTGTGCTGGAATTCAGGCATTTCAGCCAAACCTTTTTCAGATTTGACAATAGATTATTGTAACTGTCTCGGAAGTCTTTTCTAACTTGGGCTCAGTTCATTTATCCCTCCATTCACTCATTCATTCAAACAAGTCTTTCTTCCTATGACAACCACTCTAGTCACTATGACCTTTCTCTAGAGATAAATAGATCAAATGAATGCCTTAAAATGTAATTAGTGTTGGAGTACTCGAGTCTCGAGACCATTTTCTACTTTCTCGGTCTTGTCTCAGACTTGAAAGCGCTTGAACTGTTTACTTTCCTGAAAAGGTTTAAATAGACAAAAGTGTAGTGGACTGATCCTATAAACAATCCCTATTCTAACTTACAGAACTGTACGTCTATATTAACTGGGAGGATACAAAGTCATGTTTATGAAAGCTGACTTGTTTTTATGGTGTTGGTCTCGACTTGGTCTTGACTACTCAAAGACTCGGGTTTCAATGCGGTCTTGCTTCCTCAAAAGACTCGGTCTTGAATCTGTCTCGACTACATTTCAAAAACAATGGTCTTGACCCTTCAAAGACTCTTTGTCCGGTCTCAACATCAGCGGTCTCATCCCCATCACTAAATGGAATTAAAACAAGATGAGGAGAAGAGATGAAGGATTTAAGAAACATTCAGCTTGTTTGGAATTTTTTTTTCATTTATTTATACATTTTTATTTTATTTATTTATTTATTTTAGATCATAATAAGAAATGCAAAAAAAAAAATTCATTCATATTCACATCATTGAGCCTGAAGCTGAGGCTATTTCTAAGCAAGAAAGTAAGGTCCATGAGGTCATAATGCATGTCTAATGGTTATAGAGCAGGTCTAACAAGTGAATAGGTTGCATTTTTGAGGGAATAGGTTATTAGAAGGCAAGTCTATAGGTTATTATAAGGCAGGTCTAAGTGAATAGGTTGCAAAGCTGGTCTAAGGCAATAGGTTAAAGGACAGGTCTAATTGAATAGTTTATGAGTCAGGTCAAATGCTATATGCTATATATGTTAAGTGAATAGGCCTAGGGCAGGTTGAGGTGAATAGGTAAGAAGGCAGTGTGTTATGGAGATGGAGGAAGTGGAGACAAGGAGGAGAAAAAGGGAGAGAGAGGAGGGAGAACTAGAAGAAGGTGACTGCTGTACAGTGAGGGAGGACAGAGATTGTTCTGGAGAAAGGGAGTAAACAAAACAAATGACTGGGACTTAGTCATGGAGAGAGACAGAGAGAGAGAGAGAGAGAAGGAAGGAGGGAGGAGGGAGCGACACTGGGCGAGGGGGGTTGGGACTGGGCAGGACAGCTGTGGACTTACAGGTCTCCAGTGCTAACTTCCATCACTGTGATTGGCTGACAGGCCTGTCTGTCTCGGCACTTCCTGTTAGACAGTGCTGTGTTGTAATCTGGAGGGAGGAGTGGCCACTTTTGTGGGCGTCTCTTGTGCTCTCGCAGGCTCAACACACACACACACACACACACACACACACACCCCGGTGAGAAACTGAAACATAAGTCGACCTGTACAGCAAGCCTAACCAGGCTCGCTCTCTTTCTCACGCGCGCGCACACGCACACACACACACACACACACACACACACAAACATACATACACAGGTTCTCCTTCTCTCACAGCAGTTTCCTCAGGAAGGAGGCCATTTTGTTACGGGACCGGCACACAACAACAAACTTTTTTTTGTGTGTGTGTGTGGAGGTGTTTTTCTTCCTTCAACTTTGCTGGGGCTTTGTGTGTGTGTCTGTGACGGAGAGTGAGTGTGTGTGCGTTTTTTTCATCTTCCTTCTGTGGGTTTCCTGCTGAAGCCCAGACTTTCTCCTCCCCTCACACACCAGAGGAAGAGAGGGAGGAGGGAGAGAGAAAAGTGGGAAGCAGGAGAACGGGAGAAGAGTGGAGGAGAGAGAGAAGGAGAGAAAGAGAGACAGAAGTTCAAAAGGCTGACAAACTCGCTGTGTTCATCTGCGAGGCTACGTAATGAGGTAGGTGTGAAAGGAGATCTGTGGAAGTCTGAACAGAGTGGTGGACTCCAAAGAGGAGAGAGAGACGGAGAGAAGAGAGGAGAGGAGAGGAGAGTAGAGGAGAGAAGGAACACTGCACTCCAAGGACTAAAAACTGAAAGAATAGCGATCTGGGAGAGTCTCTCTGATCTGTATCGCACAGGCTTGCGGGGGCACTGCCAGTGACCGACTGACTGACTTAGTGGATGTGTGTGTGTGTGTGTTTGTTTAAGGTGAGAGCAAGTGTGTGAGCAGAGGTGTAAGGTGAGAGTGTGTCTGTGTGTGTGACCACTCGCACTCACACACCCATCTCTGTTCCTGCTACTTTCCACACCTACACACATTTGTTTCTCTTTTTTTTTGTTGTTTTTTTTTCTTTTTACATTTTTCTCTCTCTCCATTCGTTTTGTTTTCTGTGTTTCTCTCGTGGACGTACGGACTGCTGTGTCCAGTAATGGCCAATGCCAGTCCCTGTATGCCCTCGGGCCCCATGGCCCACCAGGTGTTCTTCCCCCCGGGGGGCCCTTCCCCTCCAGGCTCTGTGATCATGCAGCATGGCTCTCCCATGGCCATGCCCCCGGGGGCTGCCGGGGTTTCGGGGTTCCCCCCCTCGCTGGACATGGGGGTGGCGGCGGCGGCGGCGACGGCCCAGGGACCCGGCGGGATGGGCGCCCTGTCCCCCGTGCTCCCGGCGCCTGCCGGGGTCTCCTTCATCATCCAGATCGGACTGACCCGTGAATCTGTCTTCCTGCCGCAGACCGCTGACCTGGCTTATGTCAAACAGATCGCCTGCTCCATCGTGGACCAGAAGGTGTGTGCAAACTCTGTATCTACATCTCTCTCTCTCTCTCTCTGTGTTTGTGTGTGTGTGTGATTTTCAGTTGAGTTTTTTGAAGTTCTGAGCAATAGAAAATCTGACCATAAAAAGGCTGTGATCATGTTTGTGTTCAGGCATGATGTGTCCATATTTGTATTTGTGTGTGTGAGTCTCAGTGTGTGTGCGTGTGTATGTGTGTGTGTGTGTGTTTGTGTTTGTGGTTGTATGTGTGTATACGTGCACGTGTTTATTTGAAGTTCTGCGGAACAAACCTTTTGACCATAATAGCCCGTGTTGCTCAGTGTCAGTGAGTCAGTGTTTAGTGATGTGGGACTTAGAGTTCCTCATTAGTTTAAAACATTAGTGGGAGTAACCCATTATCTGGAGCTGCTGTTGAAGAATGGGAACTGTCAGTTTTCAATGGTTCCTCTCACAGGTATTCACTGTTTACAGAGACTAGACCTTCTGCTTTTTACGAGCAAACAATATGGTATGCATACAGACAGACCCACAAATTACATGGTTGACATAGAGAACCGACATACACACACACACACACACACACAAACACAAACACATATGCATACAATACACACACACATACATAGACACATAGTATGCACACACACTCACACACACACACGCGCGCGCGTACACTCACACATACACATACAATCACACACATACACACACACACACACAAATGTGTCTGGTTGGCAGCTGCCCATAGTAATTAAATTTGTTTAATTCTGCTTTGTTTATTTTGTTTAGCCAGTGTGCACTGGCAGAGCAAACATTCTATCCAGTGTCTTTGCCATAACAAACATCATATCCTATGGCTGCCCTGTCTTAGTGTACAACGCCTCCTATTACCACTGTGTCGGGGCCAGCAGGAAAAAGGCGCTGAGCTCATGGAAAAAATGCCCAAATAGAAAACATGAGAAATAGGGATTCTTTGTCCCTCTTTTATGCGTTGTTGATGTTCTGGTAAATTCCGTGAGTTAACTGCTAGCAAAGAGGTAAATATAAGAAGCTCTGTTTCCTGCTGTGTGTTTAAACTGCTTGTCTCCTGTGAGCAGTTGTAGACTGCGGCACTGTTGCCCTCAAACAGTATCTGGTTCTAGATCGAGTCTAGATCCAAGAAGTATTCGTGTCAGGCCGGGAGAGATCTGATCAAGCCAGCCCATTCCTGTCTGTTCAGAATTGATTTAGAACGTACTAGAACCACAGCAAGAACTGGGGCTTGGAACAAGACCAGACAGGACTAATTGCCATGTGATGGTATCAGAACATGACATGAACCAGACTTACAGCCTGAAACATGGATGGAGATCCTCCCCCGATGGGCCAACAAAAGAGGCTGAGTTTAAAATGGTTTGCAGTAGTCAATGAGTGTCTTTGGTGAATGGAGGGGTTTCAATGGATGGGTTTGATTTGATTCACAGATAAGAGGAGTTTGCTTGAGGGCTTGACACAGTCTGACAGCTTGAACTCAACACTTTATCAGGCTCAGGAACACAACATAAATACATTACATTGTGCGCGTGTGTGTGTGTGTGTGTGTGTGTGTGTGTGTGTGTGTGTGTGTGTGTGTGTGACTCAGTGAATGCATGCGGTTAGAGAATGAATTAATTGATGATGTTAAAGTGCACACACAAGGATATAAACGCTGTACAAACACAGGAGCTTGGTTTGTGTTTGTGTGTGTGTGTGTGTTTGTGTGTGTGTGTATGTGTGTGTGACTCACTAACTGAATGGAAGCTATTCCACTGGCGCTCCAGGGGTCATCACCAGACACTAAATGCCTGTGCCTTGGGCTTTAACCCAAACCATGACCCTAGCCCAGCACACACACACACACACACACACACACACACACACACACACACACACACACACACACACACACCACCTCTGGCCACGATTTTTTTGGGAGGAGAAGTTGTGTGGTTTGTTCTAGTGGTGAGTGAGGAAGGGAGGGAGGGAGGGAAAGAGGGAGGGAGAGAGGGAGGGGTGGGTGGGTCCAGCACCAGAGGGCTTTATCAGCCAATTAGGCCCACAGATGATTAGATTCAGAGATTTTCCAGAGTTGGGCTCTGGCCCGCGGCCAGGTACACTGAGCTGTGCTGCGCTACACTGAGCTCACTGACGCGTCCCAGCCTCTGTCTCTGCCACTGCCGGCAGCATGTCCAGGAAGTGAAGGATGATATCTCTCACGTCTGTGCACTAATCGCCTGTCTGCAGTAGTGCAGAGCACAGCAGAGCACAGCAGAGCAGAGCAGAGCACAGCAGAGCAGAGCAGAGCAGAGCAGTCAGTGTGCGACTTGGGGAGAGTAGAGGAGAGTGTGGGAAGAGAGATCACACACGCACGCACGCATACACACACACGCACACACACACAAGCACGCACGCACATACTTAGGGCTCTCTGAGAAGCAGCTTGTTGACGGGTCTGTAATCTTCTCCATGGATGCACAGGCCCTGGACACCATGTTTGGATTTTTAAAAAGGTTTGTGTGTGTGTGTGTGTGTGTGTGTGTGTGTGTGTGTGTGTGTGTGTGTGTGTGTGTGTGTCTGTGTGTGCAAGGCACGCAAGGACCTGACCTGGAAACAGCTTGTGTTCATGAAGTTCTTTTATTTTTCGGCCCTGTAGCAAAAAACAGATAATCACCATCACAATTCCTCCATTGTGTGTGTGTGTGTGTGTGTGTGTGTGTGTGTGTGCATGCGTATGTGTGTTTGTGTGTGTGTGCGCGCATCCCTCTGCTGCTGCTTTTTGGCTGCTTTTATTTTTAGACGAAAGAGAGAAAGTGTGTATTTGTGTGTCCACCATTTTTCGCACACACACACACACACACGCACACACACACACACACACACACACACACACACTGGTCCCATAAGTGTTCCAAGTGTCTCCCCCTTGTTCTGGCTCTAGAAGCTATGAGTCATGCTTTCAGCCATGCCATGCCATGCTCTCCAACTCTACCTCACTCTCACCTCTCTTTCTTTTTCTCTCTCTCCCTCTCTCTCTCTCTTTGTACATCTCTCACTTCATACACCTATTCCTCTCTCTTTCACCTCTCTCTTGTTTTATCTCTCTATCCCTCTCTCTCTCTCTTGTTCTCTACCACTCTTTCACATCATACTCTCTTCTATATGTTCCTCCATTTTCCTTTTTTGTTTTTTTATCTTTCTATCACTCTCTCTCTCATATGTTTTCTCCTCTCCCTCTCTCTTCTTCTCTCTCCCTCTCTCTCCTTCTCTCTCTTCTCTCCCTCACTCTCCTTCTCTCCCTGTCTCATGTTGTTTATTCTGTTCCATTGACACGTTTTTCCACTTGTCCGGGAAGCTCGGACTGTGTGGCAACACACCCTACCCCTATCCACCCCAATTCCAGCACACCCCACCCATTCTACCCCCAACACACACACACACACATGCACACACACACACTCCTGCACGCAAACTCAAACTACCCCCATCTCTCTCGCTCTGGCAAATTTGACTTATGTGGCAACACATCACCCGTCTACCCACTCTCTCTCTCTCTCTCACACACACACACACACACACACACACACACATGCACACATATTCCCATTACAACACCCCACCCAACCTCATTTCTCTGACTTCTCAAACACACACACATACACACACACACACACACACACACACACACACACACACAAACACACACAGTGCACAGCCTCTAAACTATGAACTGAAAAAAATGTTTGTTCCTTCTGGTTCTGAAGAAGGATCATGTCCATGATGCAGTTTGCCAAGACTTGTACCCGCTGTGGTTTGCCAGGCCTTAGACCCTCTATGGGTTTTTAGAACTTACTATTCATCTTTGTCTCCATAACACAAATAGTTTATCATCCACTAAGATCAACTTAGATAAGGCAACCTGGATCTTTATTTATGCACTCAAGCCTTTGAGCTACAGCGGACTTGAGGGCTGCAGTACGTAGTATGCCACAGTACCAACAGCAGAGCCAAGTCTAGTCGCTGTTCTCACAACCAAAGACTGGAAAGTAGTTAACAGAATTTGTGAGATGTTTTCACAGATCTTTTAACAGTTTCACATGCTTCTGTGCATCTCCGCTTTGGCCTTCTGTGGTGCCCTCTGTTCTGTGGTCGCTCTTATTTCGTTCCCTCTGGATGATGCAGTTTTTACCTCTGGCTTCATCTCGTTTCTCTCTCTCTCTCTCTCTCTCTCTATCTCTCCATTGTCTGGAGTAAGCAAAGGGAAATGAGTCTGGTTTCCTCTGAGTGTCAGGGGCTACTGGACGTTCTCCTCCTCCTCCTCCTCCTCGTCCTCGTCCTCCTCCTCCTGTTTCTCCGTGATCTCCCCCTCCCCCTCCTCCACTCAAAAGTCCTGCACTTGATCTGTTTCCTTCCTTTCCTCTCTCTCTTCTTTCTTCCTGCATCCTTTCTGGAGAAACTTGAAGCAAATTTGTGGGGGTGGGGTGGGGAACAGAGATGGCATGTCTATGGGAGGTAGGGTATGATGTGTTGGAGGTCCTCTCTCCTCTCTCTCTCTCTCTCTTTTTCTCTCCCTCTTTATCTCGCTCTCTCTTCCCCTTGCCTTTTGTCCCTCCATCCTGGCTGCTTGACTGCTTGCTCCTTCTCAGTAGGAGGGACAGCTTGGCTGGACATTTCAGAGGGAGGAGGATGAGGAGAAGGAGGAAGTCTCCCTATGACTCCTATTCCTGCCTCTGGTTACTTGGGAATGCGGGGGGAATTCTGGCACTGTAGGACTTCAACAGAACAGAGCGTACGACACTCTTCACACTCACATACATACACACACACACAGAGAGACAGAGAGAAAGAGAGAGAGAGAGAGAGTCCACTTGTGACTGCTGGAATGTGAACAGTCTCTACAGCACCCTTGATAACACCAGAATAGATCAAGCAAGAGATCTGATCAGATTTAGAAGCTATTTGGATCTGGGTTGGATTTGATTCAGATCTGGAGCCATCGGACAACAATTGCCGAGCTCGGAGCCTCTCCTCGATCGGTAGTCACAATCTGTGAGGCAAAATGCAATATAAGTCGATGGAAACAGTTTAAGTTGTGTACATTCACTTTCACCACGTTTCTGTCCACAGACGTTGCTCTCACAGCTAGTCAGAACATGTCACTTGATTAGCCCAATGTTCATTTTTTAATTTGCATTCCACAGTTGATGGAAATGATGCAGATGTGCATGTTCTTTCATTTAGTTTTGTTAATGCGAATAAGTTGAATGAAAACTCAACTCATGTCCTGCTGAAAACAGGGCGTGGCGTATTATTGAGAGAGGAAGATAGGGAGATCATCGCAACATCATCATGTGAGCAGTTTTGATTGATGGAGGATTACACCTCCCTTTGTTATCTGCCAGGGAATATAACTGTCAGTATCATTATGAGAGAACAGACCTATGTGTGTGTGTGTGTGTGTGCGTGTGTGTGTGTGCGTGTGTGTGTGTGTGTGTGGGAGAGAGGGAGAGAGTGAGTGTGAGTGTGAGAGAGAGATTTTGTCAAAGAGTGTTCTCTTCTCATACCCAGTGCTGGATGGGACAGGGTGTGTGAATGGTGGAGGATAAGACATACATATAGTATTCTCTCTTTCACACACACACACACACAAATGATTTGTCATGACGCTGCAGGCATATTGTGTTCCTGGTGACTTGCTGCTTGTGTCTCACTACACCTTCACACACACACACACACCACACACACACCACACACACACACACACACACACCTGTGGTCTGTGTGGAGGAGTGTAGCTGGGAGTGGTGGGAGACCTGCTGAGTCTTGCCAGGTGCATTGCTACACTTGTGCTGTACACTATGGGGCCAGTCTGAGCCTGTAGATGTGTTTGGATTAAGATGTGTGTATAGTAGAGATGTGGATGATAGGTGAGTGGGGAAGGGATGGGGTTTGTTTGTGTGTGTGTGTGTGTGTGTGTGTGTTTGTATGTGAGAGAGAAAGAGAAACAAAGCAAGTGAGCGAGAGAGAGAACGTATCTTTCTGAAACTGTGTGTGTGTGTGTGTGTGTGTGTGTTTGTGTGTAAGCGAGAAAGAGCAAGTGAGAATGTATCCGTGCGACTGCGCATGCTGCCTATATCCCAGGTTGGGTGGGTTAGATTCACTGGCGGAAACTTAAGTAGCCTCCATTGTTTCCATCCCCCCTTGTGTGTGTGTGTCTGTGTGTATGTGTGTGTGTGTGTGTGTATGTGTGTGTGTGTGTGTGTGTGTGTGTGTGTGTTGAGAGGAGATCTTTTATCTCCTTCCCAAAGGACTTGAGCTCTGGAAACTGCTCTCTGTTCCCCACGTCTCCTGTTTACCAAACTACAGCTGCACTCCAGTGGCAGCTACATACTCATGTGCTCCAGCCTTCACTCTATTTAAAAGAAGTAAACATAAGCAAAAATATAATATATGTATTGATTTATTTGTGTTTTTATTTATGTGTGCACGCTTGATTAACAGCTCTCTGTTACACTCTCTCCCAGTCCTCCTTCTCCTCCAATGTGTGTCCGTGCATGTGTGATTAATTCCTTCCTCTGCTTTGCCGCCCCCCCCCCCCTTTCTCTCCTCCTCTTCTCTCTCTCTCTTCTCTCTCTCTCTCTCTCTGTGTGTGTGTGTGTGTGTGTGTGTGTGTGAATCACTCCCACTGTCTCTGCATCCCTCTCCTCTTCCCCTATGCTGGCTCAGTTGTTGACCCTAAACTCAGCTTTCTACCCAAAACACCAATGTAGCACTCTACTACTCAGTCATCCTTACACCTGTGTGTGTGTGTGTGTGTGTGTGTGTGTGTGTGTGCGTGTGTGTGTGTGTCTTTGGCAGGTGTTGATGCATGTCTGTCTCACTGTTTCATATAAACACAGATTAGGAGACTCGCAGATAGCCCCAAACACAAGCTGTTTAGAGTTTGTCTCACAACCCTGTTTTCCAGTAACCACACAGATGAACTGCTTCAGCTATACAGAGTGCCAGATCCACTGCATATGTCTGAGTGTGTGAAAACAACATAGCTTTGTTCAGAGACCACTGGCTGACGCTGCCTGTTGCTGGTATGTGGTCTGTTTTGCTTTCCGCAAACAGCTTAGCATATCTCTTGGTCATGGCACTGCGCTGACTCAGAGTGTTTAATATTCTTGGCGTCTGACAGTACACGTTCAAATGATTAGCTTTCACTGTGATAAGGGTTCTCAGGCTTTGACCTTTTCAGAGCTTTGTGTCTCTTGCCTGGTTAGGTTATCTGTTGTAGATTAGTCTGGCTTGATGTTATGACAGCGGACATTAATAGCTATACATTTGTCCAGTTACTTTCTACTTATTGTACAGATTTCAGATCATGCATCCATGGTAACATTTGATGGGCTTGGTATGAGATCACTCGCGAAAAACGGTGTCTGATATCAATGGGGGAGTTACCCTATTGACTGTGTGTGTGTGTGTGTGTGTGTGTGTATGTGTGTGTGTGTGTGTGTGTGTGTGTTAGTGTTTGGATTTGCATGGAAGCGGAGAAGCTTTGCATGGTCAGCTAGCACTTCCAGGATGTATCAGTGCTCTGCGCAGTCCACCATTTGATTATTCAAACATCTGTTCACTCAGACCCGCATGGAGAGTGTGTGAAGTGGGTCTTTTTTTGTGTGTGTGCGAGAGTGTATGAGTGTAAGAGTATGCACATGTGTGTGTTTGTGTGTCCGTTCCCTGTCCAGCTTTGATAAAAACACAGCATTTGAATCACTATCTGTCCCAGGCCATCTCCTGTGGACAGCCTCTTTGTGTTGGTAGATAGCTCTCTCTCTCTCTCTCCCTCTCTCTCTCTCTCTCTCTCGCTTTCTCTCTCTCTATATGTTTGTGTGTATCCTCACAACGCCCACTGAGATTTCAGTGATTTGTGGACAGGCCAGTGTGTGTGTGTGTGTGTGTGTGTGTGTGTGTGTGTGTGTGTGTGTGTGTGTGTGTGTGTGTTTGTCCACTTAGATTTCACTCATAGTCTGGTAGATGGTAGATTTGAGGTTAGGGTTAGTTGGGGAGGCTGGTGCAGCTCCTAAAGAAAAAAGCTCAGTTTTCTTTTGACTTCAATGTTTTCCTTATGTTGTTCTTTTCACAAGCATATTGAGAGAAACACCTGTACAGTAGTTCACACTCTTTCTGGCCACAATCTATGCTGTACAAAGAATTCAGAGGAATGATCGACAACCTAAAACCGACGTGTGTACACACACACACACACACACACAAACACACACACACATGTATAAGAAGATTGCGTGTGTTAAGTAATGAGTAAACAAATATTTAGGCTTGAGGAGTTTACAAATCATACATGTCAGTGTATGCGTGTGTGTCTGTGTGTGTGTGTGTGTGCTTGTGTGTGTGTCTATGCTTGAACTGACCTTGGCTCTATGGGATGGCGGAGGCCTTGGAGTCAGAGTGAGAGAGGAAGTGAAGGCATCAAGGGCACACAGCAAACAGGAAATAAGGCAGCTTCTGCACGTGCTCAGAACGGCATGAGAGGAACAGAGAGAGTAAACAGCAAAACAGCAGACATGAGAGCTGTCGGATGGGTTTACGCATGGTGTCAGAGCGGGTTTGTGTCTGTATGTGTAAGTGGGTGTGTGTGTGTGGGTGTGTGTGTGTGGGTGGGTGTAGTTACGAGTCTGTGTTTATAACTCAGGCTCAATCTAAGGGTACCCATGTTTAGTGACAGATGACGTAAATTTAGAGTAACTTATTTTTACCATTACTGAATTGCCATGCGACAACACCAAGGTATACCAGTATGCCAGGTTGGCCCACTGTGAGGTCTAACATCAAGGTATACCGGAATGCCCAGCAGGTTGGCCCACTGTGAATTGTTGCACCTCCCATTGCTTCAGTGACCAGCAACCCACTTCTGTGAAAGGTTCAGACAAAATCAAGTACTGAAATTAGGTAGCGTAGGATACCGGATCCAAACACTAAGTATTGATAGATACAGGCATACTAGCTTGTGTGTGTGTTGTGTGTGTGTGTGTGTGTGTGTGTCTGTATTCTCTTCTATGTGTGTAAATGTGCGTGTGTGTGTTTGTGTGAGGGTAGTCAGAGGTACAGTGTGAAAAGCAGTGAATGTTAAATGGCTTCTGCAGCTTGCCTAAGTTCTTATATCATTGGAACATCAGAATGTGTGTGTAGGTGCCTGCCTCTGTGTGTGTGTGTGTGTGTGTGTGTGTGTGTGTGTGTATGTGTGTGTGTGGGCGTCTGAGTGTGTTTGCATGCGTGTGTGCATGTGTTTGCGTATGACTTCAGATGGAAAGAAAAGGGGTGGGCCTCCTTACTAGGTAAATACATGACTTCATTATTAGCGGCAGATGCATATCCTCATGAATGTGTGTGTATGTGTGTGTGTGTGTCTGTGTGTGTGTGTTTATGAAAGAGAGAGTGAGTGAGAGAGAGGGAGGCTGCATGTCTGGGAGAGGTGTTTGATGTGCGGAAGGACAGGGAGAAAGGGAGAGACAGCTAAACGCGTGTGAATGAGGCCAGTGAAAAGGAGCTAGCAGTGATTCAGTGTTCAGGCATTTTTACACCCCCCCTCTCTCTTTCCCTCTTTTTTCACAGCCTCACACTTATTCTCTTTCTCTCTCTCTCTCTCTCTCTCTTTTTCTCTCTCTTCTCCCCATTTTTGTGCTGTTGCTTCTTCCTCTCGCTTTCTCTGTTTCTGTTGTCATGCTCTTAATTTCATTTCATGCTCTTAATTACTGTTTGGACACTTTCAATAGCATTTGTACCTTACATCACATTACATCTCTCTCTCTCTCAGCTATATTTTCTTCTTCTTCAACACACACCACACACATACACCCTCATACCCCCCCCCCCCCCCACACACACACACACATCAGGCACTACCTATCATCTTACCTGTTCTCTGGTCTTAGCCCGGCGCACAAAGACCTGTTTCACCTCAGTTGAGCCCAACCCTCCCTTTCTCCTACCTCTCCCTCTCTCTCCTCACACCTCTCCTCCTTTTCTCCTGTCCTATTCCACCTCCTCCCTTCCTCCATTCCTCTCCTCCTCTGCTCTGCCATGCCATGCCAAGTCTCAGATCTCATGTTACAGTGGCCAGAGAAAAGGCTGCTTTGTATCGCCACAGGGCCGTCCCAGACAGCACTGCACTTGAGACAGCGAGGGTCTGTGTAGAAGAGACTCACTACACACACACACACACACACACACACACACACGTAAACTAACACAGGTATATAAATACACTGTCATATCCACCATTTTCTGTCAATATGCATCAAAAGTCCCTCTCCTTTTCTATCATACATGCACATAAACACACATTCAGTTTTATATATTCATAGTTAGATTAATATTGAGATTTTCTCTCTATCACACACACACACAAACACTTTCAGAGGTGGGTATATGAATGGTGATGGCAGACACCCTCTTCTTTTGTGCCTAACTCACACATTCAGACACAAAAACACACAGTGAACACTTTGTGTGGTCATGACAATGAATACAATTGCTCTTTCTCCTGTACACAGATTCAGAACTAGTGAATTAGTTTAGAGGTTTAAAATGATCCCTGACTGGTAAGACATGTTGGCCTTATATTGGTATCAGATATATTTAACAGGATTTAAAGGGGACATATGCAAAATTCACTTTTTTGTGATTTTGTATTTCCATTACGGTCCCTGGTGCTTCTACAACCACTCCAGTTGCAAGAGATTTAGATGTCAGAGAACATGTGCAATAATAAGCCATTTGGATGTCTAGCCTTAACTAAAGTCAGGCTACCACCCCCCTATTTGAAAATTCGTCTCACTCACTAAATTCTAGCAGAACCCGTTTAATACAAATTCTCTGACACTAGATATTCGATGTAAGAAAGACATTGATGTCCACTACCACTACGCTCCTCTAAGGAACGTTTTCTAGCACGGCCAACACCTTGTGCAGGTCGGTCCAGACTCTTCTCATATCTGGTTCCGCGCTGGTGGAATGACCTCCCAAGTGCTACCAGATCAACTGATACCCTCTCCACCTTCAAGAAACTCGTGAAGACTAAGCTCTTCCAAGAATATCTCCTGGCGTAAACTTTGAGAATGCACTTAATAATTTAATTTCTCTACATTGTGTTACACTATTGCACTTTCAACTTAAAACAGCGCAGATTCTATGTTAGCAATATGCACTCCTTGTTAGTTCATTGTGTTGTAGCTTGAATGTTATCCTCTTTTGTAAGTCGCTTTGGATAAAAGCGTCTGCTAAATGCCTAAATGTAAATGTAAATGTAAATGTCATACATGAAAAGATGCTTGTCATTAGCCTGTATCAACCCTAGCAACAAATATGAGAGAGAGTCAACAAAACAGTCTTCGAATTAGTCATGAGGCTCACTGTTACGTAAGGGAATTTCCTCATAAACTGATCCTTGTTAATGATATCTTATGACTATAAGAGATGTCTCATAATTCTATTGTTACTTTTTTATTTGACATATCATTTGTGACAAACCATGACAAATACAGAATATAATGAGCAAAACAAAACACCATGTTCACCATGCCTCCAAAAATGTTTTGAGGCAGTTTCCAGCTAGGTTCAGAGAAAATCAAAATTCAGTAAGTGACAACTGCAAAGTCAGACATTTGACATAAAGATGGACGAACATTTACTAGCCAGACAAATTTTTCAATAATTTCACACTCTAAATACACTTGCCCATATTAGCAAGGTTTGGACCACTTTAATCCGATTATTGGCTGAATCGTTTCAAAATACCTCATGTATCCACCTCACCTGATCGGATTGAGAGAGGTGGTGTACACCAAACATTCTCCTGTTTGCGCATGTGTAGGAAGAAATGTGTGGTGATACACACACACGTTGCTTAAAAATAGTAGCAGCACCACAAAGTCAAAATGACCACAGATGAGTTAGTATTTTCGCTTGCCTTACCATACAAACCTAGCTAGCATGGTAGCAAGTAGGCCGCATACTTCCATAAGGCTAAGTGTGGTATTAACTAGCAGTTGCCTTGCTAATGTGAACATTAGCTATCCAAAAGGGTGAAAATGAATGGAATGTGATGATAATGTGAGCTGCTGTCTCAGGATAGTAGTGGGATACAATACAGACCTTGTATATTGAGTTAAACAAATTTGTTTTATGAACATCTTTTAATTCTTGACTGGCAGCAGGCTAAGGGATGCTAGCCAAGTGACGTCAGATGGATGTAAGCAAAGTGACAACGTGAAAAAAACATTGCGCATGTCAAAAGGTAACAATCGGATACTCCTCTCAGTCTCAGAGAGGAGTACCAAACTTACCCATATATATAACGACAATCACATTTAAACAACTCAAATCTATTTGTTCAGGGCAGTTTGTTTTAGGGCTGATGGAGGTGGACTCACAAGTGATTAATTTTTTAACCGCAATATCAGCCACTATTACTATTTATTTGAGCTAGGGAAGATAGCAAATTTTCATCAAACTAGCCAGGTTCTCACACAGGAGAGATAGGATTAATCATCTGTATACCATGGCAACCTGCTGCTGTGGTCCCTCATTGGTCAGCTGAAATGAGAACGTTGCATTCCCTCATGCATATTAATGAGTCTGGAATAGTATTGAGAAACAGAGGTGTACAGATAGAGGTGACAGGTTTTTTCAGCAAGCTGCTTCTGAGATGTGTATGTGGAGCTCATAGACCTATGTTAGCTTGCTGAAAAAAGTATAATATAGCCCCTTTAAAACACTCAAAATGCTTTCTTTTTTGATTAAAAAAGCCTTTCATTTGCATAGCTTGTAAGCTGCCATTGTGTTGATGTCTTGCCACTGTCTTTCTGGCTAAAAAGTGACATGACCTGGTTGATGGTATCCTTGTGCAATTTGTGTGGCAACAGCTTTATTGCTGCTCCTTGATTGGACCTTGATTAGATTAGGTGATGTCACTTTTTATAACAATGGCAGTTTACGAGTAAAAGGATTTTCTAAACATTTAATAAAAGCAAAAACATTTTGAGTGTTTGAGTGGCTGACGCCATCGTCAGTCTCATAAAGCCAACATGTCTTACAAGCCAGGGATTCCTTTAATAACATTTTTAAAACTCAATCACACACACTTACCCTCTTACGATGGAACACTGGCATCACTGCACAAAAACAAAACTGCATAAGGAATTGCTTTCTCTCTCGCTCTCTCTCTCCATCTTTCTCTTTTTCAATCATTGCCTTTCCTCTCTATCCTTTGTTCTAACTCAGAAAGTCTCAGAAAGTATGCTAATGAAATCATGATGACCCGAGTTGTGCTTGAGGGGCACTACGGTCCTAGTTAGAACAGCTAAAGAACATGTGTGTGTGTGTGTGTGTGTGTGTGTGTGTGTGTGTGTGTGTGTGTGTGTGTTTGTGTGTGTATATGCATGTGCACAAGCTGAGTGTTATGTGTGAGTATTAGATGCGTGTGTGGGTGTGCACGTGTCCTGTGTGTCACGTGTGTGTTTGTTATACGTGTGTGTTACACATATGCTTTACACTTGTGTGTGTGTGTGTGTGTGTGTATTATGCAAGTGTATGAGGGATGCTTAAAGTGTGTGCAATAACGTTGCCACTGATGATAGATGGCAGAGAAAAACATTGATCAACCATCAAAAGTTCTATTGAAAAAGGAACAGGAACACAACCCAGAGTGGACGGAACCAAAGGAGCTTGTCACAATGAAATGCAGTGAAAAATACTACTTCTGTCTCGCTCTTTTTCTTTTTTTGTTCAGTACCACAGGCCCTCTGAATTATGATGTATCATTTGATTTGTTCTCTAAGTGGTGTAGACATACTCACACCCAATTACATAGCCATTTTGTCATGTGAAATAATTGGTCAACTTAAAGACACATTGGTCAGTTGTACTCTCTCAAACTGTATTTTAAAAATAATATGGGTCAGGCATTGAAAAAAACGAAACAAAACAAAACAAGATGTAGGCTACATTTCCAATAAGAAAGTGACCCAACGCCCTTCTCAAAACAATTTACACTGACAGTGAGCAACCACCTTTTGGATCAGACCCAGCGTAATAAGATGTTGATCCGCCCCTGTGAACGCTTTGGTCTGTGCACATGTCATGAAATACCCAGCGAATGTGTCTTGGTAATCTAATCGCCATATGTGATGTCCTTTTTTAAGGCCGTAAGAGTCCACCCTGTGCATCTATTAAATGAGTTTCTCACCAACCTCCCTAATCAGTCAGATGCTGTCATGACCTGCAGTTACTTCAGCTCTCTCTTTCTCTCTCTCTCTCTCTCTCTCTCTCTGTCAGTCTATAGACATCCTTCCAAGAAACACACACTTCTCAGACAGGACCGTCTCCCAGTTTAAACACACCACAGGTCCTGGTCAGAACTGGATCACTGTCCAGATTAAACACATCACATCACATTGCACGTCCTGGCCCAGTCAACACTGGCTTCAGAGCCCCTAGAGAATGAGTTAGCATCCAGCTATCCAACCATCCATTCAGCCCTCAGTTGACAGTGGAATGGAGCTATTAATGCCCAGTGAAATTGAGCTTTTGTTTACAACTCAACCAAGCGATTTCATTGAAGTACTGTCCCTGTATACAAGCACTGGAGGGGAATGGATGTATTGGCTGTGGTATCTTCATCTCCATGGTAGCGGTGATGATTTGCCCCCTCTGCAGCAGTTGATAGTATTGGCTTTGTCCTGTTGTCTTGTCACAGATCGAAACAACTCTCTTGCAGTTTAGCTGCCAGCACATTTACACTATGGCAGGGGATAAAGCTGACAACTTCACAGCTCTCTGCACTTTGCATGCTGCTGCATGGTTAACTTTAGGCCACGGTTAGGTCTTTAGGCCAGTTTGTATGTACCAGACGTGTAACATTTATGGTTACATTTGTTTGACTCACAGTAATCACCGTTTCATCTGTGTTTGTATCAGATGTCATGTTGTTCTTAACCACTTCACAAAAGTGAAATTGCAACATGAAAGAGTCCCTTTCTGCTTCATTTGGTTTTCCTCTTCAAGGGCCACTGCTTTTACTCACCTGTGGCCTCTTCCATTGACCTTTATCTGACATGCATGTAGGAAGTGAGTGAAGAGGGTGTCAGAGGCAGCCTTGTCCAGCTGATGAAGGAGTGTGTGCAGATCTGATGTAAACTGTGACCATGTGGGCTGAAGATCAGAGAGGTGTCTTCAGAGTGGTCTTTCTTTCTCTCTGTCACACACACACACACACACACACACACACACACACACACAGATCTAATGTAAGCTGTGACCATGTTGGCTGAAAATTAAAAGGGTGTTTTGCAGACACATACGCATGCATGCACACACACACACACACACACACACACACACACACACAGTGCTAATGTAAGCTGTGATCATGCTTACTGAAGATTACAGAGGTGGAATCCCTCTATCTGTACTCAAGCCATTAGACCTTGTCAAACAGTCAAACACACACACAATTGAAGATTAGACGTATGTTTATGATGTGGGTACGAGGCATTTTAGTTGTGAGGTGCAGGCAGAGGAGTCAGAGTCTTGGTTACAGTTTTTCATTTTTACTACTGTGGCTTTGTGCTGTGCAAACACTCTCTCCCAGCCTAGACTCATGCTTATTAAGCTGTGACACACACACACACACACACACACACACGCACACACATTCCCTCTTTGTGTACTGGCTGTACTAATAAAGGTGTGTGCTCAGCCTATATTTGTGTTTCTACTACCAGAGCATGAGAGTGTCTGTGTGTTATGTGTCCACACAGTCTGTGTATTTGTGTGTGTGTGTGTGTGTGTGTGTGTGTGTGTGTGTGAGTGTGTTTAGCCGCCACAAAGTTTATGTGTGTTTATGTCTTTGAGTGCTTTAACAGACCAGTGTATATTTCCTGGGATGGGATAAGGCACTTATGCTTTCATAGCAAACAGATAATTGTGTGTGTGTGTGTGTGTGTGTGTGTGTATGTGGTCATTCCTTGTGCTGCGGCTTGGTACCACAAGAATGTGTCTGTGTGTGTATGTACATGTAAATCCTGACAATGTGTGTGTGTGTGTGTGTGTGTGTGTGTGAGTGTGTTATGTTGAGGGAACTGTTGCTATTTGGAATTGGTCTTTGGCTAGACCGCCAACCAGGCTCCTCTTCTTGATGCCTGGAGCACGATGCACTCTGGGAACAGGAAGTGCACTGGAGCCCCACTTCTGTCTCTCTGAGTGAGTTTGGCTCGACTCCCATGGTTCCTGTGCAAGTGGTTCTAGTTCCTGTTGGTAGGGGTGTGACTCCTCTGCTTTTCCGTTACTTCCCCTTTCTAGACCAATATCATATTTACCTAAACAACCCTCTACAACTCAGCTGTGAGCGGGCTCCCCGCATCTCTCTCTCTCTTTCCACTTCTCTCTTTCTCTCTCTCTCTCTCACGCTCTCTCTCTTTCGCTCTCTTTGCCCTCTTTTCTTTCAAGTCATGCGAGAAACAGACTGTAAATGGAAACATCACTGCATACTTTTGCTGCAGGAATGGGGAACCATGATGCCCGGCCAGCTCATCTGATCAAAGGTCTCATTTTGTTAAAAATGAACAGAGAAATACAAAATGTTAGCTATAGGAGACAAATACCAGAGAATGTTACATTAAGTAGTAAATGAAGTTATGGTAAAGCTACATTGTTCTGGCATTAGTCCACAAATACATTTACATTAGTATTAACCAACAGACAGAGACAAACTGCATGCAGAGTGCAGATAACCATCTTCATGCGCATCAAACCCTGCCCGCTCAGGGGATTTAGCAGACCCTGTTCTACCAGTTCAGCAACAGGAAAGCTAACTTGCTTAAGGCAATGTTAATCGGGAGTGCAATTGATATGTTCTTCATACCACTGGTTTAATCAACTGTAGGCTAGGCTTCGAGCAAAGCCAATTGTTAAATTTGCAACACACATTAATATTTAAGACGAGATAGCAATTAAAGCCATAGAAAGGGATGATGTGTCATCCAAACTCTGATTTAACATTGTGTGCAGTCAGCGGCTGCAATTAAGTAACCCATCATATTTTTTTTAGGATTTAGTGTACATAGGCATTTTATTCTGTTTTTATTGACCAAACATGTAAATATTTGTAATTCTAGTTCACCAGTGTAGAGTTTTGGGCTGAGTCACACTTGTTTCAAGTGTATGATTGCGGCTCCTTTAAATTAAAAGCAGGATCGAACATTCAAATGTTTCACTTCATGGCTTTCTTTGCCACTTTTAACATTGTGTTTAGAATAGGGTTTTGGGCTTCTTCAGCTGCTCTCCTCAGCTATAACATTTTTACCACTTTCGGTCTGAATGCACATTTCGATTTTGAGATTTGCCCCCAGCCTCTGTTGGGGGCTATGGGGGGTGGACAGGAACATCTCTCTCTCTCTCTGACTCTGACACTGTCAAATCCTTTGCACTAGCAGGGAATGGGATCTGTTTGTTGTGGGATAGCACAACAACCAAGTTTTATCCTAAATTTCAACCACATATAAATGAAAAATAAATAAATTGGTTGGGAAATGTTGGTTCCCCTAAATTACAATTCCACTCGAAACTAACGGCAAAACTTTTTGACTCCAAGGTTCCCTTGATTCAAAAACCCATCCCACCCCCCAGCCCCCAGCACATGCACACACACACACACACACACACACGTGAGCCTCTGAGTGCCATACGAGGCTTTTTGGTATTAGTGTTGAATGTTAGGCTTAAACTCCTTCTTTGTGGAGTCAAGGGCCCTGTCTCTATTAGGGGCGCAAGCACGAGCAGGCATTCAGGAGGCTTTTTGCAGGCTACCGTGAAAAGCTCTTTGTTTTTCTGATGAAAGCAGCCATTATGTAGCAAGGAGCAATCCCTTGAGAAACACTCCTGGCCTTTTCGGTATGACCCAGTATTTTACTTATTTATTTTTTGAAGTATTTATTTTTATAACCTTTTGCACACAGCACCCTGAAACATCTTGCCTTGTTTTCTTTTGGTAACTTTCAGAAGACTGTTGCGCTCTCTGTAGAAATGTTAGTGTGTGCGTTATTGCTGTATGCTGACGAGTAATTATTTAATTAATTATGTAATTTAATATCTCAATCAGTGATCTAAAGAGCCAAAAGGGCATTCATTATGAACACCTCAATAGGAGTTTCCCATGAAGAGAACTTGTATGAATTCAAATTGTGGTTATCCAACACAAAGCTAAACATCACACTCAGTGAAGTTTGTAGGAAATGATAACATGTTTTACTCACTACATTAAAAGGCTATGCATGCCTGCACATGTCCAAATGTCATACTGAAATTATCAATGGACGTTGATGACGCAACAAAAACTTGAACAAAAAAGTGGTTAGCCTACAAATCCTCTGTCCAGAAAAAGAAATGCATGAGTCAATCAGTCTTACGCAGTCACAGCACACAAACCTGGAAAAATCACTCACACCTCACATAGCTTACATAAGTACTCATAACTAGGACATACAATGTTGGACAACATGTTTTTCCTGTGGGTTGGAATTTACTGTGTCTGTGTATGTGTGTATGTGTGTGTGTGTGTGTGTGAGAGAGAGAGAGAGTTCTAGCAGGGCGAAGGATTTTTCACCATTCCATGACATCACTGCCAATCAGATGACTGACTGGTTTCCACCACAGAGCTCTGATGTCATCAACCTGTGCCACTTCCACACTTCTGATGGAAGCTTCCCCAGTGCAGCTGACAGAACAAGGGCTTGGCATTCCTGCCCGCTTAGTTAAATGCATTGACTTCACACACACACTCTAAAATTAGCTACACTATGCTACACACGAATGCATTCATTCCATCATTCCAGAAAACACAAAGGATGCACAAAGCCTCACAGACACACATACACACACACACGGAGAGTGAGTTCATAAAGGGAGCCTCAACCCAATGACGTCTGAAATGCTGCACTAGTTACACTAGCTTGTCATCAACCCCCCCCCCCCCAACTCCTCCAACAGTCATCAGGGGGGAGTGTGTATTCATGCGCTGGGATACTTTATCCCTGTCCTGCGTCACACCTCCCCGCACACACACAATAGCACGGAGAAGGAATTTCCCCTCATATACACAATCACACACACACACACACACACACACACAACCCCAAGAAGAAAGGTTTCTATACAGTTGCAATGCAAGACCCCATGACACACACACACACACGCACACACATCAATACACACCATCAATACACCACATCACAGTCGGTCTTGTCCATTATGGAATGTTAATAGCCTGGTCCCAAACTGATAACATTTGTTTACTTATGAGGTGACCTGTGTGGGGTGTTTATGCTGTGTGTGTGTATGTGTGTGTGTGTGTACGTGCACGCTTGTGTGTGTAAGTCCTCTTACTGTGAACATATCACAGTCTCTCTCAGCCTCTCTCACTCTTAAGTAACTTTCATGAGTCTGGCTGCAGGCGAGGTCAAAGGACATACCAACTAAATCTGGTTTAGTTTGCAACTCTGAAACGCCTGATTTCACATCATGAAATAAAGCAAAGTACAAGCATTCATGGAAGACATGTCATTGGAGCTGTGGGAAAGGAACACATGGAGAGATGGTCACACACACATTATGGCCTTTTCCCACTGACAGGTACCAGCTCGACTCTGGTTTTGCTTTTCCATTACTAAAATCGGGTACCTGGTACCGTCCCTGGTACCACCTTTGTCAAGGTTCCAAGCGAGCTGAACCAATACGATGACGTGTAAATATTGGAGGTTACTGAGTGGTCACTTACCACCTGAATGGAAATGGATCACTGATTTCTGATTGGCTGGCAGGGTGTGTGTTAATTCCGTATAACGCGCACCTATAAAGTAGAGTAGTAGTAGTGGTAGGCCTAGTAGTGAAAAAGTCTAATCACCGTTCTATATCAATGTTCTTTTGAATGGTAACTACAACAACCATAGAGAACAGCAGTTGAACTTGATGGAATAAGAAAATGGAATTTGCTGTTATTTACCTATAACCACTGTTGAATAGAAGGCAGTACAGCAACTGAATAGGTTTCTTAAAACTGAGCTGCAAGCCTGAAAGCCTTCGGCATTGTGAAGTTATTCACCTCCACCTCGTTCATTAACACCTCGTCGTCCGTTATCCTTTACTAACATCAAAATGTTAACACTCTGAATAGCTAGCTCAGTCAGCAGTTAGCTGCCTGTTAGCACGACAGGACGGCTGACAGAGGGAATAATGTCATCCCCCCAAAAACACGTCTGTATGCGGCAAACAGCCATTTATAAAGATGAAATGCTAGTGTTTGTTGTTACCGTCTTGGTAACACTAGGTTAGATCACTTCAGTGTCGCTATAGCAACACTTTATGCAGTAGAAAACAAAACATCAAAAACCAAAATGAGTAGAGCTGAGTTGAGCTGATGCCATTCAGTGGAAAACTGACTATAGATCTGTCATACTCTACATTCAAGTAAACTGTGACATTCCAGAGGGCTTATAGCACTGGTAGCTTCTTTGCAAGCTGACCAGCAAGTGTCTTTGAGAAGCATTTAAAAAATTAAGCGGCCTTTTGCTTTCCAGATCCAGACCATTTACTACTATAAGGTTGCGGGGATAAAGTTAGCGCTGTTGTGCTGTGGTTGTGGTCAGCCTGATGAATATATTTGGTAACACATTCCGTCTGAGAGCCTCTTTAATTGTAATCACATGGCCACAGGGACCAGTCACACAGCCAAGCCTCACACGAGAGAGAAACAGACAGATAGAGAGAGAGAGGAAGAGAGAGTCAGACACAGAGGCAGCGTCTATAAAAAAGGGCTTGGCTGTCCCAGAGAGTGCTTGAGGAGACGAACACGCATGCTCAGCTCAGCTGATATGCCCCTGGTTAAAGGCACAGGTCACATGAGGCTACACGATCTCGCTTCATAGTTAATCAGCAACCCTAATTATATCTATGCATTTGTTAGCCCTAGTTTATACCTACTGGATTATATTCACTAGTTTACTTAATCCTGTGCAGTGTGTTTCTGTGACCAGCATCTCAAAACACCCTCGCAAAACATCCTATCACAGCTGTTCGACTGGTCGTGAGGAGTCAGCTGTTGACAGGATGGTGTGGTTAAGGCATTCATCCTACACTTTTGTACGTAGTGACGTGCAAAACATTGAAGTAACTTCAACACAGTGAAGTAGTAGACACTACATTGCAAAATCCCACCAGATCAAACTGCAGTGAGGAGTCCTACTGTGGTGTTAACTGGGGTG
Organism: Tenualosa ilisha; assembly: GCA_015244755.2. Taxonomy (NCBI): domain Eukaryota; kingdom Metazoa; phylum Chordata; class Actinopteri; order Clupeiformes; family Clupeidae; genus Tenualosa; species Tenualosa ilisha. The sequence continues at coordinate 1,965,163 of PYXC01000452.1, read as the reverse complement.
ACAGAAAGGAATGACAGAAAGGGTCTTTATCTGCTTTTTGCACCAGATGCACAGGCTGATGTGACACCCTGGTGACCACACAGAGCATTCAGAGGAAGACGCTCGCTGAACGTTAGCCCAGAGAGGAAAACGCGTACATGAATAAAAAGCAGAAGGCTGTTTT
>PYXC01000452.1:1822500-1957500 GCA_015244755.2 Tenualosa ilisha | reverse complement strand
CATTGTCACAACACACTTTTTGCTTGTTCTTTAAGTCAAACTTTGTTACTGGAAATCAAGACACTGATTAGACCTCCTATACTCCCAGGCCAACAATTATTGAGCCATGAGCATGATGTCTTATTGGCACAGTATTTGTTGTGTCAAGGGAGTCTGCCTCACTTGTCTGTCCATCTTTCTGTTGCTCTCAGAAGGAAAAAGAACGAAAACTGATGCAACATAGACTGAATAGTGAACCGGCAACTAACACTAAGTGAATGGGGCACAGTAACTTACTTTCACTTTCATTTCGCTATGCCCCATTTGGTTAACAACAGATATTGTTTCATTATTCAGTCTATGTTGCATCAAATTTTCTGGTTCTATTTCCTACAGACAGCGTTCAGTGACCTTGAACAACAGGGCTATTGACTGATATACACCAGATATCTCCTTAAACCAATTTATAGTCTTAACTATAAAATATGACAAGGCAAAATGTGTTCTAGGGTGTCATGTAGCTTGTCAAAAAATCTGCAATGGCACAGATATTGTAGCATAATCGACTCAAAGTTCAACTGGAGTTCAAGCTACTTTTGTCGCTATGTTCTTTTCAACATGTTGCTGCCGATGGACTGATCTGTCAATGACATCAATGACAACAAACTAGATATCATCTTTTATTGAGCCCTGTCTCTCAATACTCCCACCCCCCCTTTCTCCTACTATATCTGACCAGAGTTTGATTTGACACAGTTAGGTCAAACCAGACGGGAGTTTCACAGAGCAGAAATGTGGAGTTTTCTAACTAACCACATTCGTTATTGGCATAACCGCAATGAGTAAAACAGCTCCTTGTTGGCTGACGTTGGCCACTCCGGGGGATTCCCTGGCTTTGAGTCAGATGACCTGTGGCGACCTCCAACATGGTAGATTGTGTGTAACGTCTAACACAGATCAAGCTGTGAAAAAGCCTCTTCTTCCCTATGCTGATCTTGCCATCTCAATCGGAGCTCCCTCAAAGCTCTCTCGCTCTCTCTGTGAAATGTGAATGTCCATGTTCCTTTTTGGCACTGTATGACTAGACAGTGTCCAGTATTCGCAAATGTTTATGTGTTAAAGTTTGAAACAACGTTTATACAGTTTCCCAAAATTCACAATGAAGTACGATTCAGAAAATGGTGTTTGGCAAAAAAAGTCAAGTCACAGTTATCAGATATCTTTCTGCCAGCCTGTTTGTCATTACAGTGAAGAATGAATAAGATAGTAGTGATATTTGGCAACACAAAGTCAAGTAAAAAGTGGAAGTCACAGTCTGTCTGTCTGTCTGTCTGTCTGTCTGTCTGTAATTCTCTCCTTTCCCTTCCACCGTTATCTCTGTCTCCCCCTGCAGGCTGTGGGCTGAACTACCACAAGCGCTGTGCATTCAACATTCCCAATAATTGCAGCGGGGCGAGGAAGAGGCGCCTATCCACCACCTCACTGACCAGCACTCAGTCCATGCGCCTGACCACCAGCGAGTCCCTCAGCACCGTTAGCACCAGCACCACCTCAGAGGAGACCAGCCTCGTACGCTCACACACACAGATGGTAGGTGGAACGTGCGCACACACACACACACACACACACACACACACACACACACACACACACACACACACAGGCCTAACCGCCAGCGAGTCATTCCCAGCATCACTTGCAGCCACACACGCTCACACACACAAACGAACAAACCATACACTCTCTCATAGACTCACACAGTAATAGGTATGTGATGCTCTCTACCTGCAATCAGCAGTGTGACCTTCCACACTCACACACATTCATACTCTAAAACAAATACATTTTCATACATTTTAAAACAGATATGTACAGTGTAACAGATAGTGTGTTAGTACACCATCTATACATTCATTCACCAACCAACCAATCTATCTATCTATCTATCTATCTATCTATCTATCTATCTATCTATCTATCTATCTATCTATCTATCTGTCTATCTATCTATCTATCTATCTGTCTGTTCAGCCTCGGACCCCGAGCGAGGCACGTCGTTTCACGTGTCGGCCGGTGCACCTGGATAAGATGTTGATGAGTAAGGTGAAGGTTCCGCACACCTTTGCTGTTCACTCCTACACACGGCCCACAGTGTGTCAGTACTGCAAACGCCTGCTCCGAGGACTCTTCAGACAGGGCCTCCAGTGCAAAGGTACGTGTGTGTGTGTGTGTGCATGTGTCTGTGTGTCGGTATGTGTGTGTGTGTGTCAGTGTCATTGTCGGTGTGTGTGAGTGTGTGCATCTGGGTGTGTGCGTGTGTGGGTGCGTGTGTGAGTATGTGCATCTGGGTGTGTGCTTGTGTGTGTGTGTGTGTGTGTGTGTGTGTATGGATGATGTGTGTGCGTGGGAGTGGGAGTGGGTGTGTGTTTGGTGTGTCTCTTTGTGTGAATGTGTGTTATTGTGTCATTATAGTTTCAATTTTTTTTCAAATTATTTTAAAGTGGTAATTATCTCCAGTCTTTTTTGCTTATGTTGTATATGGTGTTAGTTAGCATAATTATGTAAGGGACCATGAGCGACACGGTGTGAGTATATCGGTTGATATTGCGCATTCGAGGTGGTGATAAGGCCCCAGTGTAACAGAGTTAAAATCCATCTCGGTCACAAGTTAACATTTTGCTCTGCTGCGAACGTCGGTCAGGCTGCTCAACTGTAACCCTTCGTTAACGTGACGGTTCATTTAAACTTCACAGCGAGTTTGGTGAATTGATATGCAACTGTAATATGTCCAGAAGAGTGGGACTACTTCATAGTTGTGCGGTTATCTGAAAATAATGCACGTTCTAAATAGTGCATCTCAACAGGAAATTTGATCAAGCAGTGGTCTAATTGTTAATAATGTTTAGTGCAGACATATATAAAATAAATAAATATGTTCAAGCAATGCATCTCTACATCCACGTCCCTCTTTAAAGTTCAGTCTGTGTGAATAATTATGCAAAGCATTCAAATGAAATCTCAGGATGTCTTTTCATGATGAAAGCTGTCATCTCCTTTAATCTCCGACCTCTGTTTTCCCCAGATTGTAAATTCAACTGCCACAAGCGCTGTGTCTATAAGGTGCCCAATGACTGCCTGGGAGAGACTATAGGTAAGAGTGTTTTCTGGTCCGCCTCACGTAGGCACTTTGTGTGTGCATGCGTGTGTGTGTGTGTGTGTGTGTGGTGCGCGCGTGTGTGTGTGTGTGTGTGTGTGTGTGTGTGTGTGTGGTGCGCGCGTGTGTGTGTGTGTGCGCTTCTGTGTCTCTGTCCCCGAGGAAAAAAAATCTACAGTCCATCACACATCTTAAGAGTATATACAGGATGTATGCTGTGATTTACCTGAAGGGGCATTTTCAATACAGTATAATTTACATGCTTCATATGTTACTCATTACTGACTAGGGGATCCATTCATTTGACAGTGTATACAGTGATGAGCTTTTATGATTGGATAGTATGTCTTAGGCCATTATCATTAATCCCAAGAGGACTGAATCAGCCTGGATTTCCATTACTTTCCCTGATTTTTTATTTCCTTTCAATTCTTCATCTTTTCAATTTGTCTGTCCTCTGTCTGCTCCCTCTCCTTCTCCCCCTCTCCCTCTCTCTCTCTCTCTCTCTCTTTCTCTCTGATGGAAATATTACATCTCTCTTCCAATTTTCTAATGCTTATCTCTCTCTGTTCAATCTGTCTTCCTGTCTGACTCTATTCATTTGTCATGGATCTGTCTCCCTCCCTCCCTCTCTCCATCTCTCTGCTTCAATCTCTCATCTCTCTTTCAATCTTTGCCACCTCTTTTCTTCCACTGTGAATATCTCCCCCCTTTCTCTCTGTCTGTCTCTTGCTCTGTTCTCCATCTAACTTCATCTGTCTATCTCTTTCTCTCTATCTCTCCCTCTCTCTGCTCTCCTCTCTGTCTCTGCCTCAACACCCCCCCCCCCCCCCCCACACACACACACACATCCACACACACACACTCCCTGTCCCTCTGTCAGATATCCTGAGTCCCAGTGCGGATACTGAGGTGCCTATGGACTACAGCAGTGACTATGCCGACTCGGCCGACTCTGACAAGTCCTCGCTGATGGACGACTCGGACGAGGCCTGCAGCATCCCCGGATCCTTCTCCCCCGACAGTGGGCAGGACGGAGGCAGCGGGGATCAGAGGTTAGTCCAGCACACACTCATGCACATGCAGAAAAACACACACACACACACACACACACACACACACACAGACATACACACACACTCACGATGACTGTAGACATGTACAATAAGTGCATGGTTTTATCATAGCTAACATAGTGTGGCCTTTGTCATTGTATGACTATTATACTTCCCTACACTGTTTACAATAAAGCCATAGACACATCCACAGTTACCAACATGAACTCACAACCTTATTGTCTCATGTCCCCATTGTCTGTGTGTGTGTGTGTGTGTGTGTGTGTGTGTGTGTGTGTGTGTGTGTGTGTGTGTGTGTGTGTAGTGTGAACATCCCCCTGATGAGAGTGGTCCAGTCAGTGAGACAGACCACCCGTCGTTCCAGCACTGCTATTAAGGAAGGCTGGATGGTGCACTACAGCAACAAGGACACACTGGTACCACCACACTTCTCCCTCTGCCTCTTTTCTCCTCTTCTCTCTCTTGCTCTTTTTCTTGGTCTATCCATGTCTCCCTCTCCCTTTTCTCTACGCCTCTTTCTCCTTCTCTACTCCTCACTTTCTTTCTCCTTCTCTTTCTTCTTCACTCTCTTTTTCTCTCCACACGATGCATTAATTGAGTCTTCCCCAGCCATCTATAGCCTATGTGTCTCTTGCTCTGTTTCCCGAGTGTGTCCACAGGACTATTCTATCTTGGCCCTTGATGTGTGCAGTATAAAGCTGTTCTTGGTGTATTGCATGAATCAATCAATTTCTCTGTTCTCACTTGTTTCTCCTCTGGCTGACATCCTTTATTCTTTCTTATTTTTCTCTCGTTCTCTTCTTCTCTCTTCTTTTCCTAATCATTCTTTCCTCTCCCCTGCTCTTCTATCCTGTCTTCTTCTTCATCATCTTCTTCTTGTTGTTCTTCTTCTATATTCTACACTATCCTAGTTTTGCTCCTCTCCTCCCTTCTCTTCTTTTTTCTAGCCTGCTCTTCTCTCCGTGCTTCTCTGGGGTACGATTCTACTCCTTGTTGAACCCAAGTTGACCCCCTGAGCGTTGAACCTTGACCTCTCACCCCACAGAGGAAGAGGCATTACTGGCGTCTGGACTGCAAATGCATCATCCTCTTCCAGAATGACACCACCAACAAATACTACAAGGTACGTTCAGTATGTTAGTGTCTGTCCCCCTAGGGGGCGCTGTCTAAGAGTAAAGTAATGCCCATTCTTACATCTTGTCTAAACTGCATCCAACCAGCTGTCACATAGCATTGAATGTTCTCTGTCCACATTGACTCCACATTGATTAAATATGCCATTTTATTCTGTCAGATTCATACCTTTATATAAACTAGCAGAGCCACAGAAAGAATATAGACCCGTAGCGATTGGCAAAATCTCAAAAGGTTACACAGCATCATAATTTTCACAACACTGCATTTTTGCATCATGCCTAATTAGGACATTAATTGAAAATAAAATAATCAATCAAACTGATTTTGTCACCAATGCTCTTTCGTGTCGCATGCAGTTTGGATACAGTTTTAATCTGGTCTCTTCCTCTTTCCTCTGCTCTGGTGTCCATGAATCACTGAATGTTCTCATCTCCTCTATTTAGATGATTCCATTTATGGTTTCACTTAGTTGACTTCAAAGCTTAAGTTTTGTTTTTGAATGACTAACAGCTCCAAGGCTATAAACAAATGCTACCACACATGCCCACAACTTCCCTAAATCTACAACCTGCCATCTCAAACATTCTACACTGACACACACGCACACAGACACACACAGAGACACACAGAGACACATAAAGACACACACACACACAGAGCCAGGGATGAGAGGCTGTGACTCTACGCACTCAGCTGCGCGCGACCAGCACTTTGACAGTGAGATCGCCCATGTAATTGAACCGCCGGGCAGATTGTCTGTTTGCGTGCGTGTGTGTATGTGTGTGTGACCAGACTGCACCTCAGGTTTCCAGGCCTCAAAACCCTTATCCATTACACTCATAAATGGAAGCCCTATCAGAGACACAGGAGCAGAGTGTAGTGGAGAAGCAACACAGACTGGAGTCTGGGGAAATCTCCACTCTGTTCTTTCCCAGCCCTCTTTGTGTTGAGGTGGGGGGTGTTTGGTTGGAGGGGGTCTCTTCAAGTGTAAACTAATAAATGATTACCTGGAGTGGCGACGCTTTACATATGAAGACTCTCCAAAAACAAATGGTTTCTTGCATTGCGGGTACAAATTGGCATATGCAATATTGCCACTTGTTTGTAATTACTTGTGCATACGGTGCTCAGCGATGCAACTCTAAAGTAGTTTCAGACAAGATATTAGTAATGAGAATTGGGCTTTTTTCACTGAGTAGGCAGAGTTTATTAACCACTCTGTATTCTGCTTAATTGGTTGTTTAAAGCGTTGTGTGGTAAACAAAACATTTTTCTTTGTCCTGGTATCTTCTCTCCCTCTTTCTGGTCCTTATCCTTGTTTTTCCATCCTTTTATCCTCTATCATTCCTTTCATCCTGTCTCTTTCCTCTTTCCCCTTTTCACTCTTCTCCATTCTTCTTTTTCTCTCCTCCTCTCTTTTTCACTCCATTTGCTCTGTCTTGTCCCTGTCACTCCTGGCCTTTTTTCCACCTTTCCTCTCCTCCTTCTCTCCCTTTCCTCCCACCTTCCTTCTTTCTCTCTTTCCCCTGTCCTCACCCTGTACAGGAGATCCCTCTGTCTGAGATCCTGGAGCTGAGCCCGGCTGCTGACTTCAGCTTGGTCCCCGCGGGTGCCAACCCTCACTGCTTTGAGATCATCACGGGCACCATGCGCTACTTTGTGGGCGAGGACCCCAACCCCCCGCTGACGCCCAACATGACCTCTCCCCCCTCCCCCAGCAGCGTGGCACCAAACAGCGGCGTTGGGCGGGAGGTCGCTAAGGCCTGGGAGAGCGCCATTCGCCAAGCACTCATGCCTGTCATCTTCCAGGATGCGCCTCCTCCTGAGGGCAACACACCCCACCGTGAGTAGATGAAATGATGGGTCGCCCCTTATGGGCAGTTAAGGGAACAGAATCCAAATGTTCTCACTAACTCCTAGGCACTAAACCCTCAAAAGATTAAGTGTCATGAATCTACTACATGATTGGCAGTTAGGTCTTTTAGGGTTCAGGGTTTAAACATGGGGGGAGGGACATTGGGATTCAGCCAATAAACCTGCTCTTTCTCCACCCCAACACTGCTGATGTAGTAGCACTTTAGCAGTAGAGTCCATATTACAGTAACATGCTGAACACTAGTCACTTTCACATTTGGCCTCATTCACTAAAATCATTCACCCAAAAATATTCTGAAATTTGTTTTTAAGAAGGTTCATACAAAGAAAGATATGAGCAGATAAGAAAACATTGGAGAATGCCAGAATCTGCATCAGAAACAGCATAAGTGGAGCTAATTTGTTCGTAAGAATAGTTGGTAAACGAAGCCCACTGTCTCGGTCATATATATCACTTTTTGAGTACCACTGTCCTATTTTGAAGGCGCACAAATCAATATCTATTTAAAAACTATCCCATATAGGGTACTCTAATCCAGGATGGAAGATTCAATATCTCTACCGAGAAAGCAGGTCGATAGTACAAGCTATCTAAGAGCATAGGTTTAGCAAGTGTATATTTCAGCATAGTAGCTGATGGAGGGATTTAGTCTGGTCTGGCCACAGGTCAGATGACTTGCACTCTGTAGCAGTGTGATTGTGTTCTGAAGACACTGAAGTGTTTGTGAATTGATTTTTTTTTTGTTCCTCAGGGCAAGCTTCAGTGAGCATCTCCGTCTCCAACAGTCAGATCCAGGAGAACGTGGTAAGTAGATGAGATGTCGCTAGAGTCTCCATGGAGATGAGGAGATGAGAAGATTCTGGGGGTGGGGGTGGGGGGTGTATCAGACAGCATCAGGTGCAGGTAATCATGTCATGTGATTTCTCATGTCTCCACTAGGACATTGGCACAGTGTATCAGATTTTTGCAGATGAGGTGTTGGGCTCTGGACAGTTTGGGGTGGTGTATGGCGGTAAGTGTGTTTTTGTGTGTCTATGTGTCTGTGTCTCTCTGTGTGTGAGAGAGTGTGTGTGCTTCTACATGTTATAATAACCCTTCTCAAGGAAAGAATGAAGAAAGTGGATTTAATAATTTATATTTTAGATATGATAAGAACTCACCACACTAAGAATAATTAAATATACATCATAAACATTAATCATTTATCTTCCATCATTTCCCTCTAATCCATCAGTCTCATGAATAATAAAACTTGTGAAGCACTTTGAATAGCCAGTGTGCATATAGTGTTGTTGCATATGAATCTTGGTATCAAAACAAAATTGCCTGCTCTTTTCTTCAGATGCAGTCATAAGTCTGTTTGGATCTTTACATTCATCCAAAGTCCCAGTAGTCTTAAGAGATCAAAAGACACAAATCTGCAAACACCACTGAAAAGCTAAATCCTGTTTGCCTCTGTGTATTTCATGTGTGAATACATTGACAAGACAGCTGTGTGTTTAGCAAAGCAGATGAAAAGTCTTCATTTTACAGTGATGAAATGTCATGCAAAAACACAAGGCCACAGATGACTGGCAGGCAAAGTGCAAAAATTCTGTAGTTTATAGCTAATTTATAATAATAACTATATGCAAATCCATTCGATAATTCACTGTAATACCATAGACAAACTCTTAGGCACATACATTGGTGGTTCAGGTCATTACCTGCACTTACCACATGATGGTATCAGATCATGCATAAGACACATTGCTAAGTGTCAGAATTCCAGTGTCCTCCCAAACTCTATGCCCTGAACCCTTAAAGACTTAACTGGCTTGAATCAGCCAATCATCAAGTCCTTGAGGATGTTGGTTTTAGGGCTTAGGGCTTAGGGGAGACATTTTCCCATGGACTCACTCTGCATTCTCATCTGCATGTAAATTAGGGTGCTAAATTACAGACGAAAATGGATGAGGATTGACCTGGAGAGCACTCAACTAATTTACTTGCACAAAGATAGCAATTAACAGATCAGTCTTTAACAGATACTTACAAAAAAGTCATTGGTATTTAAGAAAGATAATGACTGATTGTTTCAGAGTCATTCCAATGTTATGAATCCTGGGGTTATCAAGTGACTTAACAGCGGTATCTGTCAGTGATGGCCAGGGTTATAATTTTGAAAAAGATTTTGTTTCGGATCCCATGCCATTATTCATTTAGTGCAGGTACATGGCGCCTGACCAACTGCTGTTAGTAGGAAACGGTTAAACCCCTTGTTCCGAACTGTGCGATCTCATCTCTGTGCAATCTCATCTCTGATACAGAGCAGAGCTGGCTGTCTGTTGGAGAGACCCACTGATGTGTGTGATGTAGGTCCAGAGTCAGACAGTTCAGCTATTAAAGGTTAATGGAACAAGAAAGACGATCTGTCAGTGAGCCAGAGCCATGTGCTGCATCCCAGCTAACTCTGCTTTAGCCTCAGACATCCAGTCCTTACAATATAGTGCCTAGGGATTCATTACTGAACCTGAGAAATGTAGGGGATATATTACTGAACCATAGAGATGGAGGGGATATTGAACCATAGAAATCCAGTGATGATATCTGTGTTATCATGTGTTATAAGTGACTAGGCGTTGCCTCCATCGCTTAGAGCAGAGTCGGCAACCTTTTTGACATGTAGCGCCAATGAAAAGTTGGTCATGTTCCTTTGCGTGCCAATCAACAGACCAATTTCTCTTTTATTACGCATAATTATGGCGCCATATTTCCAACATGAAAATATGTTGAATCCGTTCCAGATGGATGCAAAGCAGGACTTTAGGACCATGTTGATGTCATTTGTTTTGAAAATAAAAAGATAAACGAATCATTCTATCATTCCAAATTAATAACTCTAAATTTCATACACGAAAAAGCATACTACAGTCTGACTTGCATAAAGCATGCTACAGTCTGACTTGCATAAAGCATGCTACAGTCTGACTTGCATAACGGGAAGTGCAATGTTTGCTTCACCTGTCATTTCATGCTTTGTCTCAAAATGACAGTGGATGTTGGACAAATACAGGAAAACTTTCAAGATACAACAAGCACACAGCACTTCTACTCATAATATCTAAGAGGGAAATGCCTGTATGCCCGAACCTTGGCTTTTTTGCCATAACTGCTGCACAAACTGATGAATGATCTTTGATGCAACTGCTGGGATTCGTCATGTGGAAAAATGTTTAAAGCCCATAGTGTGCATAACCCTATAAAAACAAGGGCTGCGCACCATTGTCAGTGTGCCAGTGAGAATCCCTCTGCGTGCCAACTGTGGCATGTGTGCCAGGGGCTGCTGACCCCTGCTTTAGAGTCTCTGCTGTTTCTCCCGCTATTCTATTCTCTCCCACTGTGACAGTGACCACATGTATTTATGTATGGAATGTGCATGTGTGTGTGTGTGTGTTTGTGTGTGTGCGTGCGTGTGTGTACTCCAGGCAAGCACAGGAAAACAGGGCGGGACGTGGCGGTGAAAGTGATTGACAAGTTACGCTTCCCCACCAAGCAGGAGTCCCAGCTGAGGAACGAGGTGGCCATACTGCAGGTAACCAGCAGAGGGAGCTGGCGAGTGAGAGTAGCGCACCTTATTATGAGGTGTAGTGTTGGTGTTGGAACACAGAGGGAAACTACACATCATGAGAACTGATGAACAGATGATGTTCTATATGTCTGGTCAAAAGACTCTTAAAGGGCTTGACTGTGTCCAGGGTAATGGACTGTGACTGTGTCAGAGGTTTAATTCCTATTTACCCCTTTTTGTTGGTCCCTGTCCCTGTCTTTGTTTCATTCCCTCTGTCCCTAAATCCATCTTCTTCTTTTCTGTCCACTTCTGTCTCCCTCCCTCTACCTGTCCATCTTTGTTGTCTTCTCTCTCTCTCTCTCTCTCTCTCTCTCTCTCTCTCTCTCTCTCTCTCTCCATCTCTGTAGAGTCTTCGCCACCTAGGCATTGTTAATCTGGAGTGTATGTTTGAGACGCCAGAGAAGGTGTTTGTTGTCATGGAGAAGCTCCATGGAGACATGCTGGAAATGATTCTGTCCAGTGAGAAAGGCAGGCTGCCCGAGAGGCTCACCAAGTTCCTTATCACACAGGTCAGCTGTGTGTGTGTGTGTGTGTGTGTGTGTGTGTGTGTGTGTGTGTGTGTGTGTGTGTGTGTGTGTGTGTGTGTGTGTGTGTGTGTGTGTGCGTGTGTGTGTGTCTGTATGTGTGTGTGTGAGAGAGAGAGAGCATAAACCACTGTCCATTAGTTTGCTTTCTTGTCCATTTGTGTATGTGTATCCATTTATGTAAGTGGCTGTGTGTGTGTGTGTGTGTGTGTGTGTGTGTGTGTCTATATTATCTGTCTCTGTGTGTTTAGGTTCCAACAACTGTCCATCTGTCTCTCTAACTGTCAACTTGTGCATACCCATCTGTCTGTTGCTATTTCTGTGTATGCTTCTCTGTGTTTGTGCTCCGTGTGTGTGTGAGTGCGTGTGTGTGTGTGTGTGTGTGTGTGTTCATGCAATTAGCAACATTATCTTTAATCCCATTAATTTTTCCAATGCGTCTATCGTCAGATCCATTTGTCTCTCAGTCAGTAATGCCCTTGTGTGTTTCTACCCCACCCTCTCCTCCTTCCATCCTCCCTCACCACCGGCCCCTCGCACCCCCCCCCCCCACACACACACACACACACACACACTCTCTCTCTCTCTCTCTCTCCCTGCCCACAGATTCTGGCGGCCCTGCGGCATCTGCACTTTAAGAACATAGTGCACTGTGACCTGAAGCCTGAGAATGTGCTGCTCGCCTCTGCTGAACCTTTTCCTCAGGTAAGCATTGTACCTGCAAATTAAACCTCCTACACACACACACACACGCGCACGCACGCACACACGCACGCACACACACACACACACACACACACACACACACAAAAACAGGGCACATTACAATTCTGCACTTCAAGAACAATCTTTCCAATCTCATACAAAGGTGTAGTACAACTGAGATGTCCTGAATTTCATAGCTTACTGATATTTGAACACACACACACACACACACACATACATACACACACTCACACCTTGGTCTGCTGGGGGTGCTTATTCTGCACGGTGTACTGTGTGTGTGTGTGTGTGTGTGTGTGTGTGTGTATGTGTGTGTTCTGCTGGTAGCCTCTAATAAAAGTCTCCCTCTGATTCTTATACAGTTTCCTCTGCTGGTATCTTTTTTCCTCTCACTTGTGTTTCATCTTTTCTTTCCTTTTATACTTTTTTCTATTCTTCTTGTTTCTCTTCTCTTTCATATATATGTGCTTATCTTTTCATCTCCACTGCCTCCTCCCACGCCCACCTCTCTCTCTCTCTCTCTTTCTTTCTCTCCGTCATCTCTACCTCTCTGTCTCCTCCATTTCCTCTCTTTTCTCCACAGCCTCTTGCTTCTTGTCATGCTAGTCTTCCTTCACCTCTAGACCTCACAGGCCCTTTTACTCATTCTCCCTCTTCTCCTTATCCCTCTTTCCCGCTCTTCTTCTCATCCCTTCCTCTTGTCTTTTACTCTTTCCCCCTCTTTTTTCATCCCTTCCTCTTATCCTTTTCTCTTTCCTCCCCTGCTTCTCATCCCTCTTTCCTCCTCTTCTTTTTATCCCTTCCTCTTGCCTTTTACTCTTTCCCCCTCTTCATCTCATCCCTCTTTTCTCCTCATCCCTTCCTCTCATCTACGCTTCTCTTGTCTTTGATCTTGTAGCCATTTCCCCTATTCACATCCCTCATTTCTTCTGCTTCATCCTGTGGCTAGTGTCTCCTCTCGTCTGTGCTTAGTCTCTGCTCTCTTCCTCACTGCACTCTTGTGTAAAGCCCATGGAATATTCCACAGAGTGTGAGGCATCATATTCATATGACTATATGATCCTCTCCACCTGTTACAAGCCCATTCTCCCCATCCCCTGGAACCTCCTCTTTCCTCTTCTCATCTCCACTCCTCTTTTCTCACCTCTCTCTTTCTCTCCATCCCTCTGCTCCTAAACCTCTTTACGGTACCTCAAGGGCTTGAAGTCCCCAACTCCCCCCCTCGCAATGGCAGTGTCATGCAAACTGAAGCACTCCTCTCTTCTCTCTTCCTCTAGTATCACTCTCTCTCCTCTCCTGATGCTCACCTGACATGGATCTATGAATAAATTCTGTATGAATGTGTCCACAACTGTATTAATGGCAATTAAAAAGTATTTGCTGTGCTAATGCATTCTGGGTACAAAAACTTGCAATGAAAGAAGGCACAGGTTAGCACACACCTGTTCTAACAGATGGCTGGCTCATGATAAAATAGTTTCAAATCCATTCTAGTCATCTCTCCTGATTCTCATCTGACATGAGTCTACATAATAATGTTGTGTAAATGTGTCTTTAAGGTCAAGACAATATTAATGACAATAAAGGTACATTTGCCAGACTAATGCATTCTGGCTAATCTATGTCTGTCCATGGGAAAGTCAGAGCGAGGAGAGAACATGGCCCTCCACACATCTGTGTCGTATAGAAGCCTGGACAATGACAAAACAGCTTAATGCACAACCGTCACCTTTAAAACCATAGTTAATTAAATCATTTCTCTCAGCAGGGTTAGCAGTATTAGCATGGCTTGCTGCTTCATGGGAACTTACATTAGCGCTAATTTGCATAGCATTCTGCTTAATGTTTAGCAATAGGCAGCTTGTCTTCTTAATAGTGCTTATTGTATATTAGCATAGCATCCTACTTCATGTGTTTTCTTGTCTTCTTAATGGTGCTTACTGTATATTAGCATAGCACGCATCCTCATGTGTTTTCTTTTCCTAATCCCCTCTTCTCTCCTCCTCTTCTCTATCCTCTTTTCCTGTCCACTTCTCCTATATCTTCCTCTCCTCAGGGGAAACTTCACACCCTCTTATTTCCCTTTTCCCCTCTTTTATTCTTCTCACCATTTTTACTCTTGTAGTGTACTGTCATTGTTAGTGTACTTGTAGTGTAACTGATATTGACTCTTTACCATATTGTGTTCTCTTACCCATGTTCTCCACAAGCCCTCCTTCTCTCCCTCCCTCCTCTCCTTCTCTTGATGTAGCCTTTTGCATTTAAATGTGTTTTCTTCCCTTCTCCTCCCAATTCTGTCTCCCTCGCTTCTTCTCATCTTCTGTGCACTCAGTTTAAACTCCTTGGCATTGAATTCACCCCCAGTTTAATTTGTTCATCCCCTCTTTGGCTCTCTCTTCATTTCTCTATCTCCTCTCTTCCTCTTGATGTGACCATATGTAATTATATTCAGGGTGTTCAGTTATAAGCAACTGGACTTCTTTTTGAGCTTGCTTATTACTGAACACCTTGACTACCATAACCTGGATGAATGAGAATCTCCACAGACATATAATTATATTGTTTTTGTTTTTTCCTCTGTCTTCTCTCCTCTCTTTTTCTCCTTCTCCTGGCTCAGGTGAAGCTGTGTGACTTTGGCTTTGCCCGCATCATCGGTGAGAAGTCGTTCCGACGCTCGGTGGTGGGTACGCCTGCGTACCTGGCGCCAGAGGTGCTCCTGAACCAGGGCTACAACCGCTCGCTGGACATGTGGTCGGTGGGCGTCATCATGTACGTCAGCCTGAGTGGCACGTTCCCCTTCAACGAGGACGAGGACATCAACGACCAGATTCACAACGCTGCTTTCATGTACCCCCCGAACCCCTGGAAACAGATCTCTCCAGAGGGTGAGTCACATGGAACACAACAGTGAACAGAATGGTATAGGAAAAGTATAAAATATAAGTATCCCGCAAGACAATAACTACTGTAATGTTAAAGCAGTGAAACATACATAACAATACGTTCCAAATCATTAGACCATCAGTGAGACATGGGGTGTCC
The DNA here is from genome assembly GCA_015244755.2 of Tenualosa ilisha. Taxonomy (NCBI): domain Eukaryota; kingdom Metazoa; phylum Chordata; class Actinopteri; order Clupeiformes; family Clupeidae; genus Tenualosa; species Tenualosa ilisha. The sequence continues at coordinate 1,942,379 of PYXC01000452.1, read as the reverse complement.
ATTTACCTTCCACTGATTGCTCTGCTGTCTACACCTACTGATTTAGCAAGTACATGTTAGTTGTACATTACCCTAGGGTTACACCGAATACGTTACAGGAGCATCAAGTCAATGTCATGCCAAAGTACCCCAGGGCTACACTGGACACGTTGCGGAAGTGTTATGTCAAAATATATTTAAAAGAGTGGCATTCACTACGCTGCTGCATCTGGTGTAGCCAGTTCTGCTGATTATCATAGAAGGTAATTGATGCATTTTGATGTTCCGTGACTTCCAGTGTAGCCTCCCTTTACAGGTTTATCCCCATAGCATAGTCCAGGCAAGTCAGGTTTACTGTGAGGAACACAACGTCCATTCTAACAAGGGAAATCATTTGAAGAGTAGTAAGGGGAAGCCCAAAAAAGTGTTTGTGCCCTCCACTGTAAAAGTCAGCTGCATTTGGTAGCACAGAGGGAGCATCATATGAGGTCTGTCCTTCCATGGAAACCACCATCCAGCCTCATCATGACCTCATCATGACATCTCTACCTTTTAAGCGTGATAAGAAGTTGAGCGTCTGTGGTATGTCTTGCGTCAGAGTAGGTGTAATGTGACCTCTGTCCTTCCTTAAAACGCCCTGATTGGTCCAGATTATGTCTTCAGATCCTGAAATCATCTGAGCTTTTTTTAGACTATGAGACCATCATTGTCAATCAGCTGATTTTAAGATGGAGTCTTTTTTAGTGGAATTGGTGGGCTGGAGCTAAAACTGTGTAAAACTGTGTGTGTTAACAAAATTTCTGAATTTCTAAACACCTTATGAACTTCCTTAAGAATACTGTTAAACAAGAAATTACTAGAACAATAAAAATAATAAATGAATGCAAGATAAAAGATAAAAACATCACGCTTAGAAAGTTAATGAAAGTGTATGATCCTATAGTCTTTAATTTAAATCAACCTAACGTTGATCTAACATGGAGTTGCTTACAGAAAAGGCACGGTCACCTTTGCATTTCAAACAACTGTGTGGGAAGGAGAGCAGAAGATCAGGTCGTCAGCAAGCCCATGCCTGGCCGTTTATAAATAATGAGAGGCCATTACTGGTCGAGCTCAAAATGGCAGGGCTGTTTCTCTCCATTGTCATTTTGCCTATGGTGGCAAAGCTCAACTTTTATGTCTGTATTCAGCAGAGAGAGAAACGGTTAGAGAGAGAGAGAAAGTGTGTGTGTGGCGTTCCGCTTGCTTGAAGGCTGCGTGGTCAGCCTGTACAGTGATCAGACTAAAGTGGACACTTGTCTGACCTGTCTGTCAATTAGAGCCCCCATTCTCCTCTAGTCTCTGCAGCTGCTGTAAAACTGCTAGCACAGGATGTCTAACATTTCATTCACTAGTCCAACTGCTCTCATTACCTCACCTCACATCTCAACACTTTAATCACACTGCTAATCTGTCCACATACAGAATTGTTCAGGAAAATTAAAATCTAATATTTAATAACATCATTGTTATACTAAATTATACTTCTGTGAAAGTATTATATTAAGATTTAATAAAATAAAATTGTATTGAAAAAAAATACTTTCCATGTTAATGATGGCATTTAAGAACAATACAGTGTGAGTGTACATTTGGATAGCTGGTAGCTGGTCATTTTCAAGCAAAATGATTGGTCACTTAACAGTCGATGGAGGGTATTTTTCTCCATTTGTGCAGGAAATAATGTGGCTAGTGGGAATGCTGTGGAAGCAGCCTAGCGATTAGCGCAGAGGTAAAGCCTCGCTAGCCTGCCTGTCCGTTTTAACCCCGGACAGCCTCAAAGTCTCTTGGGTTGCAATGCTGTGTGGAACTGTAAAGAAGATGCCATGGTCTAACCCTCAGTCTTCTCTCTCTCTCTCTCTCTCTCTCTCTCTCTCTCTCTTTCCAGCAATTGACCTCATCAATAACCTGCTACAAGTGAAGATGAGGAAACGCTATAGTGTGGATAAAAGCCTTAGCCATACATGGCTGCAGGTGTGTCTTTTGTACATGCACACACACACACACACACACACACACACACACACACACACACATCCTTTCACAGCATGCATACAAAACCATCCACCCACATATTCATGCACTTCCAAATTACACACACACACACACACACACACAAACACACACACACTTACATGACACAATCGCACACACACACTTTCATTACACAATCACACAGTAATACCCTCTATAAGTGCTGGAGCTTCTGAAGAAAATTACTCTCGCTGTATTTCTTCCCTTTGAGCCAGTGTTTCTTTCACTCCTTACAATGAAACACACACACACACACTCACACACACTCATTTATGACTTGAAAGACTGTACATATTTTCCAACAGCTGTTAGACTTTAGATGCAAGGCTGCTGTCTGTAAAAAGACAGTTTGAAGTGTTCTCTTCATTGTACAGTATATTGCAGTAGTGATGCTGAGTCATTTGTGAATTTCATGTACAAATAATTCTGACCGATCACTCATATACCAACACATGTGACTCTGCTCTGCGTAACTGTCATTACCTAGACTTCAGAAAAGTTATCTACAGCTTTTGCTTTCTGTCCACATGATACCATCACTGGGCCTTGTCAAACTGTGTGTAATTTACTCAGGTTTCAGTTCTCCCCTGTAGATACTAAACGGTAGATATTGTGTTCACTGTGTTACTTCCCTTCTCTTATTATCTCCTGCGATGCTCAAGACGCAGCTATATGATGGTATCATAATACAGCGCAGGGCAGAAGATGTCACCCTGCAATGAGATCACGCAAAGTTTTCGTTCTATTCTGCTTTATTTGATATGGTGGGCTACAACACAGCACAGACTGGAATTTTTATTTTCTGTAATACTGACTGTGTTGTCTGGGAAAGTTTCCCTCACTGACACATTTAACCACTAATGTAGTTCTGAATACATTCATGCTTCAGCTTTCATATTTTCTCCCCCATGTCCCCTAGCCTTCCTACACATGCATATGAATGAGTAAGAAAAGCACAGGTCCCCAAACTGTGGTCGTATGACAGGCAAAACATGCAGTCCTCCATGGGTGTTCTGTGAGATGTTTATGTTATATTTACATTAATTGGTGTTTGATGCTTTTTTCCAAAGACATGTAGAATAAAAACACCACATTATAAAAAAGAATACCACTACCATGTTTTAAGGCACACATAGTGTTTACACATAGCATCATTTCTTAATTCATCTGGGTCCTAGAGAGCTCACTTGACTTTTTATCATGTTCATAGACCCAGACCCTGTTTACATCTGTGTTTAGAGTATGTTGTGGGTGATCTGATCACAGGGGGTCTGCCATGGACTCACACACTCACTCACACATGGATCCAACACACATCCTGGTGTGATAAGACTCGATCCACCTTTCTGTTAAGTTCACAGCCTCTGTGTTCATCTCTTCAAAATTGAGTAACCTCAAGCAGACAGCTGCAATCCAGCCAAGGTGCTGATCATCTCCAAGTTTACAGTATAAACACTTGGGAAACACAAACCTAGGACGGTACTCCAAACAGACAGCTGTCTGCAAATCCAAACATGCTACCCACCCACGCAAGGCAAAGCAATGATCGGAAACACCCACTGTCCACAGCTGCTGCTGGGCTCTATGAAAATGAGCTGAAAATATGCCAGGTGCCCTTTAGCGTCTACGGCAGAAAGAGACGAAAATACATTAACCTCAAACAGTGACAGCTGTTAGTAAATTAAGTCTGTGTTCAGGTGATTCACAGCCAGAGGGGATCGCTTAGAATCTACCATATTGTCAAGAACTCTCAAAAATTCTCTTTATTTAAAGTAAAGTATATACTTTTTGATCTGTTTATGTTTAAACTCAACCCATTTTAGTTTTTATTTATTTATTGTTGTCACTGATTGCTGTGACAATGATCTGGTGCCATTGTTCTGTCAGTATGCACTGACCTCATTGCGCTGAGTGAGTTTCAGTTTTGCTCACATACGTGGGCTAGAGTCTTGCAGAGGCAAGTAGGCACCCGTAGCTGTTGGTTTCTTTGGTTTGCTGCAACAAACCAGCAGCTACATCTGGGCTTCTGCTGATCATTAGCGAGAGACAGGTAGCGGCAGAAAACCCCCACTTTGTACCTTGCGATGGAAGCTACCTTTGGACAATTAGGTCAAATCTGGTTCAGTCTGGTTTGTTTTGCTCTAGTCTTGTCTGGTCTTGCCACTGTTCATCAAGGAAATGTAATCAGCTTCAAAACATGGCTGAACTATTACTACATTTAGCCTCTTAGTGTTTACATTGTCTCTTACTGTATCTTCACATCAGCCGACCTCAGCCACATGAGAATGTCATTAAGCAACAAACTAGCTCTTCAACAGCTCTTCACAGACCACCTAGCTAATAGAAGTGCCCTTTATTCTCTGCCCCTTCAGCACCACTGGAGGAGGCTATATAAGCTGCATGAGCACATATTGTCATAAGACACTTATATATATAAGTGATATTTCCATACTGTCCATAGCATCACTGTGCACTGTATCCTGTATACTGATACATGATCTCCAGATGTGACATTTTTACCGTCCCCTAAACAAAGCTCTATTCCTGTCACAGCGGAAGCATACCTGTGTGTCCGAACTACCAGACATGACAACATTATCGCCCAATTGTTGTCATATTTTTTATAAGACCTAGACTTTATAAGTGGCATTTACAGATTATGCAGATTGTAAATGTGTAACTGCATGTTGTGTGTGTGTGTGTGTGTGTGCAGGACTACCAGACATGGCTGGACCTGCGCGAGCTAGAGACAAAGATGGGCGAGCGCTACATAACGCATGAAAGCGACGACAGCCGCTGGCAGGCCTTCGCCCGCGACCACACTCTGCCCTACCCCGCCCACCTGGTGCCCCCGCCCACCACCGAGGAGGATGAGGAAGGCGGAGATGACGCCGACATGCAAGGCCTCACCGAGAGAGTCAGCATCCTCTAGAGACCAAGAGGAAGAGGAGGAGGAGGAGAGGAGGAGGAGGAGAGGACATGCAGGACATTACCAGAGATGAATGCATTTAGCATGCTATTTAGATGGACATTGAGCAGGAGGAGGAGGAAGAGAGGAAGAAGTGGAGAGGAGAGGAGAGGCTCAAGGAATATGTGACCATAGGCAAGAGAGGAAGCTGGAGGAGAGAGTCAGACTCCTCTAGAGACCAAGATGAAGAGTGGAGGAGGAGGAGAGGAGTAGAGAGGTGGGAGAGAAATGGACTCAGTGCCAGTGTTATGGTAGCGTGAAGCGAGCAAAGGGTTGGACTTGATTTAACTTTCAGAACGTAATGCCAGTTTCAGGAGTGTCAGTCTGATATATCTTAAGAACACGTCAGGAATGCCGATCTATCAAAGCAGTAAAATTCGGACGGACGACGTGTCTTTCTGCCACTCAGAAATAACGACGGAACATCATTTAGCAACGAGATAGGACTTTGAGCGCTGTAATACGTTTTCCCTGCTGCCATTTTGGTATTTTATGTTTGAGCCGTGTCTGCTTCACCTTGTGTCTAACTAACTTAGCTGTTCTGTGATGACGGTTTATCAGAGAGGTTAAAGGCGGAGTATTCATGTATCTTTGGTGATATAGTATAGCCTCTCGTGATGTAATGGATAATTCATTAGAGATAATGGTCTTCAAGGAGTTTTTGGAATTAATGAACGAGAGAGAGGCAAAGAACTTCACAGAATGCGTAGTGATGTTTCCTCCGCCAAATTCATGTTCATTAATTCCGTATAACAGCGCACCTCAAAGGCTCTTATCCTGCTTATCACCTGGTTGCAACTTATGCGTGTCAGGAACAGACGTCAATTTAAAACACACAGAAGCATGCAACTCAGTTTTACCTGACCTGCAGCAACAGAACACCTGTTCAGTTGATGTACTACTTTCTTTTCAACGATGGTTATCGCTAGTAACAGCTGATTAGACTTTTTCATCAGATCTACTTCATAGGTGTGCGTCATGTAAGGGATAATGAACGACACGGTGTGCGTATATCGGTAAATATTGGTGCAATATAAGTGCAATATACCGATATACACACACCGTGGAGTTCATTATCCCACTTATACCACTGTTGCCGCGTCTGCGCTATGTAGTTTTGCTAACAATTTACACGTTTTGATAGCTAACACAGGCTCGTTTGCAGAACTGCAGTTACTAGTTCTATATGGATGGTTGCTATAATCAAAAGTGGGTTGTTAGTTCGGTTTGTCGTTGTCAAGCGCCGCATCCAAATATTCGTGACTTTTGTAAAATTATTGTTTCCCATACTCCCGAACACTGTAACCGGAAGAAAATTCATCTTGGTCACAAGTTACAATGTTCTTGTGCTGCAAACATCAGTCAGGCCGCTAAATTGTAACCCTGTGTTAACTTGGCAGTCCATTTAAACTTCACATCTAAATACATCTTCATAGGTGTATGGTTATCTGAAAATAATGTGCATTCTAAATAGCGCATCACAATAGAAAACTTGATTAAGCAGTGGTATAAACGGAATTAACGCACACCTTGCCAGCCAATCAGAAATCAGTTTTCCATTTCTCCAGGTGATAATTAAGAATGTCTGAGAACATTCCATGGAAGTTCAGTGGAACTGACACATCAATATGAATTGACACATCCTATTCTTAGAAGATCCCCCCCAGGCCTACTGGATCAGGCTCCACTCCTAGCATCAGAAACATGGCGCCAGAGCCAATCTCAAGCCAAGAATAGTAAACATGTTAACCCACTGAGGGTACCATAGATGCGTTGAATTTAATATAGATAATTCGATCGCAGTGTTTAATAAATGATGACCATAAAATGAATGGATTTTTGCCCAGAGTTAGAAGTACTGTATGACTGAGGTTCTCGGTAAAATAGAAAGTTTTGTTCAGAGTTGAATATCTTCTGTTCACTTAGCTGTATGTCTAAGCCTAATCTATATAAACACTTCTGTACTGCAGTGGTTCTGTGGCTAAGGAGCAGTTCTGGAGTCAGGTGCGGTTAGTGACATTTGATGACGGAATGATAGATAGAGTCTGCCGTCTTTTCAAAATCTCTCCCTCTCTCGATTTCCTGAATACTCCTCCACCGCTTCTATTGATCTTTTTTGGAGTGGGTGAAGGACGATCACCACCAAAACTACTGGGAAAGTGTTTGTTGAAACAAACTCCATGTGTGACTGATGCAGTTTGTGTGTGTGTGTGTGTGTGTGTGTGCGTGTGTGTGTGTGTAAGGAGAAAGCTGATATGATGACTGTCATAGGCTCCCTTCCCAGACTAATCTAAGACTGCTCTGTTGGGGTGAAATACTTAGAGCTGTGCTGTGCTGTGCTGTGCTGTGCCTTATGTGTGTGTGTGTGTGTGTGTGCGCGTGTGAGTGTGTGTGTGTGTGTGCGCGTGCGAGAGTGTGTGTGTGTGTGTGTGTGTGTGCACATGTGTGTGTGTGATTGTTCTGTTGGGGTGAGGCGCATGGAGCTAAAGCAGCCTGATCGACTCGAGCCGACAGCCAAGAACCTAATTTTCCCCATGTCCAACCACCTATCGATCTTGACAGAGAGAGAATAAAGAGAGAGAGAGAGAGAGAAAGAAAGAAAGAAATTGTGTGCATGTAAGTGTGTGTATGTGTGTGATGGAATGTGTTTTGAAAATGGAGATCTTTATCATCTGTCTTTCCCCAAAGGTGACTCACTCCTTCCCCACTGTGGTTTGACACAACTTGCGCACACACACGCAACCCTCACACACATCTACAACTTCCATGTAAAACATCACACTCACACACTATTAGTACCTCTCCCCATCTGCAGATGTACCCACTTCTTCCTCTGGCATCACATGACACATGATGGCATTAGCAGTTGGCATCACATGCCACTGCTATAGGTCACATTTGACACCATAGGTTAAATCCCAAATCACCATAGCGCTGAACTCTGAGCCCTCAAAGACTCAACGGAAATGAATTGACTTCATGATTGGCTGATCCATGCTAGTAAAGTCTTTTAGGGCTCAGGGGTTATGGAACGGCCTTTTTCCTTTTTTCAGCCATCTTTTTCTCTTTTTGTTTTCTTTTTTTACTCCATCCATTTTTATTTCTCTTTGCCCGTCTCAAGCCTCTGAATCCACTCCGGCCTCCCCCTCTCGCAAGTACTGACAGTGGAGTCACCTTCTCATAAACACAAACTGAGACGGTGAAAACTAGAAGCAAACTAATGACGCAGTAGCACCTCCAAGGCTCCACATCGCTGGGGGGTGGGGGGAGGTTGGGGGTTAGGGGAACTTCACCGATGGTGCTTAGTCTCTGTCTCTCTCTGTATCTCTCTCTTTTGTAGCCTCATAGAGAACACCCTGCTTTTGCCCTGCTTTAGCCCTGTAGCAGGCTGAATGGACACGCAGTATCTTCTTGTTTCTCCTATGGAGGGGTTACAAGTCTGTGTAATTTGGTCAGATATACTCGGGGGGAGAACAAAAGGTTGGGTCGATAGCAACCCAACCTTTGTCAATATTAGGGCATTAGCTGCCCCAACCACAGTAGCCCTGCAGTCCCTCCATCATAGCTAGATCAGATATTAACCCTGAAATGAGACTGCAATTATCTCCTTCATGACAGTAATGCAAAGATATGTTACATGGCTGCATGGTTATGAGAAGTAGGTTTGGACAACCCGATGAAGGACCCTTTTTTGTACACTTTTTTTTGTTAGTATATGGGTAATGCATGTTGTTTTTGTATGACCGGAGGGTGTGTGGGGATCCTTACAAGTTTAGTAAATACAGCAGTATGATTCAGAAAATTGAAATAAAAATGTGTGCGTGTTTTCATTTTGTTTTAAAGCATCGACATGTATTACATCCACACACTTGTATAAACACACACACACACACACACACACACACACACACACACACACACACACACACACACACACACACACACACACACTATGAAAGCATTTAAGGGTGGAAATGGCTGGGAAATAAGATTCCCCCAAAACAAAAAGCATGATAATAATTTTGAAGTATGGCAGTTTGCCAAGTTGCTGTTTAACTACACTCTCCTTTCCTACATGAATGAGTTTGTGCACAATGCATTTTTATGGTTTCAGTTGAAAAATGAATGAAGATATAATCAAATCATGTCATCCACTTAGATGGAATTAATGATGACAAAAAAGGGGGACGTTAATTGAAAATTGTCCACAGATTAAAGGAATGGAGATCAGATCACAATAGCTTAAGAAGGAAACACATAGTTGGTACAAAGTACAAAGAAGCATGCTGAAAATTCCCTTCCTCACCCTTCCCTCAGCCCTAACACACACACACACACGGATTCTATTATACACACACACGTATACACACTTGCATGCCCACACACACCACACACACACACACACACACACACAAGTCACACACTTCTAAGATCCTATAATGCACAATACACAAGATGCACACACTCTCACACATCCATAAGCGCACATAAACACACACACACACGTGAAGCTATTCAAATGGTTGCACGTGTACAAGCTGCAAACAGACCCATAAATTCTCCCCTAGCTGCACTTGTCCACACATCGAGTCGTGTGGTTAAAAACAGAACAGCAGAGACACAGGAGCAACTCTGCAAATACAACAACAGTTCCCTTTGCACACACTCAGTAGAGCAGAGCTGTACTTATTCACTACACTCAACCCACTCCTGGCTTTTTAAACACACCAATTAAACAACAAAGCCTCATTTCATTGTGATGTCTTTTACATTGATTGCACATGCATCTCGGTAACACTAGCGGCAATCAGTTCATGGTTCCATTTGAATTACACATAGCATCTAGGAAACCATTATGGCAGTTACATGATTTTTCATTTTGGTGAATGCCATTGTGATACGTAAGTGTGGGGATGGCAAGTTTATGACTAAGTGTTCACAGAAAGTGTGCACTTCTTATCCTCATTTTGATTGGGAAATCCCTAGGCAGTAGTACTGACTCTTCCATAAAGACTCTTCCATATGAAAACAGAAGCATTTCTAAGAGGCTTTCACACGAAAGTTGACTCATGTCTGATGAACCCCTGTGGAAAATAGAGGCCTCAATTGTGCTCAACAAGAGAGGAGGAGGCCTTAAAAAGGAAACACAGAAAGGAAATGTATGTTTCCAGATAAGATCACAGCATTGAGCTACTTTCGCAGGGCTATAAGTTTAAAGCAACAAAGGTGTTTTGGCATAGCACCAGTGACCTACGTACCAAACAGGCATACAAAACTTAAATAAAAAACTTCCTGGAGCTTTTGCGGTGCTACTAGAAAATGCTAATTGGTATCTGATGGTAATACAGTCATGTTATAAAGGTTTTCTTTTCTCTTTGTGGTGGTTTCACACCCTCCACCCAAACTGCAGAGTTCATATCCCAGATAGCTGGCCTTTATGTGACTTTCACCTGAAGACAATACCAAAACAAATTGATAAATAACAGATGGCCTACCACTAACAGTGGTGAATTGTCATCTGGGGTTGCTTTAAGCCAAGGGCGTAGGTTTGGTCTGTCATTTATCATTTAAACCTATGGGTCCTATGCTATTTTCAGAGTCATTTCCCTTATTCAGGGCAGTCTAGTCTATCCAAATCTGGCAGGGTTTGATGTTTTACTACTTGTATATTCCTAACATAAGCCTTAGTATCAAGACAAATATTTTGTGTATATTTTTTGTACATAACTCACCATAGGAGGCATGCCAGTAGAAATATCTTTTCATACATGGATAAGGTGGATTTTCTGGAATCTGGCATTATAAAATGGAGACATACTGTTTGGCCTTGCAATTTACAAAAAAATATCTGTACTATTGACAGAATATTTTAATTTTCATGTTTTATTCACATTTCATTGCACAGAGAAGAATGGGGGTGCAGTGGACACGGGGCTGCATCATAATCCTCTCTACTGCTGGCCAGGGTACTGAAATCACATTTCCGCATGTGCCCTGGCTTTATGAGAACAAAACCTGAGAACAACTTTTAATATGGAAAGGAAATAAATTATTTTGTGGTGGGAGTTGGAGACAACATGGAAACTTGACGTGATTTCAAGACCGGATTACAGGCACTGCTAATCATAGAACATTGAAATTGGTAAGTTCTCATATTGATATGCGGTAGCCTATGACAATTGTTTGAGGTAAGTGATCATGAGATATTTCACCAAGATGAATGAGTATGAGATAGAGGCAGAGCTGCATTAATATTGGAATTTTTATGTAAACTCAAAGCTTGTTTTCTCACAAACTGTTCATTACAGCAACTAACGAGTAACACAGGTGGAAAACTGTGCAGTGTCGTGCACTTTCACGTGACATGAATGTGGTATTTGTGTGATGAAAAATCTCCAAATAATCTGACAGAGAAGAATGGGTGTGAATTCAGGGGCAAGGTGTGGCTGCAGGACTCAAGTCTTGCGCCCAACCTGTCGTGTCCGTGCCCCCCAGTGGCATCGTCTAGGCTATCTACAATGTAAAAATAGGACAACATGAGTTTGAATACCAAGGTAATAGTAATGTTAAGCTGCACCTGTTCCTGAGGACATGCAGTAGGCTACCACAGATTCTTACATTGTCAGCACAACACCCATAGGGCCTATGCTTTCTCCTTTGTGTCTTCTACTTGCCTCAGTGAGTTTGCACTATGTGAGGAGAACGTGAGCCTGCAGATTCAGCTGTGTTTCAGCCAATGATCACACTGTCGCTCTGGCTCTGGAATGCAGAATGCTGATGCGTCAAAAAAACATGCCATGTCCACTAAAATTATACTATTGAGTTTGCAAAAAATAAAATAAATTAAATTTGTATCTTTCTTATATAAAAATTAAATGCTTACTATTTTGTCTTCCCAAAATATTGGTTGTGACATGTCCCTACAGTCCATATGCAAACCTACGCCCTTGCTTTAAGCTACAGTGTTTGGTGATGGTGGATTACAAATATAAGCCAGAAAAACTGAGAAACATGCAATATGGTCACTTCTCCCTCGGTCATTTTCAGAGACGCAGCTCTCATATGGGGAACTAAACCCAAACAAGCCTTTTAGGTAAGCCAAGAAAGGGCAGGGGATAAGGGCACATGGACCCAACCCAATGTCTTGCATTGCCCTTTTTTGTCTCCCTCTCCCTCTGTTCTCTCTGAGAACTCTGTTTGTGGCTGCACAGAGAAGCCAGGTGTCTAGCAGGGATTGACATGTAGTGATATATCCCCACACTGGGACTTTAATGAAGGAGACTTCTTCAGAAATACATGTGTGGGATCTAACAGCACATTGCACCCTTAAAGGCAAGGGACTCTTTCAGTCACATACTGCACCCTCAATGAGGAGAACTGTTTAGAACTAGCAAATGTTCCATTCCCTCTTCCAAACCATTAGTATTCATTCCATACTGGAGACACACACACACACACACACACTTGTATTCGTTATTTCACCACCATTCACATTTCTACAGATAGAATTCAGCTTTGACACTCATGTATACAAAAACCATCACCTGAGTCACACAGCAAGGATGCCTATTACTCCTGCTGATGTAGAGCAAAACTTTCCTAGCTGTTTGGACTTTCCCATTAGCCCTGCCAGTGCTAATTCCCATTAGCCCTGCTTAACCCACTGAGAACTGATTTGTGGATGTATCTCAGGCTACCAAATGTTAGGACTACCAACTTACATGCATAGCCTATAGCACCTACCTTTTGTCTCTATCTAAAACACAGCATCAGGGGTGTTAGAGCTGTTACAACACACATCATCAGAGCTGTTGAACCAATCTGGTACTATGCGTGAGTGTTTGTACAACGGATGAGACGCATGGTACTGCACACACACAAACACACACAAACACACACACACACACACACACACACATGCACAAGCACATACATGTACACGCATATACATACATACACAATGTAGCCTTTTCACTGCTGTGTGTTCACGCACATAAACACATGCTCGCTCGCGTACACACACACACACACACAGAGAAAGAGAGGGCGAGAGAGAGCATTCAGGATGGATTGCTCTCTTGGCTGACTCTCAATGTGCATAGTTGCAAAGGCTAATCATATGTGATAAATCACCATTAACTACGTGCAGCCAAGATGACTTTATGGAAAACTAAACACACAGAGAAGGAGATGGAATGAGAAAGTGATAGAGAGATGGAGAGAGAAAGAGAGGGAGGAATGGAGGGATTGAGAGACGTATGGTGAATAGGGAGATGAAGGAGAGTGGAATGAAAATGGGGGGGGGGGGTGGGAATGGGCGGGTCGGGAATGAGAATGGACTGAGAGAGAGAGAGAGAGAGATTGAAGCAGTTGTTAGGGTGAATGAGAAACTAAGGGAGAGAGAGAGATTAGGGCTATGTGTGTGAGGGGAAGAAGATATTTACAGAGACCTCTGCTCACCCCCAGACTTTCACAAGCTTAGACTTTCCTATGATGTGGGAGGCAGAGTGAGTGAGTGTGTGTGTGTGTGTATGTGTGTGAGTGAGTGAGTGAGTGAGTAACCTCTGTATATCCCCACACCCTGACTGAACCTCCACCCACGGCTGGTTAAGCTGTTGCCCCAACAAACGTCTTGTCTCGCTCAGGCCTGCATCCAAGCCGGGATGTCTCCGCCAAACTGTGAGTAAAGGCCTGGATTTACTTCCACCCTCCACCCATACCACAGGCACACAATCACACTCACACACACACACACACACACACACACACACACACACACACACACACACACAGACAGAATACCTGAGCCTCTTTTGGCCCACCTCTGGCCCACACCACCAGTGGGGATTTAAGGCTGAGTAAACATGTGGATTTCAACTCCCACTGGTTGTGTCATCAGCGCTGCTGGTTACTGCACTAGACAGGATCCCTTGGATGGATTCAGCACACACAAACCCACAACTCCACTTCAATGCCACCATTGAGAGGATCCCATTCAGGGTGACAGAGTTGTGATTCGAACTCAGTACCCTTATTCTTATCTCATTAACGTATTAATAATGTTTGTCTTATGTTGTTTAATATCTTTTACTGTTCTTATCTGTCCCATGTCTCATACTTACAGGCAGGTCTGGATGTTATAAATTTTCTCCATGTCTGGTTCTGTAGAGGCTTAAACTTTGTGTTCCTGAAGTTGTGCAAGAGTAAGATTGGGGCCAGGTGTGTTATCTCCTCAACTCTTTGTATATAGTATTTTTTTTTTTTTTGTGATACGAGTTAATGCCATAATATGCATGTTCGTATAAGGTTGGCAATAATGATTGACACCACTTTTGCTGTTTATAATCCCTAAACTGAGTCTGTTTCTTTGTCTAAGTGGTAATGTGTGTGACTCAATGAAGTCTTGTTGTTAATGATGTAATATTATTCTCTGTCTTGAAGAGCATGATTTGCATCGAAACCTTGCTCCTATAATTGATCGACCACTGCCAGCTAACAAGTACCAATGTCTTACTCTGTAGAATCAGAAAGTTAATCTTGGTTGTGGACACACTCTTTCAGGCACTTTCCATGATGGTGTGCCAGCACATGAAGGTGTGTGTCTGTGTGTCATGTACCTATTTTCCTATGCTTAGTGTCATGACGTATGACATACACATCTCAGAGGGCAATGTGAGTTTCTTTGATGTCATGCTCTTTGTACTTGTGCGTCTGTGTTGGTGTTTGTTGTATGCATCTGTGTGCAGACACACTCTCAAGCGTCTCAAACATGCGTATATGTGTGTGTTTGGGGGTGTGCATGCTGTTTAGGCACCCGTGTGGTTGGAACTCTGCTCCGACTTTGCACAGCTCTTGCAGGAAGCTGCATACGCAACTAAAAGTTCTGGCTGTGAGTGAGAAACCACAGCTGTGTGTGTGTACTCCCATCTGTGTCCACGTCTGTCTCTGTGTGCCTGTCTATGTCCAATCATTTCCTTCGACGAGAAGGTGGCCTGAATGTGCTGGGTTGCATCCCAGATAAACATCAAGTCAGACATCAAGTTATATATCTGTCTGTCTGCCTGTTTTTCTCTCTTTTTTTTCTCTCTCTCTCTCTTTCTTTCTCCTGTCTCCCTCACTTCCCCACTCACCTCACCCCTGCTAAAGTCATCATTTACCGGAAGCATTGCCTGCTCTGCTCAACAAGCATTTTACCTCTCTCTCTCTCTCTGTCTCTTACCCTCTGTTTCTCTTGCTCTTTTGCTCTCTCTCCCTCTTTCTTTCCCCTCCCCTCGATGATGAAGTGAAAGCAACTCTGGAGGCAGAGTTCAGGACAGTCCCGCTACGCTATGAGAGACAGGCATTTTTCACACTTCCCTAGATGAGACCTGAGCGAGACCAGCACGCGGAACAATTGCCTACTCCTGATCCTCTTGTTGTTTAAGATCCGTTTCTGCTTTTTAGTTTTTTGATTTCTTTTTTTTCCCTGACAAACTCTTCGCCCTTATCTGCCTGCCTGCACAGGAGGAACAAACTAACCGGACAAGGAAAATCAATAACAGCTGGATCTAAGGAACTAACCCTTGAATAATAACCCACAACCGGGACAGAAGGAGGGAGCGAAGGGAGAACCCTCTGTCAACCTTACCTTCACTTTATTCTTAAACTGCAGCTGTCATAGGTAAGACCATTTATAGAACTGAGCTCAGTCAAGCATTATTAAGTTATGATCGTATTATGATTATGATGTGTGTTTGACTGAGCATATTTGAAGCTCAGTTATGTAACCCCCTACAAGGGCAAATGTTTCTGCTTGTCAGACTTTTCATGAGGAAAGAGTTTAGATAACTTATTGCAGTAGCAGTGGCAGGGGTGTTTAAGTTATGACACAGTAAAAGGTACCAGTAATGCACTTTCACAACCTTTCTATACTTGTAACTGAAGAACACATGAAAACTGAAGAACCTGGTACCGTTAATAAAGTAATACTTTTTAAAGTAATACAATCTATTTAGACATGAGAGAAGTATCGCAATCTGAACCTGAATCTAAACTGAAGAGCACCTGGATCAAAAAGTCATCACAGCTGGTTGGCTCATGATTTTGCAGTATGAGTACATAATTTAATTACTATGAATACTATAATGGCAAAATAAAATAGATCAAGCATGGAACAATGCAACTTTTCTGAGACAAAACATGGACAAAACCACAGCCCTCAAAAAGGGAACATATCTTCAGATCACAAGATGGGTATGCAGGGTAAAAATGAAGCAGCTTTGTCTAAGCGCTCCCCTGTTGGGGACCTAGACAGAACTCTCTGGCTTGTCTTTGTGTTTTACCTTTAGGTTTTTGGACTATGGGACTTTGTATGGGATTTTGTAATTAAGTAATTCATAAATTGGTAATAAATAACAATTCTGTGCAGGAAGCCATTGGGTTTTCTTTTGTTACGAAAATCGAGTTTATAATTTGAGTTTTGCTAGTGGTAGAGCTGAAAGGTAGAGGTGAAAGCTAAATATGAGATGAATTTTTCTAAATAATACTATCAATCGCCAACTACTACTAATAGCTTTGACTGAGTTAATGTGTGCTTGGTGCCTTTGTGTCTTGGTGCCTTGTTGCATAGCGTAATGGTTGCAATGCAACAAGTCATATGTCATCAAGCAAAGGATCTTTTTTTTTAAGGTGTACTCCAGTCCATACTGTCGAAAGAAAGCATTTATGAAGACAGTATTTACGATCAATTTCAATTCCTCTCGTAAAATTTATTTTTCTTCATTCTCGTAATAGTTCTTCCCTTCATGAAGTCCACTAAAATAATCAGAGTGCTTCTCTGTAATGGGCTATGATTGAGGTGTGCCAGAGCATCCATTACTGGCACCCTGGGGAGAATCCAACCTGGTGGTACTCTGAGTCTTCATTAACCAGATGTAACCCTGAGGGACATCACTACTGACTGCCACAGACCAGCCACGGATATAGCTCATACACAACAAATGAGTGCAAAGTAGGCTACTTGATGTTCCATTTTGAAGGTATCTAGCAAATATATGGGTTTTATGAAACATTTATAACACACTCAATACCTCAATTGACATTCACCATTTGGAAACGTTCAGGATTTGGACAAAAATTCCATCATCATATTACTACTAGGCTACTACTACTTCTACTACTGCTACTACTACTACTACTAATAATAATAATAGCTATTATTAT
Organism: Tenualosa ilisha; assembly: GCA_015244755.2. NCBI lineage: Eukaryota > Metazoa > Chordata > Actinopteri > Clupeiformes > Clupeidae > Tenualosa > Tenualosa ilisha. Next base: position 1,925,158 of record PYXC01000452.1, on the reverse strand, counting down.
GATGATAATGATATAGTTGATTATTTAGTTTTAATGTATTATTTCTATTAATGCCGTTGTTATTTTAATGCTAAGCACTGATATCGCTAATCAGCATGTGTTGAAATACAGTAGACGAACTCGAAACACAAAACATATGAATAGAGATTGTATTGACCACATCTTTTTGAAGATAGGGTGAGTGAGCACAATTTTTGTGTGTGATCATGATTTTCCTTTGCTGCATAGCCAAGATAGAGTTACCCGGGGCAAAGCTATTATGTACGTCCAAAGGGCTTCCAGAGATCAATGTTTTCCAAAACGTAATGAAGACCAGTGGGAATGCAAAAGCAAATTAGCCATCAGCATAACGGGTAACAGAGGAGACTGTAATTCTAGAATCACTTAAGGTACTGGTTGCCATTCTTGACTTAATAGGTCTGCACCGATCTGCATCGATCTAGAATCACTTAAGGTACTGGTTGCCATTCTCAACTTAATAGGTGTGTATTGATGGAACTGAAGCATCTATCCCAGGAGATGATGGGTGAAAGGTTAAAATGATCATTTTCATTCATGGAAAATGAAAGTGTTACTATAATGTGTACACACTGACATGGCTAAATGCAGAATCACTATATGGCTGCCTGGTTTCCCCTGTATGTGTGTATGTATGTATGTATGTATAGACACTGATTTGGGCTAATACCCCAAAGGCCTCAGATGTTTTTCCAAGTGAGTATAGCTAAGAAGCCCTCACTTCTTTTACTTCTAAAAACCATCACAGACAGTTCTGTCTCTTCTGCTAATGACTCATTTACACCCACATTTATTTATAAAAGGAGGAAGTAGTACTATTGGCCATGAGTCTCTCGTCATGATGAGTGTCTCTGGTGTGGGCAGCTGGTGACTGCAGATGGACACCTAGGGGGTTTACATTGTGTCCACATGCGCCCCAAATTCCTCCAGAGACTATGCTGGATACTGGAGTGCACTGGCCAATCAGATTGCAGCATGGTGGAGTGTGGGTGGCTCACATGCAGGACTGAGTGGTGGGTGGGATACTACAAGATCTCTTGATCTGTGGTTCCTACACTTTTTGAGCTCAGGGCACCCATTACATCTACCCCTACCCCGGCATCCCCATTCTTTCTTTTCACTCTCCATCTCTGTGCCATGTCACTATGTTTCTAATTCTTTAACATATAGCCCAGCAAAATTAGAATTATGTTTTTAATCATTGCAGTAATTAACAATGCAAATGGTATTATCTGGATTTGTGGGTTATGTTTAAAGACAGGAATTACGTTGTGTTTAAACAAACTGTTACTGTTTGAATTATGCTTAAAAAAAAAACTCTTGGTAAAAGGAGAACCTCTACAGATCAGATTTAAATAGTCAAGCTTTACCTTGGAAATACACAGTTTCATAAAGAGTGTGCTTTATCATTAGCCTAGAAATCTAGATGTACACTAGAGGAAGCAAATAGTTTTGCTGTCTTTGTAGAGAGTCGTTGGCCAAGCTTAGCATGATGAAAGGGTTATGACGATGCAAAATAACCAAGATGGCTATGGCCAAGAAACAGCGTCCATTTGAACTGGCTTTGGCAGAAAAAGGCAAGTTATTAATTTCAAAGAAGGACGTATTTGCTGTTTTGCTGATTTGCTGATTGGTTGCTCTGATTGGTCATAGCGCTATCTTATTGCGTGCAGAGGCAGCTTGTAGATGGAGCCCAGGCCATCAGTTATGGCCAGACGCTACATCTTGATGTTGTGGTTTGGCTTGCCAGGCTACTTTTTAATTTTTATTTAAAGCAATACTAAAAAGTTTTAATTGTGAAACTAGAGGACTTGCTACTTGGGCACCCAAAACCTTTCAAATACCTCTCTTCACCAACCTAAGCTTGGAGGTGATGTATTTTGTGCCATCCCTGAATGAATGTCACACAGCACCCATTTTGAGAAACCCTGCTCAAGTTTTGACCAATCAAATTGAAGTGGTGTGTGTCAGTAGCTTCTCCCCTCCCTCCACCTCACTTCATTTAAGAGATCCCAAGGGATGTCTGAAGTATTCTAGATCCATCTCTCATGGCTAGCTCTCATTCAGCCATGACTGCAGAAATAGCAGGCCCTCAGCGGAAATGACGATGTCACAGCAGAGACATTTCCTTGATGCCATCGAAGACCATTTACAGGGTTTGAATAGTTGACTGTAATTTCATGGTCTCTAGAACTTCCTTTAATTAGCAATACTGTGCCCCCACAATCATGTTGCCAGGACATCTCAAAAACAGGCTAAGTGTTCAGGTAGGAGTTGAGGTATAATTGGACTGGTCTTCTAACCCTAAGGCTACACTGGATGTAAACAATGTAAAAATTACATGAAAAGACTGGGATTTTTTTTAGAATGTTTGCTGCGCTGCCTTGTCTAGTGAAGCCAGTTCCATTGATTATAGTGGAAGCTCATTGTTACAGCCGATACGTCCTTGACTTAACACATTCAGTGTAGCCTCCCTGTCATGCTGGTGTACTAGTACTGGTCTGTACTTAGGCAGGGGTCAGTAGTAGAAACACACAGGCATGCTGGTGCTGCAGACACGTCATAGATTTACAATCGGCTAACACGATTTTGACTGGATGGATGGATATATTTGTCTATGTGTACGGCTAATAATTTCTATACAGACCTAAATATACATAATTATTTTTGGGATGAATGATTGAATGTTGAATGAAATAAATAGAATACTAGTCAGCATGTACTCTATGTTCTGAGCACAGAGGGTTGTGTAACATGACTGACGTCAGGAACTATTTTTTAGTCATTTTAAAAAACAGGCCTTCATAGAAAACTGGATAACGACAGGACCTGAGAGGAGGTTGGGGGTTAGACTCAGCAGTGGAGGTGACAGCAGTGGTGTGTGTGTGTGTGTGTGTGTGTGTGTGTGTGTGTCGCAAGGGGCTTTTGTGCCAGTTGCCCAAGGTTTCCAAACTTTGGGCCCCATGACAGAAAAGAATTTTGGGCCCCCCGAACATTGATTATATATATATATATATATATATATATATATATAAATGTTCTCTGGCCCCCCTGTCAGTGGCTTGCCCTTAGAATTATCCTAACTCCTCGTACACCATGGGACCTATTTAAATACAACTAAATTACTAGATCTACCTCAACATCTTTTCGTACACCTGTAATTTACTGGTCTTTAACTGCCTGATGGTTTTACTGGAAAGAGATGTTTTTAACCCTGGGGACACCTGTAGATGTATGCTGGGTGACTACTTCAAGTATTGCTAAAACGCAACGGAATCAGTTGTGTTTGCGCAAGAGTCCTTCTTGGAAAACTGAATCCCTTCCTGTTAAGAGCAGTATAAAGTCTACAGTACAGGGAGATGACTCTGCTCTCTGCAGAATGACTCAGGATTTTCAATTTCACTGTGCACACTTTTTTCACTTTGTACTCATCGTGGGAAACAGGCCATCAGTGTTCACATTTTACATAAGTTACATACAGTAAAAAAAAAAAAATCTGTGCTAGTTCAAGTTCAAATTCTATAGTTTTATATATTATATATAAATATGTTCAATTGAGCTCACAGCTCATAAATGTGTGAGTGTCTAAATGGGAGTAAAAGTCTGACAGTGAGCAAAGTGTCTGGAGTATGAACCAAAGCTATGGGTGGAAGATTTAGCTCACATCATTAAACAGTCAAATAGATTATTGTCAAGTCATTAAAGCTTTAGTTAGTCAGTTGAATTTGTGCTATTTGATTTGCATTAAGCAAGTATGATACTTCATGATTCACCAAATCCACTGATTTAAAAAAGAATGCGTTAAACAGCAAATAAAAAAATAAAGTGAAAATAAATAGATAGTCTAGTAATTGCAAAACCAGAAGAGTTGCCTCAGCTCTGCTTCATTAATTGTGCACAATAATTCTGAGCTCCATCAGACTGTCTTTTCTCAGTGGAATTGTGTTTGCAGACTTAACTAAACCATCTCCTTCCAGTATCGATACAGCTTGAAAAAGAAGCTGATTTTAATACCTTCTTAATTTTCGGAGCAACTTTAATTTACATTTACAAGAAATTAATGTTTGAAATTCTACCTTGTGTCCATGGTAACGTGTCCTATTCATAGCAGTTTCTACAGACACCTTCTTGACCACCAGAAAGGATAACTCAGAGAACTGTTTTCTGCTGTTATGGAAGTTAAGGAGTACTATGAGATAAATTATGAATTATAATAAGTTAAAGTTCATAATTAGTTTAAACAGAGAATGGCTAAATATCAAGACTATAAGTGCATAGATAAATGGCATGTCTAAGTGGTTCTGTACAATCTATCCTCTTTCAGTTTTAAACTGTTATAAACTGTTATAAATTGTTTCTATCTGAAGAGGAGTCAACTGCTATTCTGCAAAGCCGCTAGCTTTAGCATTGCATAGGCTGCAGGTTAGTCCCACTGCATGAAGTGAGAGAGCATAGACATTAAGGCCCTGCTGTCATTTCAGACACAGGATATGAAGGACAAGGACACAAAGGCCTAGCCTCACCTGTTCACTGCTAAGTCTAAACAAAATACACAACTTGTCTCATATAGACACCCCCCTCCCTGTTTTCTGTCTCTCTCTCTCTCTCTCTCTCACACACACACACACGCACACTCCCACATGTCTCAGACTCTCCATCTCATGACTCTCTCTCTATTAGTGGAGAGCTGAAATTTGATTAGGTTGAATTCACAGCTGCTCATGAAAACGTCATAATGCAATTGTCTTCCTTGCTGCTTGCCAGGGAAAGATCAGAGAGAGAGAGATGCTTTGATATAATGGCTGAATATGCAAAATTGCCAGATCAAATTCTAGAACATTCTGTGCTCAAACAGTCTCTTCTCTTTGATTTGAGAGCTAGATTTAGGCACCACTCTAAATGTGCTCATGTATGGTTAGAAATGTGCTAAATACACAGCCATGTAGTCCACAAATGACCTATGGCCATATGTTTACTTTCATCAGTCATGGCCCTAGCTACTATTGAGGACACCGTGGTCATGTCCTCAGTATTTGTTCTATAGTTGATTTATATTCCCTACATCAAATCTACCGTCTTTCAGATATAGCTAACTTCTCGAAACGAGAATGTCAAAATTGACATTGAGAAAGACAAAAATTACAGAGTGGTCGCTTGCCTACTTCTCAAAACAAGAGCATCTAGGCTATGTTGGCAAAAAATCGCGGAATATGCGCTATTCATAGAACGAACGCTTTGAATGTGATATATCACCGCTCGCATGAACTTCAATACACTCAAATTCAAAGTCACAAACAAATTCACTGCTGGCATTTGTCGTGGTGAAGCATAGATACAGTGGGTCTTCTGCTAGAATGAGATGGTAAACTCTGCAGATCCTGTCTCCGCAAATCACAGCCTCTCCCGAAAATTTCTTTTGCGAGTAGGAGAGCCACAGACGCAGCGCGAGAGAGTGACAGGGAGAGAAATTTTAATTGGGCTGTTTGTTATTTTGTGCAGACGTAGATTTACAGTCAACCTCTATCTCTCTTTCACAAGGCTATTACTATTATTAGTGTAAAAAGTTTCTTGCAGCTCAAACAGTCTTTTAAAAAGTAACAGGCCCACACATCGCACCCTTTACGGTCGCAGCACAGTGTAGTAAATGGGCGAAAACAGCTACCCTACATTTCCACTGCCTGGGGCTGGTTTAATGACAACTTTTTTAGTTTAACAGTTCTATGTTATTCAAACTCCCACACACAGTCAGGGGGTTATAGGTTTCACACAGGTTAGGGTACAGGTTTCATACCCTACAAACTCTCTCATGGCACAATTTGCACGTCATTACGATTGTCATGATTGCATGATTGCATGTCAGAAATTTTCCCAATGGAAGAGCATTGTCAGCCATTTTTGACCTCAGTATTTAAAAAATCCTGGCTACAGCCCTGTCTATCATTGTAGCGACTTCCTCTCTTTTTTTAGAGTATTATTATAATTAATTAATTATTATATTATTATAACTAATTGAGTTACCTCAGAGTCTGAGTGAACATCTATTTTTGTGATGTTCGGTAGGCTAGATTGATATTAGGCATAACTATTAGTTATATAGTGTAGTTATACTAGTTTACTACTCAAAACTAATAAGCTGTGTTCCTTGCCTGTTCAGGGTTAATTTCGTAGTTAGCTCAGAGCTATAGCCTCAACAGCTGTTTACCATTATAAAAGCTAATTACTGGAAACAACCTCCCTGAACGGAAGTCCTTCTGGCACTATACATCTGCAGTGCACAGAGCCTATTGATCAGAACTCAAGACAATTTGAAGAGATATTCCATCTCTGTAGTCACAGTAATGTCAGTGAGCCCTCTTAAAGTGGGGCTCCAAAATATTAAGCATGTAAATGTAATCAAATCAACATTTGGTTTTAATTATTAGAATTGGAATTAAATAGTGACCTCACCATAGGGCTTCATGGGCAGGAAAATGATCTGGGATCAACAGGTCACACACACAGAGCTGTGATGTAGATTTTTCACACATACACACACACACACACACACACACACACACACACACACACACACACACACAAAGTCAAACTCAATTTCACCTCACAAGCCTATTTTGACTAAAAAATGTATTTCTGACTCACAGCGGCACGCTGTAGAAAGCTTTGTGTAAAAAACTGAGATCTAGCATTCCTGTAGAAAGCTTTGTGTAAAAAACTGAGACCTATCATTACCATAGAAAGCTTTGTGTAAAAAACTGAGACCTATCATTCCTGTAGAAAGCTTTGTGTAAAACCTTGACACCTATTGTTCCTTCTTGCATAGAAGGGGGAGACACAACATACAGTACATTCTTAGGACCAAACTGTCTTTTCTCAATGATGGTTGCCCATGTTATCTGGGTAAACAAATAACAAATCTGTGTGGTGAGGCAGACAGCAGCTACCCTCCATACCAGTATTTGTCATACCTACATGCTTAAAGGGGATCACTTAGCTAAATAAAACTGAGCTACATATCTTAGCTAAAGTTTGGGTGGCCACTGGCCATATGCCTCCTACCTTCTATGGGCACAATGTCTCTGTATGAGCACACATGTGTAACATTTAGTGTTGTATGACAGGAAGATGGCTCTGGATTCTGGTGATCTGTATCTGAACTGGAAATAGCCAGTAAGCCAGCTAGCTGTGACCAAATTTGGCCCAGACTGAGCAAACACAGTCCCTGAATATCAAACACAGGCCTGGCTGGAATGGCTTAGCCATCCTTATGACCTGGCCAGATCCACAGCAAGAGTCTGCGCCTGTTTTTGTTTATTTGCGTTTTTGTTTGCTGTTTATCTTCCCAATTGTCATTTGTCCTGGGCCTCATCCAAGCCAGGTCAACACTACTTCTGTAAGAGGGATGTGTTTGGGTGTGTCTGTGTCCATTATCTTTTTTTATTGTTTGCAGTCTATCTGCAGTCTGTGCTTCAGATCCATACCTGTTCAAAACACCATGTGCATACGTGCGTGTGTGTGTCTGAGCATTCATACAGAAGGCTGGTCAGGCTGGGTGTCTCTGTGACAACACTACAATGTCATTTCAGTGTTAGCCTCCATCAGGACAGTCTCTCTACTCTCAGTCATCAAGCCAGACAGACAGATAGCTAGATAGCTAGATAGAATGGATGAATAAATGATCATGATTACTTTCCATTGGTTTTCCTAGTTGGATTTTGATTGATGCAGGACCCGACTATTTATGGTGCAGTCTGCAGCAACAGTGCATTTAGGATTAGAAATGGCGGAGGTGTCCACAAGTCTTCACCCCACTGTAAAGTTTCTGATGGGAAATTATTAAATAAAAATGTATCAACATACAGCTTGCTCAGCCTTGAAATTAAATGTGTAGGGGTGTGCTCCGAGGCAAGCAAAGCAATCTTTTTGATAAATGTTTCTCTCTCTCTCTCTCACTCCCCCCCCCCCCCCTCCATCTATACCGTTTATTTGTGTGTGATCTTTTTTGAACACATTGAGTTGGTCAGAATATTTGAATAGGGCTGCATTCCCGTAGTTAAATGCAGTTTAATACTGTTAGTGCATAGGGCTAGAAACTGTGGGATTTGAATTTAAAATTCATATTAATCATCGGTTTTCATGTGCTGTCATGGTTAACAACAATTGACAACTTCAACTTACAACTCTGACCTGACCTGACCTACACACTTGAAGAAAAAAAGTTGATTGTGACTAATCAAAGAACATTGTGTGATTAATCAGATTTTAATTCAATCATTTGCCAGTACTAGTTTTCACCTCAAAGTTCCACACACACTGAAAAGGCTAAAATGTAGTTGTGCCTCTTTTCAAAAGATCCCTTTGAGACAATTTTAGACATAATATAATTTGACACCCGTCACAGAAATAAGTTGACCCCACTGACACCATTGACTTGACATTCGTAAGCTGTCTCCAGGGAGATGGAAAACTCTAAGCCATCTTTAGACTAAAAATAACTTGTCTTTTACCAGCAGTCAGAGCTCCAAGTGTTATGGGACAAACCCTACAGTGGTCTAATTCTGTGAGTGGATATAAAACTACTTCCACTTCTTTACAGACGTTGTTTACATAAAGACATTGTTTACATTTTTTCAGGCCTTCCTCTGGTGGGAGTGACAATGACTCAGCCAGAAACTAACAAAACCGTTTGTGTGGACATTGAGGAGAAGAGCGCAATGAGTGATGTGTTGATGGGCATTTACATCATGGCCTTTATCTTCGGCCTGGTCTTCAACTTGGTTGTCTTCGCTCCCATCATCCAGCAGATCCGCCGCAAGAATGTGCTGGGCATCTACCTGGTGCACCTGTCTGTCTCGGACCTCGTCTACATCGTCACCATGCCCCTGTGGATCTATTACTACCGTAATGACCATCACTGGGTTCTGCCCACCTGGACCTGCGACATGTCCGGCTTCTTCTACTACTCCAACATGTACATCAGCATCTACATTCTGTGCTGCATCTCTGTCGACCGCTGTCTCACCATCAGCTTCCCCTTCCAGGCTAAAGCCATGCGACGCTCGCACTACGCCTGGGGTGCGTGCATCACTGTATTCGCCGTCGTCTCTGTCATTCACTTGGGCTTCCTGAAGTTTGACGAGAAAGAGGTGTACGACAACCAGACCAAGCAGTGCTACGAGACCTACCCCATCAACGACAAGATCGCTACCTTTAACCTGTTGCGTGTCGGCCTGGGTTTCGTCATCCCTTGCATCATCCTGGTGGTGTGTTACATGCGCATCTGGACAGAGGTGCGGGGCAGCACGGGCCTGGACGAGCGCAGCAAACAGAAGGTCAAGAGGCTGGGCATGGCGGTCATCTCCATCTTCTGCGTGTGTTTCTTCCCGTACCACCTGCTGCTGACGATCCGATCCGTCATGTTCTTCGTCCACGGCTCGGATCTGGGCTCAGCCTACTGCCGCTTTGAGGACAACAATCACTTTGTCTTCTCCATCATGCTGGCGCTGTCCAGCTTTAACTGCTTAGTGGACCCCGTGCTCTACATGCTGGCCAGCAACGGCGTGCGGGAGGACATGCGCGTCTGCTACCGCCGGAGAGTGGTGCTGTCGCAACCAGTCAACACGGCCCTCACCAAATTATAGCCCCTACCATGACCGACCACACACACACACACACACCACCCCTGCTCTGCACTGACTGTGTTAGATGTGTACGTGTGTGTGTGTGTGTGTGTGTGTGTGTGGAGATGCTTGTTTGTTTGTGTAGTTTATCTCTGACAAAGACATTTCATTGAAATGTGAATGATAACAAGCACCCGTTGCCTCAGTGACAATGAGAATGTTGGATGTAACAGCTCTTTTAATATCCTGTCTCCTCTTCCGATCTGAAGGCTATAAGCATTAGCGTAATTTATCACGCAGCTGGTTGAAAAGACTGAGAGAAGCTGTGAATGCATGCTTATGGGACGACAAAGAGACACACTTGCGGACTGGATATTGAAGAGCCATAATGCTTATCCACTCCACTGAAAGACCTTTCTGTTGTGGAAGGCTTTTGCCATTTAGATATCTTATATTTCATCCTTTTACAGCTTAGTGTTATTGAACTCTGCATAGCCTACGCTCTAGGTTGCCATTATTTATTTATTAATGCTAAGTGCTACAGTATATTGAAGCAATACAATATGCCAGTCTGGTCCAGCAACCATTTCTGATCTATAATATCACTCACAATCACTTATGCTCAATAGCGTTCACAGTGCATTGCATTTGACCTTGCTATAGCATTTTCTCACAAGAAATATGAATGATAGATATAACAGTAAAGCAAAGATACCCTGACAATTATTTCAAATTTCATCAATTAGTATTATTCAGTATTATTCAGAAATGTGTCTGTTTCACAGAAATGCTGTGCTGTGGAGTAAATAATTGTCTGTAAAAACATCTCTGGATTTGAAGTTTTATCAGTTTGTGGCACTTTGAAATGAAATGGACTGTGTTTGTGAAGTTCTCCAACAATCTCCATGTTCTTATGTACATATAGGCTACTTTTGGAACAAAAGACTGCGCAACCTCCATGGAAGGTTTAGTGGGTCCTAATGAATGTGACTATTTAATGGTGAAGTTATGGTAAAGTAAGAATTATTTGATTTTGCTCTCTGTCATCGCAAGACGATGTCTTATGCAGATGTCTTTTTTTATGCAGATATTGTCAAATGTGTTTTCCCTCAGAATGTGTGTGCTTGTGTATGAACATTCTATGTGTGTGTGTGTGTGTGTGTGTGTGTGTGTGTGTGAGAGAGAGAGAGAGAGAGAGAGAGAGAAAGAAAGAAATAGAGAGAGGCTAGATTGCAGCTCTTCTCGCTTGCGATCACAGGGATGTGTGTGAGTAGTCCCATAAGGCTGTGCCGGCAGGGTCTCCATGGCCAACCTGATGCCACAAGATGGCAGATTCTTGGAGCTCCTATCATGGTAAAAGGCTGACTCATCCGTGTGTGTGCGTGTGTGTGTGTGTGTATGTGTGTGTGTGTGTGTGTGAGTGCGCGCATGTTATTCGACCTTGGTCAAATGAAGCTTCAACCAACAGCCCTGACAGATGAAGTGTGTGTGTGTGTGTGTGTGTGTGTGTGTGTGTGTGTGTGTGTGTGTGTGTGTGTGTTTATGTGTGTGTGTGTGTGAAGATAAGAGCTGTGAGAGTGGAAGGCTTTAGGGAATGAAATCCCTCTTAGGGAAGCAATGGACATGATTGGGCTGGATGAATGAACATCATTCTCATAACGTGACTGAAAATTTGTCCAGTCGTCAGGAGTGATATTATGTGATGAATATCTCTGACATTCTAAGGGTCATTTTTGTACTATATTGTGAGCTTTTCTTGAGGCTTATGTTTTAAAATGCACTGTTCCTTGGTCAGTCATACTTGAATTAAAAGCATTGAACTGGATTGATATCTAGTATTACTGAAATTACATTTATGCATTTAGTAGAAACTTTAATCCAAAGCAACTACATTTGTCGGTTACTTCAGGGCCAGTCTCCCCTAGAACAATTTAGGATTAAGTGCCTTCCTCAAGCCCCACCTGTTCCTTATCATCCCCAGCAAACATTTTTAAAACATTACTAAAACATAATTTTTGCACACTTGATCCACGTTACATTTTCCTCCCACTCTGATCTAATAGCTGTTTTGTGTAGGGGGAATGCCACCCAACATAATCTGGGCAACAGATTTCACATATAATATTTCATAAAAAAAAATGTACATGAACTGTACTAATCTTGTCATGAACCATACCTTATTAATGTATCAGAAGATTGCATATACATTAACTGCAACATATCCTTCAATAGTTGGACTATAGTTGGTCTATAGTTGGACTATAGTTTTTTTCTTGTACTTGATAAGGGCCAAAACCACATTTATGTAAATTATTCTTATAAAGTTAGTACAATGTGTATGTCATCATACAGTATATACTATGAATTTTCCTGCAATTTTCCATATGGGTGTACTGTATGTGAACACACACCTGTCTCAACTACTGTGCTACCCTGGAGTCACCCCTTTGGCTCAGCTCATTCCGATGTTCCATGCAGTGTCTGGTTGTGACGGCTAGTTTTTTCAGTGTCAACTCACAATAAATGCTTACTTGATAAACATTTGGCCTCTGATTTAGTGTACATAGTGGAACAAAAGGACCAGTAAGATCACAGAAATTGAGTGTTGACATGCTTGTTGATTGTTGTTAACAACCTCTGGTTTGACTGAGCTTCTGAAACAGGAGGACCTTTTATTGACCTTTAGTCTATTGATTTTAGTGGACTTGGAATGGCACAGTGGCACCAAGCTGGGTTTGGTTATTACAGCCATACAGACTCTCCTCACACACTGTAGTAATCTCTCTCGAGGAGGTTACACACACACACACACACACACACACACACTCATACACACACACACACTTCTTCTTTCCAGTCTGTGACTTGAGCTCAGCCAACATTGTGCAAGTTGTGATACTGAATATCTCTTTTGACTGTGCACACACACACACACACACACACACACACACTGATCAGCAGGAAGAGAGAGTTGGGGGATGCTACAGGAGAAAGGCAGGATTCTGAGTTGAGAAAAAACATCACTGACATGTTCTCAGGGGAAACTAAACTCAAGGAGATTAGTACAGCCACACACACATACACACACACACACACACACTTAAAGATTTATCTTCTGAGCTGCATGCACACACTCATGAGGCCACATACACCCACATATTCACACAAGCTGACGTGCACGTACACACGCACGCACGCACACACACACACTTCTTCTCCTCAGAGCTGGAACTGACCTTTTCTGTTCCTATCACTCACTCACTTCCCTAAAACGGAGCTGAAGCAGCTTCACAAAGGACCCCCTGTTGTGATGAATTTCATCAACATCAACTGTGTGTGAGTGTATGTGTCTATGTGTGTGTGTGTGTGTGTGTGTGTGTGTGTGTGTGTGTGTGTGTGTGTCTGCTGAGGAACTGGTGCTGATCTCACATCACGTGTTACTCCAGTCCATTACTGGAAGAGCTGGATTTTCCTCATCTTGCCTAATATTACTTTATTTTCATCTGAAAATCCTTGATGCTTTGGCTGTGTGTATTTGTCAAGAAAATAGATGAAAATAGATGAGAAGCTGTAATCTGGATACAAAAGGCTCTCACATATTACAATAATGCACGGTAGCACATGTATAGCTTCTTTGAAGTCTAACACGTACAAATGTCTATCCCTCTGATAAAGCTGAGAACTTGTGCTTTGTGTTGTCTAATGCGTCTAACATGTCGTTATCCATTTTCACACACACACACACACACACACACACACACACACACACACACACACACACACTGAGAACAGCAGGTGTTTTTCTGTTGTCTGACCATATAAATGCTGTCTGACTGATAACATTTCCTTCTTTGATGAAATGACCAGCTCACTCTTCTTCTTGTCACCTGAAGCGAAGCATCTCCTCTATGATGAGATTAAACAGGAGCGACTGAGACGTAAGGGTCCACAGAGAGACAGAGAGAGAGATGCACAGCAATTTTATGTTGAAATCATGTTTCATCAAATTATTATCTAAAGCATGTCTGCATGCATTTTACATACCTGAGGGTTTCAGATGCAGAGGCAATTGGCTTCTGACCACTGCAAACCCTCAGAGGTCACTGGCCTCAGCATTGCGTTTTGGAAGTAATCACAAGGTAATAAAAGCGGTTTAGTTTTAGAGGCGTGCTGTGGCACAGAAGCTATAAACTGTTTTCTTGTGGTTTTGCTTTGAAATGCACCGTTGAGGGGGGCGCTCAGCCAAAGCCGACTGCCAGTTTGCAGTCCTGCAGACTCCATATGTGTCTGGATGCATCATATCATATACCGACAGTTACAGTGTCCACTTACACTCTGTTTAAAGCAGGCCAGTGCTATAAACAGGCTGGTGGCAGTCAGGACCCTGGTTTGAGTCACACCTGCAGTCATTTTTCCAACTCCTACCCGATCTCTCTCTCTCTCACTTACTTACTCTAACTCTTCAGTGGTCTCTCACAATTAAACCCCAAAGCCAAACAAGTACAGTAAAAAAAAAAAAATCCATCATTTGTAATCAAATATTCTCAAGTCATTCTGAAACACTTGTAATGCCTCATGATAATGGACATTTCATCAGACAGTCTAAATATGCGTAATCACTAACAGCAATGACTGCACCCATAAAAGGTTACCCATGATGATTGAAACACCAGACTAAATAACCAGGTCCCTTGATAATATACTTTAGCCCTATGTCAGAAGCTGTTAATGCAACACTGGAGACATGGCAACTTACCACATAACAGGGTCAAAGGAATCCAGCCCCTTACTCTCTCTAGGGAATTAATTATCTTCGCTATCAGAGGCAGGCTCAACACATAGCATTACTAGTGATTTCATTGTTGCTCAAAAACTTCCTGGAGTTCAAACTGTTGCAGTGAAGGTTATGTAAGTATTACTGTGATCTGAAATGTAAGTAAATATCATTGCTCTATGTAATTATACTAAGCCTGTTATATGGTATCAGTTCCTAAATATGGAATATTGCAAATATGTTGCTATCAGTGATGAATGTTACTATGTGTGCATTGTACAAATATAATATGTGTATCATGGAAAGAAAGAGGTGGAGGTTGCCTGAGGTATGTGTATATATATATATATATATATATGTGTGTGTCTCTGTGTGTGTGTGTGTGTGTGTCAGGCCAAAGGATTCACATAGCTTTGTCAAGTTTCTGTTAATGTTTTGAAAGGCTGACCAGTGTGTCCATCCATCAGCCAGTGTCAGGAACACTAATAGGGAGTAGCCTTTATCTGAAATGGTCGCTTCTCCACCACTGACGCACAAGGCCTCTGCTAAAGGACAAAATGTCTCCACTCTGAGCAAACAGCCACTTTGTAATAGCTGATAAATGGTTCTGGCGAAGCATTTCACTTTCTCCTCTTTTTGTGGTGCTTCTTCTGTCTGCTCTTGTTTGTGCCTGTAGAGTCTGCAGCGGTTTGGTGGTGACGGTGATGAAGGCTTGTGCATAATTGAAGACTATTACATCTCCTGTCCCATGGGGGCCTCCACAATCACTCGTGTTCGCCATAATTATGGACATCAATGAACATTCACTGCACTGCACAGCGTTTGTCAATACTCTTTCCAAGAAAGAACACCATGCTTTACCGGAGGCTTAAAAAGCGAGTCTGACAGACGCCTAGGGAATATATCACACACACACACACACACCACATAGACATTTGTGGCATTTGTGACTGATTCATACACACACACACACACACACACACACGTGAGCACGACTTGATGAGCCTTTGAAAAATCTTTCTTATTCTTATGCTTTGGGTCTCTGCCTCAGTTCTGTGCAGTCATTGAAAAGAATGACTGTGAATTGTCCTGTTTGCCTCACTGATTTACACTGACGTTCAACACACTGGCCTTCAAACAGCCACAGTGACATTGCAGTAGCATTGCAGATGCTTTCCAACTCCTCATGTACGAAGCACCTCCGCTGTGCTCTCCTTTCAAAAGAACATGGAGTTTGTGAATTAGTGATGTGTGACAGGCTTTGTGTTCACTGTCTGCTTGAGCATTCTGTGAGGAGGGGTGTGTGTGTGTGTGTGTGTGTGAGTGTGTGTTTGGAAGGAGTGTGCTTATGTATACCAGAGGGCCAGACTTGAGTGAAAGACCTTCAGGAATAATTAATCAGAGCCTCTCTTTCTGCATCTCAGTCATCAAAATCAGCAGGAAAGGTGAGTGTGTGTGTGTGTGTGTGTGTGTGTGTGTGTGTGTGTGTGTGTGTTTATTTCTGAATGCTCCTAAAATGTTAATTGGAGAGCCCACCTGTTTATGGATTTCTTTAAGAAGCATTTGTAAATTATGTGGCTTCTCACTCTCTCTCTCTACCTTACACACACACACACACACACACACACACACACATTCAAACTGATCTGAGACACTCTGTCCCTCCCTCGTATCAGACAAGTGTACTCAAGTAATGATGGTTTTTCCTCTCCTCTCCTCTTATACTCAGTGCAATCAAAAACATTCTAAATTATACACTATAAACTATAAACTACACACACACACACACACACACATACACACACACACACACACACACACACTATCTGTCTCAACATTATTTGTGTCCATGGTTGTCTGAATGGGTC
This sequence comes from Tenualosa ilisha, assembly GCA_015244755.2. Taxonomy (NCBI): domain Eukaryota; kingdom Metazoa; phylum Chordata; class Actinopteri; order Clupeiformes; family Clupeidae; genus Tenualosa; species Tenualosa ilisha. The sequence continues at coordinate 1,908,881 of PYXC01000452.1, read as the reverse complement.
GGAGGTGATGTGGATGGAAGTATTGTGTGTGTCTGTGTGTGTTTGTTTGTGTTTGTTTGAGTCTCTAAAGAAAATTGCCCAGACTGTGCAGAAAACTGCTAATTACGTTCTGGGGAAAGGTCACACTGAATCCACACTTCAGACACGCAAGGAGCTGCCTACAGGATGGGTGGTCCAATCCCTGGGTGCTTATGGGCTACATCTATCCTTTGTGTGTGTGTGTGTGTGTGTGTGTGTGTGTGTGTGTGTGTGTGTGTGTGTTTGTGTGTGTGTTTGTGTGTGTTTGTGTACGCACGTGAATGAGGCGGTGAGTGTGTGTTTCAGTGAAAAGACAGCAAAAGAGAGAGAGGGAGATAGAGATAGATAGTTAGAGGCTTTGCATTGTATGTGTGAAAATGATACCAAGGTAAAGAGAGAGATAACATTTCTTTGTGTATGTGAGAAAGGTAAGTTAGAGTGTGTTCATCCATCATTGTATCTTTGACAGAGAGACATGTGAGTAATATTTGTAGCAATATTTCCTGACTGGTCCCAATGTGGCTACTGTGTGTGTGTTTAAGAACACACGTATTCTATGTGGTTGTGGTCAAGAGACAGAAAGCATATAAACGTTAATGAGGTTTTGCTGCAGTCTCTATCTGTGTCATTGTGGTTTAAGGTGGAGCTATGCCATGTATGGCTTTGAAGACATTTTGATGGTGAACAAGTTTGCTCTCTTCCACCATTTGCAGATCAATAATGAGAAATCAGCCTTGCAACTTTGACAACACAGAAACCAAAAATAACTCACTCAAAAGCATTATAAAATAGTGTTTATTAGCTTATCAATCAACATGGCTCTTTGTAAATTACCATCCCTGATTCCTATCCTTCATATCTTTAGTGTAAATACTGCATTGTAAAACAAACCAACCAGCAAACAAAAAAATACCCTATATAGTTCCACTTTAAAGCAGCACTTTGTAAGAGTCGGTATTCAGCCACATGCAGTGTTTTTTTGGTAGACTGAATGGTCTGATAGACAGTCCTCTGCAGCTCCCCATCACCAGAAGTGGACTACATGAAAAGACTTCTCCTAGGACACACACATACACATGCTCTCACACACACATATTTGCACTGTCTGAAAGCCTGTTTTTTTTTTGACTGCTCCATTTCCATAGTCAGGTCTTGATTGTGTTATATTCACATACATGAAAGAATCCATGATCACAATGCCCTGCCAACATGCTAACAAATGACTTTGAGTCAGGACCCTGTGTATTGAAAAGTAACAGAAAGGGTGACTCGTGCTGCTCTCTCTCTCTCTCTCTCTATCTATCTATCTATCTATCTCTATCTCTCTCTGTCTGTATGTGTATGTGTGTGCGTGACTGGTGTTTGACTGTGGGCTCGTACTTGTGCCAGTATGTTGAGTGGTGTGTGTGTGTGTGTGTGTGTGTGTGTGTGTGCGTGTGTGCGTGCGTGTCTATGACGTGTGTGTGTGTGCCTGTCCCCTCAGACATAGACCTTTCCCACTTGTCAGATCAGTGTGTGGGTGTTTGCTGGAGGCTGGAGAGAGCACAATGCCCTGAGGCTGCCCAGTCAACATCACTCTTGGCTCATAATAAAGACCAAAGCCAAGGGCTAGTATTCCAAGACACAAATGCCTCTTCTCTATACTACCACACTACCAGGAACCTCCAACTTAAACCATCAGTTGACCTGACACGAAATGTATTTTTCAACCCTGATTACAGCTGAATACATCGACTGAAGATTCTTCATCTTCAATCACGTATTTAGTCATTCGTGATTGAAGATGAAGCATCTTCAGTAGATGTATTCAGTAGATGTATTCAGTATTCTTTCCCAGTTGCATCAGGGAAGGAATATTGCAATGAAAAGTAAGCGCTTGGTATGGTAGGCTATTATTACACACCTGAATATCCCATTTAAAACCATGCATGTTATGTGTAGACTCTTTTATGATAATATCATGCATGAACTGTCTGTGACCTCATGCTTTGAACATATCTCATAACATGACTGTGGCATGGATTAACCATGACAGCATGTAACTATTCCCTTTAAAAACTATTCCCTTTAACTGTGGCCTCATGTAAACATCCCCTTTAACACCACATATTAACTGTGCTGTGCGGCACACCTGCCCTTTAAGCTGCCTGTCATTGACCTGATGACAGAAAACCACTGAGATGCTCTGAAGTCTCCTTGTGGTCATCGATCCACGTTGCGGTCAGTTGGCACAGGGGGGCTTTGGCGTGGAGATCACAATGCCACACCACCCGTGGCAGGACTCTGCTCATCCGCAGCCTGGTAATGAATGGGCACAGGAGTGATATGGGCACACACATGGCTTTTGGCAAACCTGGAGAAACACAGAATGAATATAAAGTCAGTTTAGAGAGTCTCTACAGAGAGTCTCTATAGAGTCTCTACTATGCTTTCACCTACATCACCAACATCAGTAATTCATTGATGGAAAAAAAGTAAAACTGATATAGTACTGTATATTTTTCAATCACTTAGTGATTTTCTATAGTACTGGCCTAGACAACGGCAAGAATGTCCCCACATAATTATGGTCCCTTTCACATAAAGAAAAATACAATTTGTACACATGTACTTAAGTATGTGTGTGTTCAAGGGCATTATGCAATATGTTATGGAACTGCTAACACTTTGCCCCATTACCATAGCCTGGGAACCAGACTGCAAAGGAAGATGTAGGAATGTATGAAGATGTACGAATGACAGCCCTCTCTCCCATACCCAACCAATGCATATCAAAATGCATCTGTATGCAATTAGAGAGTAACAACCAGTCAAAGCAATGAACAAACAAAACAGCAACTACCACTTCCGCTATACTTGGCTCTGAGCCCACTTATATAGGACAGACTGATGCAAATGGTGCCTGGATGTAAGGACATAGAGGCCTAATTTTAATGTCCCTTACAGACTCACAGACTTAAATGCACAAACCGCTTGGGTTTAGGGGTGAATGAAGGGTACAATAGCTTGGTTGTCCTTCCCGAAAGTCATTGACTTTACTAAAGTGAAGTGCTGAGCAAGCATGGAAACTCAAAAAAGCAACGGAAAACAACTGCCATAAAATGAAAACTGAAACGTCTTTTCAGTGTGACTTTAGTGTTGTTCATTGAGCGATTTGTCACAGGTGGTGTCCCAATCATGCAAATAGCAAGGTGAGCGCTAACAGCCACGCAAACTCATTCACTTAACAGCATGAGTCAGTTAAATCCATGGAATCTCAAGGAGGACACTCATTGCCAGACAAAGCTGCAGAGCAAACTCAAATTTGCTATGGGTACATCTGGATTTGGAGTTGTACTGCTTATGACACACTTGTATTTTTATCTTGTCATCTTCCACCGCAGTAACTCCCTCTGTCAATCATATGAACGGTTTGCCTGTCTCTAAAGGTTATAAAAAACCGCATGATTGACTATTTTAATAGATTTCTAGCAGCTATGAATCACATTCTCTGGGTGTGCTTTCCATGCATTTTTTAGGCTGCGCATGTTTTTAAAAGAGACACTTTACACAACACATGGACAATAACTAACAGTGGTGGAGCTACAATTTGTACATAGGGTGGCCAGGGGGTGGCCAAGGCTATTTCAGGGGGTCCAAATATGACAAAAAATGTGTGGCCTGTCTTTGAGCATCTCGAAATAACACAGCATAAGTCCGTGCATGTGCATACACACATGCACACACGCACAAACACACGTGCGCTCACACACACACACACACGCACACACACACACACACACACACACACACACACACACACAGTTGCTCAAAATCCCTTATTTAGGCTCAAGTAACTTACTGGGGGGGAAAGCACTCAAATTCAACCTATACTTTCCTCTCTTTGTTTTTCAGCCTACTGCGTAGAGGAAACAAGCCTCATTTTAAACTTTGCTTTATTGTTAAATCTTTTCCTTTTCTCTCTTTTCACTGGCTTGATAGAAACATATTGCATTGCATAATGCAAATATAAAATTCACAATTTACTCGCATGCTAAATTATACACATCCTCATTCTGTAGGCTAGACTACCTTAAAAATATCATTTTCCAAACTAATGCAATCATGCCTATAAATGTTCAGTTAGATCATAGCCCTGCAACAGCTTACTTTACAGGAGAGCAAACATGCTCTCTGAACATTTCAAACTGGATTACAGTAGCCTAGAATGTAGCCTATAATTTTAGACTATAGCTGTGCTTGAAATGTCTTTAGCTTTGGATTCAATAAGATTGTTTAAATGTTTTGACATATCTCTAAAAGTTTATAGAATTCTTGAGCTCGTGCACTAAGAACGCAGTTATGCAGAATAAAATGTGATTACAAGCATCTTAATGCGTTATCATTCTGGTGAACCATTTATCACGGTAACTCAACTAATATTGCAAAGTTCAGGTTGTGTACTTTCACATTATATACTGTGTGGTAGACCATATACTGTAAGTGTGAGAGCAGTTCAACAGAGAAAATGATGTTGTTTTAGAGTGGAATGCAATATGCTCAACTGATTAATTGATTCAATTGATTAACTAAGTTAAATTAATAAGTTACTAAGTTAATTTTCCCACAAGCTTAATCCTAATGCACAGTGCATAATTGTGCACCGTGTTCTACCTGTTCTACATGACATGTTCTACCTGAGTAAGTAGTGAGCTACTCCTTAAAACTTACATCATAATGGTAGTTTCACCATAGAACCTCTCCATTTCTTCTTAGTGGTTTGACTGTGCAAATGTTCACCCTTTCTTGCTCCCCAGCTTGAAAAAAGCGATTCTTACAAAGACGTGCAGTGAACTGTCAATCATCAATATTAGCGAATGAAATTCAAGGGGGCACCTGGGGTAGCCACTGCCACTGCCTCTGTGCTTCTATCGTTCTTGCTTGATATTTCTTTTTATACTTGAAGGCCAAGGAGAACAAATATTATTGGAGCACTGGAGCCCATCTAAAAATGCTGGTTAATTTCAAATTAGCCAAACTTACTAGATTTGTGAACTTTTAAGTGACAATGCATATCAGCATATTTTAGTGTGAAAATGTGTGGCTACTATGCAAAATGCATACAGGTTGGCAGGTCTGTATATCTCCAGTGTCTGTGACAGCCAGAATGTATCAATGAGAAAACGGGATTGTCAGTATGAGGGTCTGTGTTTATAATATGTTTATGTTTGCTAGCGAGGCTGAGACACTAGCGTGGTGGAGCGTGGTAACATTTGAGCACTCTTAGCTCACCCAGCAGTATGTAATCTTTTCCCAGGGCATTTGGGTCTTGGCACAGCTAGCCAGCCTGTTGCTTCATCAGCCAAGCCCTCACCTTCTCTGGCCTTCACTCACTTCATGCAGATAAGGAGCTGCTCTAATCGTTTCATCTTTTTTGTTCATTATTCACATTTATTATTTCAAGCTCTCCTTTTCTCTCCTCTCCTCTCTCTCCCCCATTGTCATCGCTGCCCTGCTCAGAATAATAATAAGGGTATATTGAGCCATGGACTCATGAGATTTTGCACGCCTTCATGCAATTATTACTGCATAGCAGGAAGAGCAGACATAATGGACAGTCAGGAACACTAATTTTGAGGTTCCCATTCTCTTAAGAAATGACCACAATGACACTCTCTTTCTCAACAGTAGAGGCTGGGCAAAGACTTGAAGCAAGACATGAAAACACACTCTGTGTGCTGATGCTTTTCCCACCCTTCAGCAAGTTCAGGGGAAAGTGCGCGCACACACACACACACACACACACACACGCACACACACACACACACACACACATACATACACAAAAAAAAACACTTCAGGATGCATGCGTGTCAGAAGTTTTACGACCTCTGACAGATAATGCCTGAGTCCTGTCCTTGTCTGTCTGTCTCACTCCTACTGTTTTACCTCTGCTTTCAATCCCCCCCCCCCAATCTATCTTCCCATCTACACGTCTGCTTTCTCTCTCTCTCTCTCTCTCTCTCTCTCTCTCTCTCATTTAATATCCTTTTCCTCTGTGTCCTCCTCACTACATCTCTCGTCTCTCATCTGACATTCTCTCTCTCTCTCTCTCTCCACTTCATCTATCTGTTCTGTGCCTATGTCCTTGTATGTTTCTTTATGTCTTGGTGTCAGTCTGTATGCTTCTCTCTCCTCATGTGTTTCAAGTCATTCTCCCTTCCCTTTTCTCCCTCTATTGCTTATTTTCCATTCCTATATTTGTTTCTTCTTTCTCTTCTTCCCCCTCTTCTTTCTATTTGCTCTCATTTTCTCACTGACTTTTCTACTTCCTTACTTTTTCTTTCCCCATCACTTTCATTTCTCCTCCTCTGCACTCAGCATTATCTCTTTCACTCTCTCAGAGTGTGTCACAACCTTTCACACTTTTCTTATCTTCCTCTCTCCCTCTTTCCCCACAACCTCTTCCTGCAGCCTATCTTTCTTTTTCTTTTAGCCTTCCATTTCGTTCTACTGCTTTGTCTACTTTCTCTCTCTATCCTTTTTTCCGCCTCTCTCTTCTCTCTCCCTTTCCCTCCCTTTTTCAGCATCATCTAGTCTTAAGTCTCCTACTTTGCAGTGATTCCCACTTCTATGCTAATGGCCCTGCTGTGTGCGTGTGTGTGCTTGGGTGTGTAGTCAGTGCAGAGGTGGTGTTGTGTTGGCTCAGCAAGGCTCGAGGGCACTGTAAGTGCAGCCTGACCTTTGTGATGAGCCTTTGTGTTTACCTGTGGAGAGGGAGGAGAGAGTGCGTGGGGTCAGCCCAAATGAGCTCTGAAGCACACAACAGAGAGCTGCAGGTGGGGACAAACGCACACACACACATATGCACACATTCACAAATACATGCACACACACACACACGCACAGACATGGGGGAAGTTGATCCTGTGTTGTGTCATGCGTCTGGTGGATCATGGTGAGACATCACCATGATTAGCTTCTTGGATGATGGTCGGAAATGAGTCACAGACACAGACACACACACACACACACACACACACACACATAACTGAACGCCTTCTTGGCTATAACCAAGGCAGTACCGGTCCTCAAAGGTTAATTCCTCATGAAAAAGATCTCATTTCCTGTTAGCAGGACTCCCTTGTAGACTCCTAGTCCTCGTCTGCCACCACAATGCTTTTTCTGCTACCATGTGGCTCCGTATGTAGGCAGGGGGGAAATGGACACCTGACTGAGAAGCTGCCATTGAGGCTTTACAAAGAAAGGAATGAGAAAGAGGATTGAGACAGTTCCAGCTTTCTAGATGTGACGGAACATACATAATATCATTTTAATATTTTGTACACAGCAAATCCACAAATTATCACTACATCGTAAAAGTACAGGAAATTCTATAGGCATTATGTGACTAAAAATCCTCTGTCCATGGGATTGCCCATTCGTGTATGGCGGCGGCCCAATCCCATTCAGATTGAATTTAGTCTAATTAAATATTCAACCTGAACCATTCAATCCATGTTTACATGTCTCAAAGCGTTCAATAAGATGTGCAATGGTTTCTCGTGTTGTCATTAGTTTACATCGAGCTGACTTTTTATGATCATAAAGCAACTTTGTAACAAATAAACTTGTTTAACTGAATGTACAAGGTTGTTGTACCCCATTACTATTATAAGACAGCAGCTTGCATTATCGTCACAATACATTTACCTTCACCCTCTTGGCTAGGTCTAAAGGCCTTCAAGCCACAAAGTCGTCTAAAGGGGTTCACACAGTCAGTAATCATTGAAAAGGTGAAAGAGGAAGCTGGCTGGTTTTTGTCTGTGCTTTATAGTCTAAGGACTGCGCCTACTACCGCCGGCACGCTCAGAGCTTGATGACAGGCATGGTTCTAGATGGTTCAGCAAAATAGTACGCTCAAAGGCGATATCCCCAAAGACGGCATTGAAGTGCTTCCACTGAAAGAAAGTTATAGGCAATTGTGTTCAATTTAATAGCATTGTATTAGAAAGGCTTTATCAGTGGTACCAGCAAATGCACATCTCAGGCACACCTCTCCAATTAGCCCTCTATCGTCATAAGAATTTGGCTTAACATTACAGGTTGACAATAATCAGGGAGTAACGCTATCGGCATTTACCTTCACTTTACCTGAAAAAAAAAAAAAAAGTCACTGTGCACTTGGCGGCAGCATAATCTCACAAGGGTCTTCCAATGGGATTCCTTGGATTGTTTTTCAGCAAAAATCCATGCAGTGCTCAATGACCTACACAGCTAAAATAATAGGCTATGAATGATGTAAGGTGTGCCTCACGCATTTGGAATGTTTTGGGGGATTATGCATTAAATGTCAACATTTAATTAGTGATGGGCTAGATGTTACAATAGGCTCATGCCTTTTTTTGATGCCTTCTATGACAGGTAACTTGTTAGACAGTGAAGTCAGCAAAGTAGCTACTTTCCTGACGCAGCCAATGTCTCTGTATTGGTGCACCACTCATAGATGATGTAAGTGTAATGGGCAGAGCAGATGTCTGACTACGCCACCCAATTGAAGAGCTGGGCACTCTCAGTTGTACACACAGGTTCTCTGAATTTGGTGAGAGCAACAGAACAGACTCAAACAACAATCACATAAAAAAACAAGTATATTTATTGAGCACAAATATTTTAAGAATCCAAAGTAATCAGTCCTTGCGGGTCCCAGCACACACTTAGGAAGTCCATGCAGATCCTAGTCCTATAGGCCAGTCAACAGTCCAACAACACTCAACAGCTTTCCCAGTCCGATATCCCCATGTAGGCACACCTGCAGCTTCCACACACATTCTCACAACATGCACACGATACACAAGAGGGACAACTAATGACCACAGCAGAGAGGGAAAAAAAAAAAAATGTATACATAAAAATAAATAAATAAAATCACTGTTCAAAACACACCAAAATCAAATCACTGGTGAAGCACTAAATAATCTAACACCACAAGTCTACTGTGGCAAGAGGTGGAACATTCAAGTTTGCTGTGCACGGCTGTAGGACTTGGTTGGTAACACTGCGGTTGAGCTAGGAGGAGCAGACGCAGCACTCACCATCAAACTGGGAGCAGACATGTCTAGCTCCCTGTCCTATTGAGAAAACACCAACTGTAGAGGGTAGGAACTCCGCTGCCAGGAACAATCAGCCAAACGTCCGTGGTGTAGGTGAGGAGACGAACCAGGTGAGCAAGCCCCAGACAACCAGTGTGCCGATAGACCAACTGTAGACAAAGTTGAAGCACAGCACCAAGCACAGTCACAGTCACAGTCACAGTCACAGTCACAGTCACAGTCACAGTCACACAGTCACTCCAGGTTCAAATAGCGAAATACAGGGAACACAGGAAAATGAGCGAGCCGTGCGCACACACTGCATCCAAGCCAGGCTGAGAACACCACACCAATGCCCACGTTCAAAGTCTTTGAAATCACTTCTGATCAGCAACACCTGTGATCAGTCAGCCAGTCACTTAATGCTGATCAGCTCTGCCATGGAAGCAGGTGGAGGGCGGCTCTACCCAACGAGCCAATCCAAGAGGCAATCAAATACACACAGCCAGAACCAAATGGTTTAGGCCAACAGACTAAGTAGACACAGCAAAGTAAACTTAATAGGCAAAGTAACACAAATAGAGGAACAAAGTGCACACAACAAAAAAGAATATTAGAAAAAAAAAACACAACATGCAACAAATTAACTACACCACTATGGATTCTCTGACATAAGAAATGGAATTATCTTTTTGTGCATAGCTTCCTCTCTTTGCAAACACAAGTATGGTACTTAGTGGTTGCAGAGTTGTGGCTTTCATATCAAAGTTCCTGGTCTATACTGAGTAAACTCAAAATGTACTTGAAATACTGACACAATGATCAATGGAACACACATACTTGTTTTTATTTTGTTCTATTTTCAACTAAATAACATTGCACACATTTGTTCTTAGGATCCCCAAAAATCTTATACCTCTAGACAGAAAGAAAGACAAACAGACACAACGTGACATGCGTACCTGCACTCATGATCAAAACAGGAAATGTATAAGACATACATCCGGGTGTTAGTGGCGTCAGTTTGGTTTTTTTAGACACCTACACTCTCCGCTCTTCTTTTTGTTTTTTCTTTATGTTTGTACGCTTTGTTCATGTTCATGTTTATGGTATTTTGCAGATGCTTTTGTCCAAAGCAATGCACAGAAAATACTGTGATAAGAACACTACACTGTTAACAAAAATACTATAGGCAAAAAATAAATATAAACATAACATTATGTTAAATATTTAATGTAAACATAACATAAATGGTATAATAGAAACACAATAGAAATAATTTAGGCCTATTTAATAAATTTTTGAGCTTATCATTCTGAGCTTACCAGCTGTTTTTGCTCACATGACAGCTGACAAAAATATTATAACATGCTCGAAACCCAGCTGGAACATGGCTTGTTAAAAATTTCAAGTCTGGAATTGTATCTCAGCTCAAACTCACTAAGGAGAACCGATTTGATTGGAATTTGGCACGCGCATAGGATTCATGGAGTCAAACAGAATCATGGCTAAAATTAGTCTTAGAGTGTACAGTGTCTGACTAAAACAATGCAAGGGAACTTTAGTAATATGCATTTCATTCCCAGAGACAATTCAGTGTGCTTTACATATATAAACAGTAGGAATATACATCATGATAAGTAAAAACATTAATGCCAAAAGTAAAAAAGTAAACAATGGTAAGTAAATGTTAATGTAAAAAGTAATGTTAATAACGGCAACAGCATAAAAAAATATATTTGAACGTTTGAAAAGCCAAGAAATAAAAAGGAGTAAAAATCCAACCAACCAAAAACCCTCTCAAGTAGATATTGAGTGTATTATGGATTCTATGTCTGACCCATTGCAGTTCTGAACCGGATCTAAGGCAGGTTGAGCTAAAGTCAGACAATGTTTGTTTAACAACACCGTTAACAACCAACAAAGTTTCCAGGCACAAGGTGGGGCCTGAGCCGACCAGAGAAAGCACCCAGTCATCAACAAAACTATATTTAGCAGCTGACAAGCAGACATCTCAAACAGTCCATGCAGCCATGCAAAACTGAAAAGCATCTTAATGAATAATTATTAAGTTATACCAAGTGAAAATGAGAACAAGAGTGCTAATCCTAAACCAAACCAAATGTTTTTAAAAAACAAACCTTCATGAGTGATGTAGACTGACTGAAAAACTGCTGAAGCCCTCTGACATACATGTGTACATAGCTATATGGCACACAGACACAGTAAGCAATGGAATATGACATTTTATTTAATTACTTTGCTCTATTTTTATCCAAATAACATTTCACATTTGTTTTGGGGATTTTCCAGAATGTTAAATATAAACAAAGAAACGATACAACATCATCACATTTTCCTATGAATTAGACAGGTTATGAAAGTGTGAACTGACACAGGTTGAATTTTACCAAAACTGAAAACAGGAAGTGGGGGCATTGGTCTCAGACCGACTAATTTCCACCCTTAGCACTGCGTACACATTCAACCGTCTAAAGCCAGAGATATGCAGTTTGTGACGCATAACTATTCTGGACCCAGTCCAGTACAGAATGAGACCTGAATTTAACCTAAACAACTTCACCCAGTAAGAATAAGAAGGAGCTGGCCCTAATCATACACCTTGTTTAAATTTGTTAACGAGTTGTCGATATGCTTACCCAAATTTACTGTTGGCCCATGTTTGTATACATTCTTATTTGGGCAGCATCACACTACATTAATTCCAAGTGCTATTTGCGTGTGTTTAGTGTGTAATATGAGTCTGTTTTGCCATCTCTTACAACATTAGCAGTGTGAAATGCAGATGCCTGCATGTTGATAAAGGTGCCGGGTTGCTGGGGGGAGTGCTGTGTTAGGAGGCAAAGACATGAACCTCTGAGGCCTTAATTACTGAACCCCTCACCCCGCCTGAGGGAGCTGCTATGCTGATAATCAATTTCAAGGTACCAGGGAAGGGAGTGTCGCTACTGTGGCATGATAGATTTACCCTGATGGAGTGTGACCACACATCTAAGGATAGGAGAGAGATCTGGATAACTTCTCTCTTCAAAACTGCATCATTCTCAGTACTCCTTTCACACACAGCCCATAGCACTGTGTTTTTTGTTACGCTACAGTTAAGATGGGAACTCATTATACCTTGGGAGCAAAAAGACAAATTCCATCCAGTTTTTTTTTTTCGATTTCTCCTACTTTCACCAGAGACGGTTGAATAGGAGGAGACACATCACTTAAAAAGTCCTCCATAGAAATGTATTGTGGCAGTTTGTTACGTAAAGATGGCGGAGTTGAGAAACTGGAAAGCCTGCCCTGCAGTAAAAGTAGCCAATCGCATAGTTGGATGCAGCATGACTGATGGTTAGTCTTTTATTTGCTATCTCCATCACCATGGTAATAGCCATGCCGCCAATGGTTGCACAGGCACAGTTAAATTAAATAATGTCTTTTTTTTTGCATTATTTGAGCGATCTACAAATAGATTTTGATTTTTGAAGATTGTATTCCAAGATTTGTGTACACAAAACCTTGAGTCAAGAGGAAACAACCATAGGCCCATCAGCAACGTGACAATGATCCCCTCTGGAGCCTGATCGGCTGTGTTAAGCAGCAGTGCTTTTGCATGGCTGCCTGCTAACATGTCCGTCAGAGAGCTGCTTGGCGGCCTGAGGTGATTTGGGGAGTTCAAGCCTGATGTTAAAGCATAACGCATGTGGGCGACTGTGTGGGCCACAGTTTTTTTTTTTTTTTGTCTGTGTGTATTTTTAAATGTATTTTAACACCCTCTTTCTCTTTTCCTCGAGTTCCTCTTATTTCCTCTAATGTTTTCTCATTCTTTCTGTCTTCTCTCACACACCCTCAATTTTCTCTTTTTCTCTCTGTCTCTGTCTCTCTCTCACACACACACACACACCTCCATGTTCTCTCTCCCTCTCTCTCTCACTATTCTCTATTCTTTATTGTTGCATTTTCCCCAGTATTGAGCTTAGGACAAATAGGCTTCCTCTCCACAGTTTATCTCAGCTCACAGACCTGTGGCACTAGCTGAGGCTCAATGTGAAGTGATCAAACACATTTGGATGGGAGAGCAGCTCTAGGGAGCTTGGGATGGTGAAGGCCAGTTTGCATGATGTCAGTCTCAAACTGAATCTCATAATCTTTAATCGGGACACGCAGGAAGGCGTGAATCACCCTTGAATAATGCAAATTTTTGTTTATCCCATCTGTGTGTGTGTGTATGTGTGTGTGTGGTGTGTGCATGTGTGCGGGATGTGGATGTGTCTCAGCAGAGTTAGATGAAAATTGGTGTGCGTGTATGTGTGTGTTTGTGTGTGCGCGCGCGCGCGTGTTTGTGCATGGCAGCATGGGAGGCCTGATCCGGAGAAGCTGGAGCCTGAAAAAAAAAGTCTGTCATCGACTGGGGGCTCTGGTGTGTCTCTGAGAGGTTTGGCTCTCTGCAGCATAAACTTCCATGTAAGCACAAACTCAACCTCAACAGCCCATCCTCAGCTTCCAGTGTTTACATGGAAGGCTGTTCATAGCGTTTCCCAAAAAAGGTCAAGAGGAGAAAAAAAGGACACCCTTCATATCTTGTTTATTTACCCTTTGTGACATGAGCAAAAGCCAGAGTGAGAGTCCAATAGCCAGAGGGCGTGCTTTTGAAGCGCAAAGGTCTCAGCTGGTGCTAATGGAATTACACATTTGCAGCATCAAGACCTCCGTTTGGGTCGATGGAAACTCAGTTGGGATGTGTTTACGTTTTTTTTTTTTTGTTGTGAGTGGTGTTACTCATCGTTTTGGTAAATAACATTTCACAAGCAGACAGTGAGCAGAGCAAAATTCTTCGGAAGGGTTTTTAAGAACACACACATACACAAACACACACACACACACACACACACACACACACACACCATATACTGTACCATGACAAGGCCAGCTCCAACAATTAGATACTTTAAAGAGAATACGTCACATTTAAGCAACTGCATGAAATTAAATCACGGTTAAAGGACACATGCATGCCACATCCCCATATGTTTTGTCATTCACATAGGGGAGAACAAAGTCATGCTGTGTGAAGGCTATTACAGCTGTCAACCTTCAGATTGGATTGTGTGTTAAATTAATTGCTGCATAATATTAACATCCTAATTTCATTTTCAGACTTGGAGTACAGCATTCAACATCTTTTAAAGTCTGTGTGTGTGTGTGTGTGTGTTGTGTGTGACCCAGATTTAGTCCAGGGCTTGATTGTTATCAGAATCTGTGTGTCAGTTCCAGCATGTGGAAACTGTGTGTGTGTGTGTATATACACTCCTCAGACACAGCTGTCCGGGTCAGTTGGTTTCACCATCTGCTGGTGTTGGTTCTGGTTCTCCTTGGCAGGCGGGTCCGACAGCAGACTCAGACAAGTGTTGGGGTTCCGTGAGGTACAGCGCGACAGGAGAGCCACACCCATAATCCCCCCGCTGTGGCCCCCACTTCCTCCTCCTCCTCCTCCTCCACCTCTTCCTCCTCTACCACTGGCTCCCGCCCTCCCAGTCCTGCCGGGTCCACATGGCCACAGGTACTCTCTGAGGTGTAGTCGCAGCTTGCTGTGCAGCGAGGCATAAATGAAGGGGTTGTAGCACGCCGAGCTCATGGCCACCAGGTGGCAGCTCACCTGCAGCACGTTCAGGTAGTGCTTGTCCACGAAGCGGAAGTCACCATCCAGGTCCAGCATCAGGTTGAGCACTTGCAGCGGGAGCCAGCAGAGGGCGAAAGCGAGCACGGAGGCCACCAGCAGGGAGAAGGTCCGACGGCGGCGCTGGCTCCAGCGATGCTGCTGCTGCTGGCCCGGTTGGCACGGCTCGCAGGGCAACGCGTGGCGCCGCAGGTGCAGGGTGATGGCACAGTATGACACGCTCACCGCCAGCAGCGGGATCATGTACGATGCCAGCAGGAAGAAGCACGAGTAGAGGAGACGCAAGCGCTCGACTTCCCAGAATTCCTCGCACACCAAGAAGTCCACGCCGCTCGGGCGTAGGTCCACCAGACGCACCTGGAGTGCCGGTGGTGCAGCCAGAGCGAGCGCTAGGACCCAGATGCCCACAGCCACCGCGCTGCACCCGCACATGGAGATGCGCTGACGGACTGGGTACGCCACCACCACATAGCGGTCCATGGCGATGGCTGTCAGAGAGAGCACTGAGGCAAACACTGTGGCGCCCTGCAGGAGAGAGAAGGAGAACAGTTTGGATACAACTCAGCTAAAATCAAAATTAAGTTTATATACTTTATCAGATTCTCAGGCTCAGTTTTCTTCAGGCTCAAACACAGCAGTTTTTGATATTAAGACAGCACTGAATTTTTCTTTTTTTAATTAAATTGCAGTCTTTATAGACTTCACATATGTTATATGGCACACTACGCGACCTTTCATCTATTCATAGCCTAAAATATATGATTGTTTTTTTGCAATAGTATTCTGTCCATTTTCAACACTTTCAACACCTTGCCAACTTCAGACTCTCAGACTCTCAAACTTCATGCACCCATGGGAGCCCTTTCTGATTGCACATGGCCTTGTGAGAACTCTCATTTCCACCAGGCATCCAGACAATTTAGTCTGTTGTTTTTCAAACCCTTGTTTTGAAGTACCTTACCAAAATACATCAGTTGGCAAACAAGTTTTAGCAGTGCCAGCTAAATTATCAATGTAGTTAGCAGCACATCTGTTAATTAGTTTTAACCTCACTGGAGTTGGAAAATATAGTGGACAATGTAATGCTGCAAGTTTGCTCAAAGCTCCCACGGTTAAGAGACGACTCCTTCTGTTCAGGCACTGGCCAAGTTGTTTGCTTGTTCATTTGACTTGGCAATGATTGGGTTGTAGTGAGTGCTGTCAACAGTTGTTCCGAGGACAGTAATTATACATTTTTTGGGAAAAAAAACAACCTTTCTTACTGACAGCAGGGACAGGGCAAAGGCTTGTTAATCTATTGTTTTGCTGCCTTTCTGACTGACAGCAGAGGAAGGGAAGGACAAAGGCTTGTACGTAGTTTGTATTGTTTGAAATGACATTAGCTGAACTGCTGGTATTCTGTGCTGGCCACAAGAAAAAATGATTATTTCAGTGAGATTGGATCTTCGTACCACCTGGTGTCCCTAACACAGGTGTTACAAAAATGACACCAGGTGTTACAAATTCCATTCAAACACTCAGTTACACAGCAAAGTAACACTAATGGCCATGATGCTTATAGCCTACAACTGCCATACTACCATACAGTACCTGACAAAAGTCTAAGGCTAATAACCTGACTTTTAATCAGTCAATGGGTTTCAGAAATGGCTCATATGAAAGCTAAAACCCTCCGAAACGATGTTTAATGCACTGAAGTAAATTTGTTGCACTGAAAAAACTTGAACAATGAACAATGCTGCAGAACATTGTTCTGATGTAAAATGTTTCACTGCTGCAGAATTTTAGACTACTGATGTTGCCTTCCACCCAGCAGAGCTCTTGCACACTCCCATACTGGATGTAACCCCTGACCATGATTTTTCTACCACCAAACTTGACTGTTTTCTGGGTGAATCCTGGATCCATGCGGGCTCCAGTGGGTCTCCTGCAATATTTGCAGCGACTGTGATGTAATTCAACAGAAGATTCATCTGAAAAATCCACCTTCTGCCATTTTTCCGGCATCCATCCTTTTGGCAGGCTATGGGCCTTGGCAAAAGCCGCACAGTTTTTCAATTGTCTTCTGTTTAGTGCTGGTTTGTGCACTGAAAAGCTGTTGGGATTAAAATGAGCCAATTGTTGTAAAAAAAATAATAAATAAATATTGATTAAAAATATATTTGAGGGGCACTTCAGGTCAATGTGTATCCAAGCGACAAGACTTTTGTCAGGTACTGCACATACTGCCAACAGCAACAAGAACTACTACAACTGCTACTACTACTGTTACTATGGCTATTAGATCTAATCCACTAAGTTCATTTTTAAAAAACTGAGATGGAATCTTTCCATTGTTATCTAACAGCTAGTATGTTATGGATGCTACAACATAATTGTGTTTTTTTGGTTTTGTTAATCATCAGTTGGCTGATAGCAGGTGGCTATATCAGGTAGGAGTTTTATGAGCACTCTAGCAACTATTTTTCATGTCAGCTCAGAGAGGTTTATGACAGATTTTTTTAGATCTAATTTCACAACATTGAGATTGAATCTAATTTTATCAAGCAGTAACACAGTGGTGTTTACTGTTTTTGGAAATCTTGTAGGGGGACTTTTTGTCATTATAATGTGGATATATCAGGTTGTAAAGTGGGTGTGTTTTTTTAATGTATCCTAATGTGCTTTGATATACTACACCTGTATGAGGAGCAGCAGGTGGCACAGCGGGCGTCCGAATGCCCAGCCGCGTGGGTCAAACGCATAGGAGGCAGTCAGGGGCACACAGCTGATGCACATGAGCAGGTCTCCTGCCGCCAGGTTACCGATGAAGAAGTTGGTGGCATTGTGTAGCTTCCTGTCGGCCACGATGCACACCAGCAAGAAGGCGTTGCCCACACCAGCCACCAGCACCACGGCGGCGTACAACGGCACGAAGAGTGGCTTGAAGCGCAGCAGGAGCTGCGTGCCCGAAAACATGCCCACCAGGTCCGTCTGGTTGCCAGGCAGCAGCGCCAGTGTGCCAATGGAGTCGTTGCCACCGGGGTCCATCGTAATCGTCATCATCAGACTTGACTCATCCTGGAACATGCCGGAAAGCAAAAGCAAACACACCTTTTCAACCTTATATTACAATACTAACAGTATGTGATGAGGATATTCTTATGTTTATAGTATCCTGTGCTACCCAGGGTCATATCTGTCCAAAGTCCTATACTCCCCATTACCACATTATTCTACCATAGTCCTATGTTCTCAGAGTCTCATGTGCTCTACCATTGTCCAAAGTTAGCAGGGTCTTAGCTTCCCAGGGTCCTTTTACCATATTGTGTTCCATTTGTACTCTAAGATCAGTTGTTATGTTGTAGCATGTTCCTGTCTATTTGACATCTATGAATGTCATTATGCATTTAGGGTCATAATTCTCCCCAGCTGCAGCCCTCTATAGCTCCTAAAGATGTGATCAAATCATATTTTAAACCCAGGTAAAATCAGGGTCTTCATAAACTTCCCTGTCTTCAAACGTTCTCTTCAATCCCCTCAGCCTTTAATGCAGCTCAAACAAACCCTGCAGACAGTTCCATGTTCCAACGCAATTACCAAGGCATCTGTTGGAGCACCGAGACATCAGAGGGATTAAGTGGCTTTCTTGAGCGCATAGGGGAGAACTGCTGAGCATCCACTGACTAGCATTCAGCTCAGGCCAATACACCAGACTGGGTTCAAGCTCTGGAGGGAGGCAGAAGACCCTAGAGCCTGATGATGACCATCGCGAGTGCAGCAGCGTGTTTAGCATTCACTGCACTGTTTATTGTGACTGGCGCCAACCATCAATCAACCAAAAATGAACAGTTTCAGGCATCTCACAAAAAACATTACGACGTATGCTGTCAAGATCTTCAATCCAGAACCAGAGTGAGAGAGTGACAGAGGAGGTGATAGAAAAAGGGAGGAGAAGGGAGAGGTGAGAAGAAGAGAAGAGAAAGGGCTCCCTCTGTCTGTCTCTCACTTTTTTTCTCTCTCTTTTGTTCTTTCTTTCTCTGCCTGTCCACTCTCTCACACAAACACAGACAGACACTTGTAAACAACTGAAGCCATTTCAGCTGTTGTTGAAGTTTTGTAATCCAAAAAACTGGAAGCCTCTAGCTTGTGGCACAAATCATCTTATCACCTCCAGCCACAGTCTTGAATTAGTCTCTCTTCTTTCTCCCGCTTCAAGATGTATCAGTGTGTTTGTTCCACATGCAAAGAGCAACACGTGCTTCAGGCTCCTCGCTCACCACCCCCGGGAGAGAAAAAGAGTGTATTTCAGTTTGGTGGCCGAGTGCACCGCAAAAAGGCTTCTACTCAAAGCAAACACTGATAAGAGCTCCACTCCTGCCACTCTGGACTAGCGCTTGGAGTGTTTTTTTTCTTCAACCAATTTCATTCATGTCAAATACCAAAAAGGGCATTCTGATATTTATGCAAATGCTGCCTTCGTTGCATCGGATATAGTCTAAAGTAGACGTATAATTTGAACCATTATCATAACATTTTCGAAATGTTGTAAAGTTTCTTTGAATTTAAACTACTGAATTCATTTGCAATAATGTTTGTCAGCAGATGATTTGCACTATAATTCATTCCTTTAATAGCTCACAGTCATACTCGCCTTTCATTTAACTAAACACTCAACCCAAGCCTTTAGACTTTTTGCAGTTTCCCACTGCTATGCATCAGATGAGATTGAATCTTGAGCAGAATCCTGCCATGTCAAATAGTACCATCAGTAAATCAAATCATACAGTAGATGCATGGTGAGAGAAGATAGATGCCATTTAATTGAGCGCATGAGAGGTTTGTTTTTAAGTATTAATAAGCCGAACTTGAACAATGGATGACTCTACATAAAGACAGATAAAACAACCCCGAAATTACAGCATGCATCAAACAGCCACAGCAGTGGAGATCTGCTCATTTAACCAGATACAGCCCCACTAAGTGGATGAGTTTGATAGACAAGACTGAAGCTGTAGAGCTTACCCAGTCACTAAGCTCTGCCCTGAAACTGAATGCGCAAGGTAATTAATGCACATACATTTCTTGTTCCTCGATCTAGCCTGGGGTTACAGGCAGTGAGAAGCCTGGTTTCCAGCCCTCGATTAGCTTGAAGAGCTCTTTACATGCAAAACAAGCGAAGGCTCAGCCTCTTCCACTAAGGCAATTAAATGTCAGTGCTGGGATGAAAAAGGACTGGTGAGACAGGGCAGGTAATCAGGGAGTTGCACATTTCCTACAACATAGCAACAAGTCTGCCCTAACACAACTCAAACAAAGGGAGAGACGTACACAAGCACACATACACGCACACACACACACACACACACACACACACACACACACACACACACACTCACACACTCACATATGCTCTAAAAGGCAGAGGTGCATAATGTGAGTGATGTGGACAGGCAAAACCACCCACATCTCACAACAAAGAGTTATGCTCTTGTTATGTACTTATTTATTCATTTTCAATTTAAATCTCACCATCTTAAGTAAACCTTACCCAAAAAATACACAAACTTATTAACTCTCTAAAATAGCTACTCTGCATTGACTCAGTTCCCTGGTGACTGTTGAGCCGCATAATCAGTTTCTGAGTATATCTTACGTATTTATTAAAGTTTTGATGTGTGTGTGTGTGTGTGTGTGTGCGCACGCATGTATGTGTCGGCACGCGTGCACATATGTGTGTTCCTCCTTCTCAGCAGTCAGCTTGTGGGTCATTTTAATGACATCAGCTTCACTGGTTTGACATCACTCACCTCGTTTTACAGAGTAAGTAAACATATTTTCTCTCTCTTGGTTGTAAAGCCAGATATGAAATGCAGAGGTGGACGATATGCATCTCTTTCTCTCTCTCTCTCTCTCTCTCTCTGAGCTGCTTTATCCACAGTGGTCTGTCTGGTGACAGTGTTATGAATTACTGCAGTGGAACGATCAATGGACTTGATGAAACCGTTTCACACTAGCTGCAGAGGACCCAGAGTACAATGAACACCTCTTACAAGCCTGCTCTGAAAATTGACCATGATGTAATGAAGAGTGAGCGAGAGCGAGAGTGAGAGAGAGAGAGAGAGAGAGAGAGAGAGAGGTTTGATTCTGTTGTTTTTGTCTTTTCTCTCGTTTTTTTCATATTCAGCACATTAAAGCTTCCCATGAATGACTTTATTCATTCATTATTCATTATTTGATTTTATTGGAGAGAGAAAGAGAGAGACAGAGAGAGATATAGATAGAGGGAGAGAGAGAGAATATATTAGATTTCTAGTGATGTACCTCTTAATCGATGGAACTATAAAAACTCTTTGTAAGGCTAAATAATCC
The DNA here is from genome assembly GCA_015244755.2 of Tenualosa ilisha. Taxonomy (NCBI): domain Eukaryota; kingdom Metazoa; phylum Chordata; class Actinopteri; order Clupeiformes; family Clupeidae; genus Tenualosa; species Tenualosa ilisha. The sequence continues at coordinate 1,887,755 of PYXC01000452.1, read as the reverse complement.
CGAAATGATTGCATAGGGTCTCAAATGAAAGACATTTCTCAACTCTGTAAAGCCAGTTCAACAGACTGTTTATGGCTGGGAAGTCTTTTATCTAAAACTCTCTCTAGTGAGCTCATTGTAAAACCTGTAAACAAAGAAAACACTTGAGTTTAGTCCTTGACATTCAGAGGCTATTTTGGAGAGAAGTCTGTCTTGTTCTGTAAATTTGAACTGTAAAGAGGTCTGTGATTTTATAATCAACACATGTTTTTATGTCATTATACAGAGGTATTATACAGAGGTAAGTATTTTTAGAACATTTTTAGAACATTTGTTTAACCAAGTTACTAAGATCAAGAAGAATAAGAGGAAGAAGAAAACCATATACCTGCAAAGAATGACAGCAGTATTCTTGTACTCAAGAGCTATGAGTTGCCCCAGGTCTGGTCCTGATCTGCCCCTGACCTGTCCCAGGTCTGGCCCTGATTTGGCCGTGCTTTTACTCTGATCAGGTCCAAATTAATGCCGTTGCCTAGACAAGTAAGTCGGTCAGCAACTTGCCTTTGAATAGCACATTTATAACCTATAAGTATAACCTATAATTAACCCATAAGACATTCCAACTACCCATGAAATCGCAGATAAAAGTCTCTATCCTTGGTCCTTAAGAACTGCATCTCTCTCCCTTTATCTCTCTCTCTCTGTACTGTTCCCTCTCTCTCTCCCTCTCTCTAGCAATACTGTTCCATTGACCTGGTCAGTGGAACTCAGACACCTGATATAGTGCTGAATACAACAGACACAGGATCTTCCCTGATGCTTAGCTACTGACACAGATCAAGAGTAATTGTCCAGCCACACTTTACAGTGTCACTCTCAGTCTTTTACTGTGCTGTTTTTTCACTTTCCTTCTTTAGAATCAGTCATTGTGACCATTATACAATTTTACCATAGCCTGATCAGTTGGTCCTATGTGACCTGGTTTCAATTCTGTCTCGAATAAGAATGTGTCATTAGATGTGATGTGCCTCAGATTTGCATGATGGTTTCTAACTTGTCATCATTTTGATTGGCTGGCTGTCATTTTGTGTAATATTTCAGAAAGTAGATCACAAAATAATAAAAGACATTTGCTGCTCATTTTGTCATTAAAAATATGATTTAAAAAAAATGTAACCATCGGGGGAGGGATGTGACGCAGAGGTATGGAGGAAGAGGACTGTGACTGAGTGACAGAGAACCTAGAGACAGGGATGGAATACCAGGAAAGTAATTAAGATACTGAGATAAGGGGAAGGTTGAGAAAAGGAAAACAGAAACCGCTAGAAATAAAAAAAATAGGATGGAAGAATGGAAAGAATGAACTGAGAAAAACTGAGAAAATGCAGTAAGTAAATGAATAAAAGTTAAAGAAAAAAGAATCAAAGTAAAAAGTGGTGTTTAAAAAAAAAAAGAAGAGATAAAAAATTTACCTGCGCAGTGATGTTTCAGGTCATCGGTTTTGACACGCTATACCGTCAAATCTTCCCAGTGCACTCAGTGCTGTTGGCTGAGCCTTTGTGAAGTATGGTTTATATTCCCAGGCTGCCAAGGGTATAAAGGATCCCTGTGGCCACACCACCACATCAGGTGCGACAGATGCGACTGCTGGCAGCACTGATGTTACTGGTGGCGGCGCTGATGCTGGTGCTGATGCTGTACTCAACCTCCTCTGCCGCCGCCTCCTCCTCCTCCTCCTCCTCCTCCTCCTCCTCCTCCTCCTCCTCCTCCACCTCCTGCTCCTCCCTGCCTCTGTGCACTTCTGCCTGGGTGGTGACTGCTGGTGGGGATGAACCCTGCCGCAGGAGAAGAGGAAAAAGCGAGTGAAAGAGCGCACAAGAGAGAGAAGGAGAGACAGGAGGGGAGGGGGGAGAAAGAAAGAGCAGGGGTGTTAGAGTGAGAAAGGGAGGGAGGGGGGAGTGTAAGATTTTAAAGAGAGGGAGATTTAAAAAAATAGAAGAACGGCAGGAGAAAGAGAGATGGAGTGAAAGAAGGGGAGAAAGATCAAAAGGGAGAGAGAGAGAGAGAGAGAGAGAGAATGTGACAGTGAGGCAGTGAGGAAGCATGGATGGGAAAAGACCTCTTTTTTCTTTGTCCCTGAAATAATCTCTCCAACACTCATACACATTCTTGTGCTCACATACGGTACAGAGAGAGAAAGACTCATATAAAGACACACATACACACACATATACTGTATACTTTCATGCCCACATACATACACAGAAAGAGGGACAGACACACACAGCCATCTCTCTCTCTCTCACACACACACACACGTGATCACGCACATACATATTACATGACCACAATCATGTGTGCATGTCTGTGAATGTGTAAGTGAGCTTGTGTATGTGTGTGTGTATGCATATGCTTATGTGTTCACTGAGCTCTGACTAACATTAGAGTCCAGACACAGGGTATCTATAGGAGATGTTATCTCAAGATCCAACAGTGATTACATCATTCTCATCAAACCCTGCTGTTATAGCTGTCTCACCATATTAGCCCTTTCTCTTCACTGATGTGGTGACGAGGGATATTCCATACAGCAATACACAGCAATAATATTAAGCCAATAATAATAATAATAATAATAAGCCAATGATTAACTAAAGGAGTGTCTCTTTGGGTGTAAGAGGGGAAAGGTCACCATTGTGGCTGGTTCTTCTATGTGTAGTGGAAATAACCCGTTAGATCTTTGGATATGAACACGAGGATTTTTTCTAATGCAAGTTCATTGATTTTTCAGCATATATGCCATTTGCTGCAGAAAGACAATACCATCCCATTCTAACAGATCTCTCTTTCTTTCTGCTTGTGTGTGTGTGTGTGTGTGTGTGTGTGTGTGTGTGTAAGCCCGAAAAGCCCAAGCTGACTAGGAGACTAGTGAGATGTCAAGAGGAAGATTTACTATAAAAAAGCAAAAAGGCCCTTGAATCCGTTCTATACCGTGAATATAGCACAGCTGAGGGGGTTTAACGGCCTCTCAACACCCCTCAACTGTGCTATATTCATGGTATTGAACAGCCTCTCTGGGCTTTGTTTGGGAACAAAACAGAACATTTGAACATTGTTTTTGTTTTTACCGCTGAAGCAGCCTATAGCCTTCCCTTATGTACCTCATAGCTGAGAGCATTTTGCAAAATCAACACATATTGACCTCAGTTAATAATCGGGAAATGATGCCACTGTTGTCTAAGCCATTAACTTTCTTGTGGGTGGTCATTTTTGAACAGGAAGTCCACGGGTGTACAAAACTTGAACAAAACCACCTGAAATATAATGAAGATGATCAGAATTTATGCTGGGGGATCAGAAGTCCTGTCTGAACAAATTCTTGGAGCCTCATGACCTTCAGGTTAAATTACCTACGGTTTTGAGAGGAGAAGTGAGGAGGTGTCATTTTGGAGCCTTAGAGCCTCTGCATCTGAAAATTGCATTAAAAAATCTGAGCACATTTGTGGATCCAACGCATCAGGGGCACCACCTAATTGCTAGTTAAACAAGGACACCTGCTTGTTCCCACAGTTAAATGAGGACACCTGCTTAGAAGACAGGGATGTCAATTTCAATTCTCTTGTTGCAGACACATTATTGGATTTATCATGGTCCATCTCAGCTGTCAGTCTTATTTTTACAAGTAGAGGGATGATAATTAGTGATCATAGACATCATGTGCAGCTGTGGATTTCAAATACATTGCCTGTAGGAATGTATCTTCCTTTCATTCTGATTGATTAGATGATTGATGACAGATTAAATGATATCCAGTGATGACTTTAACTTTTCAGTTGAGCTTTTGTCTCAAATGTTAATTCATCGATGGATTATCAGAAACAGTCTTTAAACAATGAGACTTGTAATCAGGTACTGATTCAACTTTCTAAACAAAGTTTGAGTCTACTATAATGGGAGCCTGATAATCGGTGATTAATTGCTTTAAATTCAAGTAAAAAGTTTTTCATTACTTTTATTATTATTATTATTATTATTTTCAGGGTTCTACATTAACTTTTTTGTCCACTAGTCAATGTGGTTAGTGGATTTGTAAAGTTACCAGGCAATCAGAATTTCCACTGGCCATTTTTTACAGGCCTATCTTGAGCCTATCTGGAGCCTATCTGAGTATAGATAGACAAAATTCACAGCATGATCCCAACATAAGAAACCATTTAGCAGCCTAGTTAGTCAATTTTAGCCTTGCCATGACCCCCTAGTACTTCCGTTTGATTATCATCTCCCTACAGTGCTAGTCTGGATTTCATCCTATTGAGCACGTTGTCTCAGGAGGCATTTTAACCTGTCCAACAGAGGGAAGCGTTGTAAATGCAGCGCTAGAATGCTATCAGGCAAGGCAAGCAGTCGGGGGCTGATCCAATCTTTTAAAACTTAAACACCTCAAGCAAGCAATCAAATCTCACCACCGAATGTCCAGACCCTCTGTGCGAAACGACAGTGTAGAACGAGCGTCTGCTTTTATTACCAGGCTAGTAAATTCAGACCTTTTTTCATTTTAAATGTCTGTTGCCCCATGGATCATGAACTTGTACAGTAATCATTAGGTATCCTATGCGCCATGCTTGCAATAGCCTACAATTCTAATTGCATAATATGCATGTGAATATGCAAATAGGAAAACTGACAGCTCGCTCTCCCATCATGTTCATATGCCCAACGTAAACTTGAACTTGGACTTAAGTCTAAAGAAAATAGAAATTAACTTTGCCAGAATGACAGCACAATACTTGGAACATCATTTGAATTGTGAGTCGTCCTGTTTATTATACCAACTATTCGTAACACGTTGCAACTTATTACTCAGCATTACAGTGAATAAACTGCGGATGTTCCTGCAAAACAGGATAGCCAATCGTGCTTATTTCAGAAACAGGCCTAGTTCGTGAGACTCTTGTTTGGTTACGTTTCATGCAGGCTTCACATGAACAACTGAATGACAATTAACAATGAAAACAATTCAACACAGGATTACTTGGCCATAGTTCATGGCGGAGACTTGCAAATTTGAAGAGCTCCTATCTGCTCTGTATTTTGACGAAGGGGCAACGCGTAGGCTACATTACTCTGTTGGGGCGTGAACTAACAATGAATTCTAGATGCGAAAGTAACCGCGCTTGCATGCCTGCGCACAGCCGTTCCGACGTATTCAAGTTGTGAGACTGACTCAAAAGACTTTCGAGAACGAGACAGGGCTGCGTGAGCTCCTGCAGAGATAAATCGGTAGGTGGGACTGAGTTCCTGTGCGTTCCGGCCCAATAACCTCTGCTGCAGGATAAATAGCCCTGAAATGATAAATTCATCAGCCAAATCGGCTCATAAATTTTATTTTTTCCCGCCCAAATGAATTTTAACCCGCATTTGGCGGGTGTTAGTCCAATTTAGAGCCCTGATTATAATTATTGTTATTGTTATCATTATTTTTGTTATTATGGATAGTAAAATGAAATGTAACTTATGTGTGCTTGAGCACGCTTAGAAAGAGTGCATATTGCCTCTGACTATTGGCCTTGCCCTCTCCAATCAGTATATGTGTATGGGTGGGTGTATAGCTCAAACACAGCGTACTATTTTTAGCTTGAACAGGCCTAATACTAATGGTCCAGCTCTGAAGGACTTTAGCATGAGAGGGCTTTGCACTGATATTGTACTGTCTCTCTCTCTCTCTCTCTCTCTCTCTCTCTCTGAGTTGATGGTAATGACGAAAATGTGGAGAAGTGACTGTGTGACGTGAAAAGGCTTTGTTCTGTGTTTTGCCTGACAGCCATGTGATTAATTTGGAAAGCAGGAAACAATCACTCTGTATGCCAACATAAACTACCCCTCACATAATCCAAACTGGTGAAAATAAATCTCTTAAACCACATGGACACACACATACACTTGTGTGAGCAAAAACGTACACACACAGAGAGAGACATACTGTCCATGTCTATGGTGTTTTTTTAGGCTAGAAATCCAAAAATGACTAGAAACAGAAGGTGAAGCACAAACCGTGTTAGCATAATTTCAAAAACATGTAAGCATTGTGTTGCCCAGATATCCTCTGAAGCTGGCATGCAAATCAGCCAGTACCAAGTTGGCTCTCCTGCAATATCATATTCTACCATGTGTGGGTGCTGTTTTAGATGCAATACGAGTGACTGCAAAGCTATGTTCAAGACAACTTGAAATTAAAAGTTTGAAAAACGTCTCATAGCAGCTTTAAAGGAGAAATCCAATGTGAATCAATGCATAGCCCCGTTGTTCGAGTGCTGTTGGTAGGAAAAAGAACGTCAAAATTTGATGCAGAATAGACCGAATAGTGACCCGGAAGGTAACACTAACTGAATGGGGCACAGAAACTCACTTTCAGTTTTTCCTATGCCCCATTCAGTTAATGTTAGCTGGAGTTTGCTATTTGGTCTGTGTTGTAATTTTCTCATTCTTTTGCTTACAGACAGCGCTTTTTGGATTGAATCACATCAGATTTCTCCTTTAATAAACAGGTTGGTGCAAGCTGATCTCAAAACAAAGTAAATCCAGCAACCCTAAGTGAATTAACCTGCTGTAGCTACCTCGAGTGGAGGGCTAAGAGAAGTGTGTGTCTGTGTGTTTGTATATGTGTGTGATTTGTGTAAGAGTATGCATGCATATGTGTGTGTGTGTGTGTATATTTGTGTGAGAGAGAGAGTCTATGTGTGTGTGGGTCTGTGTGTGTGTGCGTGAGTGTCTGAAAGGTTAATTGTGCTTCTGCCATCCTGTATGAGTGTCTTTGTTTGGGCTGGATTAGAAATGGAGTCCTGGGGCTAAGCCTGTGGGTTAATGATATCAGAGCACATCAGCACAGACAGGGGTGACTGAACACATCGACCCCTGCTTCTGCTCTCTGACCCATGTCTGACCTGCGCACACACAACAAGCCACAACTAAAAGTGTGTGTGAGAGAGAGAGAGAGAAAGAAAGTTGGCAGACATGGCAATTCTCACTCTCTAAATAACTTTGTATTGAAACTAAAAGGAGATGAAACATCTCCTCTTTTACAGGCTTCTTGCCCTATCTCTTTGTTTCCTCTTGCAGTGTTAATTGATGCATCTGGACAAGGCTCTACATTGTGAAAGACTTGCACAGGCGACTGCAATATAGTGTAAAGCACACATATATTAACACAACCCCCTCCAACACACACACACACACAGACACACACTCATGCAGGCACAAATGCACACACACACACACACACATATGCACACACAGTAAGAAACTATAGCAAGCTGTAAGCTAAAGCATAAACAAAGTCAACCATGCACCTGGATCTTCTACATTACCTACTCCACTTTTGCATCTACTGAAGTCCATTAGCTGTGTATGCCTCTTTACTGGGAAGCCTTTTTACATTTAGGGGCCTTGACAGAAGGCACAAGTGGTTTATTAGGATGTCATGGTTGGAGAGAAGAGGAGAAGAAAGAGAGGACAGAGAAGAGAGGTGAAGAGAAGATACAGAGGAGAGGAGAGAAGCGTTTTAGTGTTTGAAGGGCACACTGCTTATAGGGCTTGTGATGCACTGAGTATTCCCAACAAATAAATCAAATGTTATTTGTAGAAAATAAATAATACCCATGGGTCCATTTAGCCAAGGCTTTTATACACAAGCTACTGATTGACAGTCTTTTACCAGAAAAAGAGAGAGAGAGAGATTCTTTCTGCACAATCAAAGACATGTATCTATAATAACGGCAGTCCCTTTATGGGTATTGCGTACGCTGCATACGCTGAATAAACACATAACAAAGAAAGCTAAAAGCCAACATGCTGCTGGCCTCCATTTTAGTTGGTAAAAAACTAACAAACAAACACAGAGACACAAAGAAGGACCAAGTCTGATATGACTGCAATACCTTCCCAACAAACAAATCATAAAACCTTCTAACTCGTATGAGGAGCAAGAAATATTGAGACGCACCTACATATCTCTTTAATGTGCCTAAATAAATGCACAAAGCATCACCAAATGACACAAACAGTCAAAACAATAACCAAGTATTAAGTGGTTTTACATGTAATGACCTGTACAGCAGCATTAAAAGCATAATCACATGGCATAACATATGAGCATAACCTCAGAAACATGTTCAGGCATCACTTATCACTTGCAGTCATACACAAACATTGCACTAAATGAGATGTCATTTTGCATAATGTGCTGCATCCAACTGGAGGGCTCTGGCATTGGCTATTTTTGTCTTTCATTAACCCTGGCCGTGAGTGTCTTGGAAAATGATTTTTTATCAAAAAAAAAAAAAAAAGTAAACGGAGCAATTAATTAGAACCTGGTATATTTCCTTCCCTGTTCCCATTTTCTGAGTGCATGTCCATGCATTTCATTAAGATAAACCAACCAATTAAGTTCAATACCTCTGATAAAACTAGTTGGACTGAAGGACAGGACTGTATTAAGATCCTAATTGCTAGGAAAATGATTTTTTTTTTCAGAACATACAATGAAAAGGAAAAAAGTACACCATACAAGCAAATGTGTCTATAGCCTGTAACTCTGTGTGTGTGTGCATGCAAGTGTGTGTGTGTATATCTGTGTGTGTGCGTGCGCATATGTGCGTGTGTGTGTGTGAATGTGTGTGTATTTCGTTTGAGTTTGCGACATTGTGTGTGTGCGTATGTGAAATGAGGCGTGTAATGATATATTCCAGCATGTCATTATTTTTCTAGCATTTTCCATGAGTCATTTCTTGAATTGAAGCCATACTTTAATCATATTCCGCAAAGGCCCTCTTTGAAAACAGTGCTTTCCTAATGTTTGAGCTCAGCTGCTCTAGATGTAACCTTGCCTGGGGATGTATAGATCTGTTAACACAGGTGAGACGTGTGTAAGGTCACCTGCTACAAGATAATTACTAATAAGCCAGTGTTACAGTGGTGATAGCAACACAAATCTTACTCAAACACATCCACCTATCTCCATCATGTAGGAAACAACATTCACAAAATCTCCCCTGTTACACAAACACACACACACACACACACACACACACACACGCAAACACTAAATTACACCTTGCCAGCACAGAGCTTGTCACTGCCAATGCAGACACATTCTTCTCTGTTATTATTGCCCTATAAACTCAGCAATCCATTTTGTGTTGTGCCAGTCACACATTTATACGCACACATGCACACACGGAAACACACACACACACACATTTTATTTGTATTGGCAAATACTAAGGAAAATGTTGCATTTAAACACTGTTAAAAGCTAGCTCTGTTGGTAAAGGCAGCCTCATTGTGACTCTATGGTCTTTTGTGTTGCAACTAGTGTTGCTGGCTTTAGCAGGCTCCTTTTCTGGAAGAAAATTTTTATTTAAATTTTTATTATTATTTAGGAAAGATGGTCAAACATCAACCTCTTGTGCAACAAATCTGGTGATCTTGGCTATAATTGTCAGTGTCTTGTGTTCATATTTGGTAGCCTGGGCTATGTGCTGTGGTTGGTTACTAGGGTGCTCAAGATAGTTGGCTTCTCAAAAGCAAAAAAAAAAAAATGCTAAATATTGTTCAGTATCATTCATTACTAAAAGTTGCCATATTTGGACAAGAAGGTGCTGTGTGTATCCATAATATCTAATAGACCTCACGCATGTCAGAGTCATATGACTGATTCATGTCTCCATACTAATAATGGAATGTAAAGTAAGCAGTCTGTGTATTAGATGATGTCGCTTGGTCCGGACCTCCTCCACTCTGCAGTCCCATTCACTAATGCTCACCTGAGTCAACGCTGCCACCATCAGCCTCAACCTCAGCTAATGAACACTTCCCATGGGCCAGCTTCCTCTGCCAACACGGACACACAGAGGCCTCTTAAGGGATGGCAGCAAAATGCAAAGAGGTAAAGTGTGTGTGTGTGTGTGTGTGCATGTGTGAGTGTGTCCATTTGAGTGGGTGCACCCCCGGAATGTGTGTCTCCCAGTATATGTGTGTGTGTGTGTGTGTGTGTGTGTAAGAGAAAGAGAGAGAGAGAGAGTAAAACTTCAATTGTCACGGTGCCATTTTTCTACCTTAAAGCCAATCAAGCTGTGCTTGGCGGGGGGGGGGGGGGATAGGAGGTTGCATTAGTGCACTGCCTCTAAGTGTCCTTTTGGCTTAGCTCTTCCTCCTTTCATTACCACAAGCACAGCAGGGACAGAAGGAGCTGGGCCTCTGAAGTGCAAATCAAAATCAAGCTGCCACCAGTTCACAGAACAGCAGAGAGAACGTTTGCTTTAAGAAGCCTTGAACTCAGGGGACAAGACTTACACCATTCAGCTAGTTCATGCCAGGTGACATAGGAGGGGAAACTATTGGAGTGAAACCTGGTAGATTTATGTCATGTTAACACATCAGAGTCAGCAGAATATCAAAACCAAATGGTTTGCTGTCCCAACACACTCACTTGTCTTTATACTGAATAACAAATCCAATGACATTGTAGTGACTTGTTGAGTCATGCAGTTTAAAAAGTTCTCTTCAGTCTGTAAGATGAGCTGATCAGAATCTCCAAAGAGTTTTGCCTCATGCTCTGTTACCAGGCAAATAGAGCAACAAAGCAACAAAGCAGACGCCTACTGCAAGCAACGAGGTGGAGAGAGAGAGAGCATAAGAGAGGGAGAATGAGAACGAGAAAGACGATAATTAGATTTATGAAGCGTGGAATCACAATAACACCGTCTGGCAGCAGTAAGAATGGAAGCATGGCTAGGTGGAGGATAGACAATTTAGTGACCATAATCTGTGGGGCTTGTCAGTCGTTTGTGTCTATATTAGTCCCCTCATATAACCTTTCCCAGACAGATAAAGCCAAAAGTGGTCGAAAGCGACCCAGCTGTCATAGTGTGATTCATTTAGAGTTCATGCAGTGACTTGGGCAGAATGGTGGCCAAAATATAGTTCACATTAGGGCAACATGGTATGACGGTTTGTTGTTAAAACTCTGAAAAGTAGCTAAGTCAGACATAGAGCAATTTATCACATTGGCATTAGTAAAGTTAGTATTCTAGACAGTAATATTATTGTTAATATTAGTATTGGTATTAGTATTCCTTACATACATAGTATACACTCACTGTACCTAGTTGCCTACTTTTAACTATCTTCCTTTTCTGTCTCAGTCTTAATTAATCTGTCAAGCAGATTAACTTGCCTATGTGTATGTCATGTAATATGTGAAGGTGTTGCCTTGCATCTAGCTTACTGGTCATATGTCATATTACAGCCATTTGATTAGTATTTCCTGAGGAGACACACAATAATAAAGAAGAAATTCTTTAAAATTCAGGACTGTTTAAATTGCAGTACATATCTGTGGGGTGTTTCAAGCTCTCTGTCCCTGATTGGTCAGTCCATGGTCTAGGTGCCATCAGTGGCTTTCCCACGCATGAGGCCATCCCTAGGAGAAATGTGTGGCAACTGAGGGGAGTTGGTTGGTAGCTGGTTTGTGGTGCTAAGGGTCTGGGGCTTACGGGCAGACAGTCTCCTGCGGGACCATCTGGATATCGCCCCTCTCAAGGCGGAGGATGGCACCTCAGGCAGCCTCAGGGTCGACACGCCAGTGGCATCAGTCTGGGAGGAGGTGTCACACCTGCCTGATAGGATGAGAGACAGAGCGGAGGGAACACGCTTCTGCCGGGTGTCCTGGCAGGGCGCTCACCCACCACCCTGGGCAATTGCGGCAGAGTGGTCTTCTTCCTCTTCATGATCCTGCAGCTTTCTATTTACATCCGGTCCCGTTAGATGAGTGGGCCTAAGCTATTATGAATATGAATGCTCTTCATAGTACTCATTGTTATTTTTGCATCCTTAAAAAATTAATATTACATTGTTGATTTTCATTGCTTTATTACTGTAGTATGCAACATTTTGAACACTGTAAATAAATAGATAAAACAAGTGCATTTTTCCCCTATAAAGTTTAACTTGCAATCTCCGTCAACAATGTTTGATTATCTTTTGTAAATTCCTTATTGTTTTTCTGGTATTACAAAAAACTCTCCTGCACTCACCGTCGTCACTTATCCAAGCCTTAACATGTGGTAAACTAGATCACTGAATGGTGGAATTTTAATAGCCTACTGTAAAAAGAATTATGAGATCAGAGAGATCTAGAACGGATCTAGAAGCATTTTCCGTGAGATTTTGCTTATTAGAAGATAAGCAAAATCAGTAAAAGGCTGATGCGCTTTTCCCGTCTTGTAATGTAGCCTAACTCATTTTCACGGTGATGAAGGGTTTACACGCAACAGGCCTAAATGACGCAAAACGATCTCATATCTTTAACGGTAAATTCTGATGTTATCCGCCAATTAGCCTGTAAACGATTATGAAATGTGCTCTGCGCAAAATTACCGTTGCCTCATTGTTTATCTTGACGGACCCGTTGTTCTGAGTAATGACGCTCATAGTGATTAAGGGAAAATTTATTTTTGTCACTGACTTGTTCACTCTAATAGCATCAAATAACTATTGCATCACAGACAGCATTTTTGACAACATCGATTCACTCCACGAATTACAGAGGGCAGTAGGCTGTCGTGTGCTGAGGTTTATGCTCAAACCTAGTTTCTAAAGAGGGGGGAAATATGTAAGCAGTACAGTCAAGGGTGCGGGAAGAGGCGTATCTGTGGAGTGCGAAAGGGGGATTTCTGCTTGCAATGACACAGACGATTAAACTAGAAACAGACTGCGTTCCCCGAGCCTCACTGCCTTGTAGTTCATCGACTTCAATGGACCCCACTGTCGAGAATTTTAACCCAGTGCCATTGTCCTGTCATGGAGGACATAAGCATCATGGATTCCTGGAAGGAGGCCTCAGCTAACTGAAAGCAGAGCAGTCTGGTTCTTTTTGTCTCCCTAATGCTAGGAGAATGGCAATGCATTCTCCCACTGTATCAAGACTCATGCACATTGAGGTTAGATCAGTCTGTTCATTAGTTTAAACGTAATTACATCTTATTTCAATGTACAGTGAAGTTGAATAAAAATGCAAGCTATGCAAATTTAAGAATAATAATTTCAATAACAAATTGATAATTAAAAAAAAGATCCACATGCATACAACAATCTCTCTGCTGTGTAGCACTTGTGCGAAAGTGCGCAAAAATCGCTCCCCGTCTTGATCCTGGTCCGGGAGAGTGCATGCGGCTATTTAATTATATATTTAGGCTACTTGCGCATTTATTTTATTTACTTACTTACTTGGTTATTTCTTTATTTTAGATAGAGACCACCTTAGAGACAAAATGATGATTCAAACCCTGGCAAAAAGGTTTGATATGTCAGGGACAACTGAAGTGTTTGGTTTTTTCTGTTGTTTTTTTTAACGTCGGCAAACAGGCATGTCGTGGTTACAATTTAGCCTACGTAAAATTTACACAATATCCCAAACAATATTCCCAATATCCCATTGTGATATTTAGGTTTTTTCGTTTTGGGTTTGGTAAAGGAAGTTTTCTGCCTTTTTATTCATGGCCATTACAGGACAACTCTCTTTTTCCGCCTTGGCAAAATGCGACTTTTCCTCGAAACAAGATGGACATGTAACCCTGTTGGGATTTATAAGTTAAGAGGAAAAAAATGCATAGTTATAAATAAGTTCATTTTGCATTTAATAGCATAAAGAAAGGTAAAAGTCATTGGCCAGCAATGACATGGAGGTATCTGACACTGATGAATGGATTTTGGTTAATGCAGTTCAGTTATGGAGTATCACATGCAAAATGTACTGTGTACTGGTGTTTGTTAAAATGTATTTCTGTATTCAGTATTTCTGCCTGAATAAGGAAGGGAAAAGGACTGTATTAATGTTTTGCAATTTATATATTTTTTGTATTTTCTTTTAATGAGCCAATCAGGAGCCGGGTCAAAGGGGAGGAAGCAAGTGGTTGCATGGATGTTGGGAAAACGTACTAGGTCAGTCTAGAGATGCCCAGTTTGGACGAGGACATCCGTTGGTTTGTCCAGGATTCAGTGTCATTAAATTGAATCACCGACAGTGAATTCGATGTCTATTACATTTACGTTAAAGTTTTCGGTCTGAAAATATGTCTTTGCTTGAATATTGATAGTTGTGTGTCTATTAAATGGAAAATTTGACGCGAGGCCGTGAAACTCCACTTAGCTGTCAAGTTGCCCGACCGTCGACTGAATTGGACTGAGCAAGTAAGCTAGCGACCTAAAGCTAGCTAAAAACTGAGCAGCCCATTCGAGTGGAGGGACTACGAAGGGAGCATTAGGACACCAACAGTGCCAAGCGTTGCCCGAGGGCCATTCTACAAGCTGTGAGTGATCTGGTTAACAGAACTCCTAAGCCATCAAGTGACAACAGTTATTGCCGCCTACGATCTTTATCTGGGTTGTTGCCCACCCTGTCAGGAGAAGAACATTTCGACCACTGGATAGAGCAAGCATGCCTCATGGTGGAGGAGTGTGACTGCTCTCCCAAAGAGAAAAGGCGGAGACTAATAGAAAGTCTTAGAGGCCCGGCGCTGGAAATTGTCAAAGCAGCCTGAGCTGCTGATTCTGACATAAGCCCTGAAGATTGCTTAGAGGCGCTTGAGCATGCTTTTGGAACAGCAGAATCAGGAGAGGACTTATATTTTGCTTTTCATTTGTTGCAGCAACAGGCTGATGAGAAGCTCTCCAACTACCTTAGACGGTTAGAACAGTCGCTAAATAGGGTGGTACAGAGAGGTGGCCTCCCTCCTGGTTGTGCAGACCGAGCACGGTTAGAGGAGTTGTTGCGTGGTGCTGTATCCCCGGATTTGATATTGCTTAATCTTCGTCTGAGAGAGAGGAAGGAAAAGCCACCTATCTTTCTCCAGTTGTTAAAGGAGATTCGTGAAGAGGAGAAATATGAGGCCTCGAGGAAAAAGATAAGTACTGTCGTGCAAAGTGCATACATAAAACAAGACATTGATGTTAAGCATACTGAACTTCAGAACTTGAGATCAGAAATAAAAGAACTCAAGTCTTTAGCTGCTGCTCTAGACCAGTGTCTAGACCAGCTCAAGGCATGTCAGACACGACTGAGAGAACTCAGAGAACTGTACTGAAAGTGAGCTAACAGCGCTTAAGAAGCAGGTCAAGCGTCTGCAACAGAAAGCCACTAACAAAGTGCCTGAACTGCAAGCTGCTGTTGCGGGTGTAGATGTTTCAAAGCCGGTTGCCAGCTCTCTCCAGGGAACATTTAAAGGCTCAGATGAGCATTTCTGTTATTGGTGTGGAGAGAATGGCCATTTTGCTGGGAAATGCCAAAACCCAGGGAACCAAGCCAAAGTCATTAAGAGGTTAATTCAGGCTTTAAAACTGTCAAAGAACCAGCCGTCAAGTGATGTGACAGCTAGTGCTGTTAACTGTGATGTTAAGAAAAGTGCTGCAGACGTGTTGCAGACTGCTTGTGTTCCTGATGGTTTGATTGGTCCGCCTAGTTTAGTGCCATTGAAGCTAAATGGGCATCACTGTACTGGCTTGTTGGATAGTGATTCTCAGGTGACAATCATTATTGAACCCTGGTACCAGAAATACTTGCCTGATATCCCCATTCAGCCTGTGTCCGGTTTGTGCCTTTGGGGTTGAGTGAAACTGGTGTCATCTATGGTGGTGGTTGATATAGAGTATCCAGCTGAGATGTTGGGGACCAGTCAGACTGTAACCGTCCTTACTCTCATATGTCCTAGTCCCAGAACAGATGATCCGACAGCTGTCATTGTAGGCACCAATGCTAGCCATGTTAGACGCTTGGTAGAACAGTGCAAAGACAATGGTGTTGATGTTAAGCGAGCACTAGGCCTTCGTGTTAGTGATCAGAAAAATGAGCCAGCACACAAGGGTGTTGTTTTTCCTGTACAAGTTGATGATGAGGTTGGTTGTGTCCGATGGCTAGGTCCAGGCCCTTTGAACTTACCACCTGATGCAGACGCACATGTTGTGTGCAAGGTTGAGTTGAAGCAGCCTGTAAAGCAGCAAATAGTGATGATTGATTCCTCGCCAGCAGCTGTCCTACCTACTGGTGTGTTTCTTCATCCCATGGTTGTACCCAGTGGAGCATTAGATGTCAACAGTTTTAAAGTGTTAGTCAAGAATGAAGGCACCAGAGAGACATCCATACCTCAGGGAACTGTGATTGGACGTATGCATCACATTGATTCAGTTGCTACTATTCCCCCTAAGGAAACAGTTTCCAGTGAATTTAATGACAGTCTGATTAACTGGAAAAGCAGTTTGAGACAGAACGTGCAACGTGGGATTAGCTAAAGGCGTGGAGCACAGAATTCGTCTTTCTGATTCAAGACCTTTTCGTGAGCGGTCACGTCGACTGGCTCCTGCAGATATTGAAGATGTGAAAGCACCTACAAGAACTGTTACAGGCCAGGATTATAACAGTCTCGAAGCCCCTATGCATCGTCAATAGTTGTTGTTAGGAAAAAGAATGGCACTATCAGGATACACATAGATTACAGATTGTTGAATAGCTAAACCATACCAGATCAGTATACAACACCATGCATTGAGGATGCATTGAATGCCTTAACAGGGAGCCAGTGGTTTTCTGTGCTGGACTTGCGTTCGGGCTATTACCAGATAGCCGTGTCTGATGAGGACAAAGAGAAAAAGGCATTTATTTGCCTGTTAGGTTTCTTTCAGTTCGAACGGATGCCACAGGGCATCACAGGGGCTCCAGCAACCTTTCAGAGGTTAACGGAGAAGGTTGTTGGAGACATGAACCTCTTACAAGTGCTAGTGTACCTTGCCGATCTTATTGTCTTCGGAAAAACTCTCAAGGAACATGAGGAGAGACTGCTCAAGGTCCTAGATCGTCTTTGGGAGGTTGGACTAAAGCTTTCAGTGGATAAGTGCCAGATCTGTTTGCCGAGGGTGAAGTACTTAGGGCACATAGTCTCTGCGGAAGGTGTCGCCCCTGATCCAGACAAGATTGAGGCTGTCACTACCTGGTCAAGGCCTACAAACTTGAAAACCTTGCAATCTTTCCCTGGATTTTGTGGCTATTATCACAGATTCGTTCAGAACTACTCTGCTATCGTTACGCCATTGACTGAGCTCACAAAAGGCTATGCTCCCCCTCAGAAGAGTAAAAAGCATGCCCAGGGTATGAATAAAGTCTATCTTAAAGAGTCAGAGCCCTTCGGGGAAAGATGGGACAAATCCTGCACAGAGGCGTTCCACAGGATTATTTACTGTTTGATGCATGCACCTGTTCTGGCATTTGCCGATCCTCAAAAGCTGTACGTTCTGTATGTTGATGCGAGCCTAAAGGGTCTTGGTGCAGTGCTGTACCATGAGCACCCTGAAGGCCTAAGACCAGTTGCTTTTGTGAGTCGAAAGTTGAGCTCATCAGAGAGAAACTATCCTATCCATCAGTTGGAGTTCTTGTCTCTCAAGTGGGCAGTAGGTCACAAGTTCCATGAGTACTTACATGGTGCAAGATTCACAGTACATACTGACAACAACCCACTTACGTATGTGCTGTCTACAGCTAAGCTCAATGCTGTAGGGCACCGTTGGCTTGCCGCTTTATCGACTTATGAGTTTGACATCCAGTATCGTCCAGGTCGCCAGAACATCGATGCTGATCTGTTGTCCTACAACATGCTAGGGGTTATGGATGACGAGGGCTGGGTGACCATCCCAGAGTCTGGGGTTAAGAGTATTTGCCAGCAAATTGGTCGCAAGGGTCGTCTAGCTGCCCGTCAGCTTATGTCGCTCAGCTTGGGGCATCCCCTCACTGTGTTCCTGACATCTATGCTTTTCCATCCAATATGGAGTTAAAGTCCCTTGAACTAATGTCTAAGCAGAATCTTAAGAAAGCTCAGGAAGAAGATGAAGCCATTTGACCAGCAATCCAGGCCATTAAGCATGGGTATTGGCCAGAAGATGGGGGCATCAGTCCAGAGCTGTTGAGACTAGAAAGAGAAACTGGGAAGCTATCTATGAAAGATGGGTTGTTGTACCGGTTCAGTAAAGGACCATCTGGAGAAGAGGTCAGTCAGCTTATCCTACCAAGGGAGTTCCGAGAGGTGGTCATACGGGCCATGCATGATGACTTAGGGCACCTGGGGCAGGAGAGGACCAGTCACCTGCTTCGAGCTAGATTCTTTTGGCCAAGGATGTCATTTGATGTGAAAGAGTACATCAGGAACTGTGGAGAGTGCATTGCTCACAAGACCCCTGCACGAAGGGCTGCTCCACTGCACCAGATCATAAGCCAAGGGCCTATGGACCTAGTATGTATCGACTTTCTTTCCCTGGAGCCTGACTCTAAAGGTGTCAGCAATGTCTTAGTAGTCAGAGACCATTTTACGAGATATGCTCAGGCTTTTCCAACAAAAAGCCAAAAGGCCCATGTGGTAGCAATGGTCCTGATGGAGAAATACTTTATACATTATGGATTGCCTTCTAGAATCCAATTGGATCAAGGAAGAGATTTCGAGAGCCGTCTTATCGCGGACAACTCCGTATCACCCGCAAGGAGACCCGCAACCGGAGAGATTCAACCAAACATTGAGTACGCTGGGCCGAGAGAAGAACGCCAATGTTATGTTTGCTATAGCCATCATGACATAAACTCTTCAAATCCTCAGTGTAGGCTTAAACACACTAGTTGTCTGTTTTTAACAGCAATCCTAGTTTTTAAACTAATGTTTGCTAACAATGATAGTTGGCTAACAACTATTGTAATCTTGATTGTTTGAACCAATGACTTAACCGTTGTTCGCAAATGTGTGTCTACAAACACTAGTTCCAACGATAAATCGCAAACACGTTTGGATAATAATTCACATAACATTCCATTTGGATAATAATTTTATATATTTTTAATAATTTTAAGATCATAATCATGATTGGAAAATGATTATTTTTTATGGCAGATTGAACGCAGACCACCATTCACCATAATGACCACAAACAACTACATATACACGTAACGTTGGTGAAATAGGCCAACATTATCAATAGTATTTCTATCAGCAACCTCAGCAACCACGTAGCTCAAGTGAATGGGGTAATGCGATGCCAATGGAGGATCACCACCATCAGCATTCATCAAAATCAGCATTCATGCTATACTTAATTTTGACGCTTCTTTTATTGATGACTATTATGTAGGCTACATTCCACTTTTAATAGTGTTCTTTAATTTAAGTTTATCCAGTCTTCATTTACAGTACACTGTAAAAAAGAATGAGTAAAGCTTACTTGAAAAATTTTTAGAAATTTGATGCCTCAAACGAGTTAAGTAACGTAACTAGGTTCTTTCAAACTTGGGGAAACCGGCTTCCACCAATTTTTCAAGTAAGGTTTACTTTTTTCTTGTTACAGTGTACATGTGTTTGTGTGGATGGAAAGTAATGTGCTTTTGCTCTTACACTTATGCCAGTGTAATTGATGCTCTTAGTCTGACTATAGTCGCACCATGGAATATATTTCTGGTATAGGGCAACGCAATAGCATATGTTCCTCTGTTGTATTTTGGAGTTTACCAGATAATAATGATGATAAGGGATAATGTTTGATAGATAATGATCGCACAAAGATGAGAATGTAGACTGCTTCATAGCCTCTCTATGAAAAAAGAAAAAAAATGAACGCAATTTTGTTTTCAGTCCCTTTATTATAATTTTTCTTGAGACTTACAAAAAAAAATAATAGCATAACCAATCAGGAAGCGTTATATGGATGATCACTCAGAAAGTGCAGCTTACTCTCAATCCCCTCTATAGACTATTTGGTTGAATTACGTAATGGGTTAGGACAGACATAAGATAAAAGGATAACAGTGTCAGGCATGAAAGATGAATGGCATGTCGAAGGCTGGCTTCAGCATTTCCTATGAGTGGAAAGCCTTGCGTAAGCTTTCCAGGGCATCTGCCTCTTGAATCCCTGCCCATTCCTCAGGAATGTTAGCTGGATCACGCCTATACATAAGAGCAAACTGCTCATTGTACTTCTTTAGTACATACTTCCAGTAGTCACTACTTCCTTCTCTCTCAGGGATGTACCATTCAGGGTAGATAGTGTGATAATCTCTGTACAGGACTGGCTTGTCTCCAGTATCGTTGTTCAGGAACTGGTTGTCTCCTCCCACTTCTTGCGAGCATGTGCTGTGAGAGAGATTTGCGGAGTTGGAGCAGTGGTATGACAGCAGGCCTTTGGGTCGGTGCCAGAGGGAACTGTGAAGAGTGTGGTCCTTGTCCCCCATATCACAAGGTGCCTTGCAGAAGGGGCATGTCCTGCCACATCCTTTGACTTTGTCAAACAAAGCTTCCTGCAGCTCGTATGGCAGGTCTGGTGAGACATCAACCATCTTATCAGTTCGACGCAGGTCTCGGCTCAGTTCCTGAGTCATCTCATTTAACGAGTCCTTCAGGTTTGCGATGAAAATGTCACGATGAGTGTTGATGTCAAAAAGAGGACCTTCCAGAGTGTCTTGTGGTACCTTCACTCCACCAGAGCCTGTAAGGTTGTCACAAACTAAGAGAAGCAGGTCTCGAATGTTGCCTTGTCCGCCTCTTGTGTTATCTGTCACCTCATTGATGGCTCTGGTCATCTTATCAGATATTTCCTCCATGTGTTTCTGTCTCCTGTCATCTACCATTACAGTTCCTGAAAAGTAACCCATCAACATAGCCTGGATTCTTTTGCGGCCAAAGGTCTCTCCAGTGTGAAGGTACTCATAGAAGTTCTCAAAGTTGTCCTCAGTGGTCAAGTCCCTCAGCATGTTGTAATTGAATTCACTTGGTGAGATAAATCTATGGGCATCATCTTTCTGCAAGATGTCCTCCAAGATGGCAGCTCCCAAAGAGCTTTCAATATATTCTTGGGCTGCAGGTTTAAGACAAAGATTGGTGAAGGTGTGGGCAGCCTTTTGGCACTGATCCCTTTTGCGAAACTGGTACATGAAGTCGAGCATGTATTTTTGCTTGTTGTCATGCAGGAATTTTTCTTTTGAAGTCATCTGCCTGATCAATCTATTCTGCACCTCCAGGAAGGCTAAAGCAGCTTTGTTGCATATGTGGACTTTCAGGTCAATTTCAAATTGGGAGTTCACATTGAATTCTTTTGTTTGTAACCCCCTGTCCACAATCTCAAGGATTTCAGTTGTGTAGCTGTCTGTGTAATTCTCCTTTCTCTTCACATTTTTGACAATACTGCTGTCACACTCCTCGATCATCCTGTTTGCAAATTTTGGGGCCTCCTCCTTGTCATTTTGCAGAGTTCTCTTCACCTTGCTCTTGAACCCAAAATGATCATTCCTCACCTCAAAATCAGAAACACTCATCTTCCCGACATACTCAAGCTTGTCAATGTACTTCTGCAAGACTCGAATTCTTAGATTACTGCGTAGTTGTTGTTTCACTTTGTCAACAATGTCCTGCACCTCTACTGGTTTCTGTTCCAAGTTGGTTGGTATTTGATCCCAAACAGTTGCAAATTCTTCCTCCAGCTTGCTGTCTAAAAAGGTTGCATCATTTACTCTGCTGTCAGCCAACAGTGCCCGCAACTTGACCTCCAGTGCAGCCTCGATGGCTGTTTGCAAAGCTTTAACTTTTGCAGAGATGTCATAAACATCTGTGGCAGACTCAAGTGTCTTATTCAATTCATTGGTTTTCTGCCCTTTGTACATTTTCACAAAGGTTATAAAGTTTGGCTTGTAAGCATCAACAAGTTGGAAGTCAATATCTTTTCTTTTAAAGTGATTTTCCAGGCTCGCTTGCATTTTTTCACTCTCTGACTTGATCTGCTTTGAAGTCTGGTCTTCTAATACCCTGAGAATGTCTTCTGAGTTTCTCCTCTGTTTCTTCAGGTCTGAGATGCGATTGTCTACTCCTCCTAACCAATTCTGCATGTGATTCTCTAGACTCTGCTCCCCATCAAGCAATTTGTTGCAGACACCACTGAAGGTGTCGGCCACCTCAGTGTTGGTAAATGGAATGGGGAAGGTCTCATGTTTGATTGCTTCCCACAGCTGGTAGATGGACTCCATGAACTGTGGAAGACGTGTTGGCTGGCTATTCATGGAGCACTTTTGGATTGTGGCAAAGAGACTGTTCTTCAACTCTAGTGCTACCTTGGTGCATTCTGGGTTGAGAGGTAAATACAAAATGCTTTCATTCCATGGTGCCATCAAACAGGGATTGCTGCTCTCTGCAGGGGGTTGGACTTCGTAGGAGTCAAGCTCCTCTCCTGTCTTCTCCATTGACAAGATCTGAACGACACGACTCATGTGCAAGGACAGGGCCTTTGTGTCAGCTCCATCACACTGAGTCATGATCTGGCATAAAGGCATCTTCTCCATCTCCTTGGTGCGGAGGAGGGCACTCACAGCAATCTGGCGAGTGTCTTGCACTTCGGCCTGACTTTCTGCCTTCAAGTTCAGCAGCAGCACATCGCTTAGTCCAGTAACAAAAGTTGCCAATTCGTGATCCTGTATTACACTTTCTTGGCCTTCTGACAATGCTGGCCCACTCAGACCTTCTATGTTTATGAGAAGCAATAGATCACACTGCATCTCCCACCTCAGCATCTCAGGGATGACAACCAGAAGCATGCACGCCCCCTTTGCATGTCTGTAGCTGCCTTTCATGAAACTTGCTCCAAATAGGGTTGTAAGAACATCGGCATTCTTGGAATTATGGAGCCCAAAAGCCGTGATTATCTTTGTCCTCATGTTAAGTGGGAGCTTTTTCTGTAATTCAATGAGGACTCTGTTCAACCAGGTTATGGGGACGCAGGAGGCATCTCCGTCGTAGATTTCTAAGGGGAATCCATGCATAAGGAGCTCAGCAGCGAGGTTAGGGAGTCGTATTACATATGAGTCTGTGCTGCCGCTGTGGTGACACATCTCGTACATCACCCCCATCTCACGAAAGAAGTGTTCAAGCCCAAGAAAAGTGTCACTTGATGGAAATCCTTCAAGTTCAACCAAAGGCTGCTGGTTCAGAGGTGATTCTGCGGATTGAGGAAGCTGATCCCATTGCACAGCATCCAGTCGGACTTTCATCCAGCTGAGGAAGTAGGCTCGTTTCAAGGAGTTCATAGTTGTGAGGCCGTCTATGAAAGCTTTCATAGCTGGTGTCACCACGTGTTTCTTCATCTCTCGGCGAATGCTTTCTTCCTCATCCTTAAAATGTATTTTTGTATAACCTTCATCTTCCTTCTTTCGACACTGTTCTTTCTCAATTTTAGCCAGTCGTTTCCACCGGGCACCTTGAAGAGGCAGCTGCTCTTCCTTGAACCGAATAGGGTCATCCTCCATTCCCTTCAGGACAGCCTCAGCTTCATCAAATGCTCTTCTACAGATCTCGTCCTCATCCACATTGTAGTTGAGATCAGCACCGATAGCAGCCAGATCCACAAGGTTGACAGCATGCAGGTGTGGAATGAGGTTATCCAAGGCTTCTGTCAAACGGACAGCAAGTTCCTCTTCATCTCCTCTGCATCCAGAGACCACCATCCCTTGCTCCAGTTCCAGCTCCTTCACTGCTTTTCGCAGCAGTTTTGCTCGCCTCTCCCTCTCAATTGTGTCCTCATGTCCTCGGAAGCAATCTACAAGGACCATGTGGCATGCAAGGCTTCTCCAGTAGATGAGTGTTGCCAGCTCTTTTTCTTCAAGCTTCTCGAAGAACACAACAAGGACTCCGGAGCCTCGACTGACGAGGGTCAAAGGTCGATCAAATGTGGCTGCATCTCCGCGCAAGTTTGCCAACAGAACAGGTCGAGAGAAAGTGTCCCCATTTGGGTCTCCTAAGGGCAGGTTCCAGCCAACCTCCACCATGCCCTCTGAGATGCTCCTTGGGAGCTGTCCTCCATCCATCTCCCTGTAGATGAAAAACTCACATTTCTTACGAGGGCCGCTCAACACCCGATTCAGCACCCTTGACTTAGAGATACCACAATCTCCCAGCCTTACACAAGAGATCAAAGGCATCCTGGAGCAGCCATGTTCTTCATCTGAACATTGCGAGGGTTGGTGGAGGTGGATCTCTGCATACCCATCACACCACGGAAGGGCCACAGCAGAAGGGTGCCACAGACATCAGGCCAAACAGCCGGCAGGAGCAGAGGCACAGCAAAATTGCACTGCACCATGTGGCTTGTGATCTCCTGGCGAAGAAGACTGTTGGAGGACATGTAGGCACCGGTGACTAAATCCAGTGGATTGACTGCTGACCTGAGTTCCTCCCCAAGGCCCTCATCTACAGTGGGTGCACATGTGCCAGGCCAGGATTTCTCAGGCAATGAGCAGCAGGAAGGGTTTCTTGCCTGTGGGTGGTAAAGCCAGAGACGGCGGAGGAACGATTGGAGGAGGAAGTTTGGTGCTGGTGGAGTTTCATCTTCAAGGGTTAGGTTGCTGATGTGCAGAATAGATGTGAGGTCCAGGGGGTCTCTGATGAAGTCTCTCATTCCCAGCATGTACATTACACTTCCCAGGGCTTTGTTTTGCGCTACCACTGAAAAAAAAACACACACACACACACACACACACACACAAATCATTAATTTAATTCACTCATTAATTTTTTTTTCTTTCATGTTTTTAAACTAACTGAAAGACACCATGCTTCGTGTTGTCTCCTTTCATCTCTTTTATTGTCAGTAAAGTTACTAAGATGGAGAGTGCAGATGAATAATAATAGGTCAATTGAGATTGTTTGTCTCACATGTTGAGCTTTTGCCAAAGCTCGCCGGCATCTCTTTGCGATACAGAGACATGGTGAACACCGGGGGGTGGGGTGGGGATGATTCACCAGTGAGGAGGTCAAGGTGTGGGGTTTGCCAAGGTCAAAGGTGAAGTGTTCTGGCAGGAACACTCAGATCTCAATTTCTTCTCCTAGTAGACCTGGATAACATAGAATAACACCTTAAATAACTGCCTTCATTTCTTTAAAATGTGGTTATGGTTGATGAAATTATTATTAGCATTTAGTAACAGAAATAATGACTATTCCAAACCTTTCACACAGACCTTTCAGTGTCATTTACAGTATTATAGCTGACTGCAACCCTGACTTGTAAGTATTTTGCGCTATACTATTAAGATTCCAATAACCAATGTACAAATGTAAGTGAAACCTTGGCAAAACCTGTCTGTCTCACTTTAGTCATTGTGCAATCTGGTTCCAATCAAACTAGTGAGCTAATGCAATCTATTTTGAACCTGACTTAAATGCTGCCATGTTCCTTGGCATGCAACAGAGAATCGAAAAATGTTGTATGTTATTTTCTTTTTATGCCTATTACACTATTCTTCACAAGGTGATTCCACATTATTACCTTGGTGACAAAGAGCTGTTGATGAAGCTCCAGAACATTATAAATTTCTACTGGTAAATACAGATATAGAGATTTGGAGACAAAACCATAGTTTGTCTCGTGTCTGATAAAAATGCTATTTGACGTTTGCCTAGATTAGGTGGCGATGTCTAGGAGCTGTGGAGCATGACATGACCATCTGGGCTCATTTGTTTTTTTTTATCTTTGATAGTAAGTTGGGTGGCTCCTCCTTAATGGATGGTTGAGTGAAAATGCTACCAGAAAGAAATGTTTATCACAAATGCTGGTATGAGATATATGGCTTACAGTATCTGCCCTTGCATCTATACACAAAAAAATTACATACACCGATCTGGTTGGCCTTTAAGGATTATGGAACCTGTAGTCCATGATTAAAAAAATGGATGTGTGAGCATCAAACATCATGGATCAATGGATGTGTGTGAACATCAAATGAAGTCAACTTTTCAGACTATGAAGGCCTATACATGCAACATAGACTGTGCACCACAGTTCAAAAATACACTGTATGAAAATGTTCTAATGCCCTAAACTACAAGACAAATCACTTTATTTCTATAGCACATTTAAAACAACATGAGTTGGCCCAAGGTGTCTTCCAACACGAGCAATGATTTGAAATATATTTGATAATTATGTCAATATGAATTGGTCTGTGCCCTGTTTTACCAAACTCCACTCATTCTGTTACTTGTTACCTTGGCCCAGCCTCAAACTGCAGCCTCAAACCTAACTTTCCTTGGGCAGGAGCTTCAGAGTGTACAATGAGGTACAGTTTTGTAATCAGTTAGTATTCAGTTAGTAAATATCATTTGAAAATGAATGGTGCCTATAGTCCCATATATATTTACTTTTCAATCCATTTTATGTGTGCGCTCTATGGGGCAGCTTTGAATCTCATTACACTCTGTGTAATGACAATAAAGGCGTTCTATTCTATTCTATTATATTATAACATATTTATATTTTGGCCAGCGTTCTGCCTTTTTACAACCTATAAAGTGTTTCAAAACAGTTTGATTATTAGTGTCATAGCTGTTCTCACAGGGTCTCCATTTTAACATTCCAACATTTTAACACATATGGCTGTTTGATGTGATACAAATGTAGTGGAAGTAGTTTGGGTACGAAATAAAATATTCAGGCAAAGATTTGTTTTTGCTGTTGAAACGGTGTATAGTGTATAGAACGCCTAAACATGATACACACACACACACGCACACACACACACACACACACACACACACACTATACATTCTCTTCTCTTCATGCAGAATGAAGAGAAGGGATATTTCAAGTGAGCTGTGAAATGAACACCTGTCAATTATCAGAGCATTCATTTATCACTTGTCATCTGTTTATGCTTTAGGCATATATCTAAGCTGACACTGTCATTGCCTGACATTGTCTGTACCAAGCTTGAGTTGCCCCATTATTTAATGAATGTTTAGTCATTGTCAGGATCCTTTCCACTTACGAAAAAAAAACAAAAAAAACTCATAGTAAAAGATGGATAAAATCTAATATGCTGAAAGCTTTGTGCCAGCTTAGGTGCTTGCATTAAAGTAAGTGTACAGCAAACTAGCAAATTTTCCTGCGCTTGTCCTGTACCTGTTAACTTGTGTATAGTGTGAGTTGAGTGTGTATTTATGATGTCAGAGTTGTTGACAGTAGTAAGGACCAAAGTAAACACAAGACAGCTGGGACAGCTAAACAAAAGAAGTTTCCAGTGTGTATCAGTAGTCTCTGAGAGCTCTCTCAGTTGACATCACTAGACACTAGACATGTGTACAAAACAGTGTAGTGTGTCAAACTGTCAAGGTCTTAAAAAAGGCAGAAATAGGCATAATTTAGACTTGTTGAATATCAAGACGTCTCAGCCCCTCAGATTCCCAGTGAAAGGAGCTGGCCCTGATTCATTTGACTAAATTCTACTTCACCAAGTATCTTCTTCACTTCACCAAGTTTCTTATATTGTTCCTCCATTATGTTACAATATAACATGTACTAAAACATCTAAATGAAATCCACAATTAGCACTAACACATGAAATAGAGAGGAAAAAATGTTGCTGTGTGTAGGTACGTAATAGGCTACATATCCAAAGGTAACTTAAGATGTGCAGAAATGCTTACCTTTCAGCTGAAAGATGTCTCAGCCAAGTGTTTTGCTGTTACAGAAGTGTGTGGTGCTGGTGTTTATATGAGGCTTCTCAAGGCTTATTAAAATGTACTCTCAAGGAAACCGGCCCTCCCATTCTTAGTATCTGCGCACATAATGTCGCAGAAAGCACGTAGGCACACACACACACACACACACACATACACAAACACACATAACACAAATGCACACAATGTGTTAGACCAAGACACAGACACTCAGAAAATGTCACTGAAGATTAGAAAGATGAGATTGGGAGATAGGCTCATTCCATGTGCTTGACTGGCTGAGTGGATCCTGAATATATAATATAAAGTATATTATTTAATATACTATGGATAGATAAAGAGATAGATCACATTAAATATCAGTAATTGTATTGGATAATTCTTGCTTAAACTAAGATAGCTGGAAGTATATGCACCACGAGACAATACTATTGTAAAAGGCGCTGTATAAATAAAACTGAATTGAATTTAATATATGCTATAAAATGTAGTGAGAGACTGACAGTGTGTTGGTGCTGGTGCAAGTGATAGGAGATTCGAATACTAATGAGAGCACCTGGTTTTTTACAACATGGTGACATCAGTCTTAGGTCACAATAGGGACAAGAGGTTTGTGTATTTCACACTTAGGTGGCGTTCTGGCTGATATGTGTTTTTCACCTCTAGGCAGTCGAATTCAGTGTTTCCTGATGGAATGAAGCGACAAGGCTAAGTGCTACGTGCCTTGTGTTGAATATGAGTGAGGTGCAAGCTGAAAAATCAGCAAGACGTGTTAAAAACTGAAAAGTTTTGAGATAATATTTATGTTTTTTAACAATAAGTCATTGCTTAGCTGCCTGTCATAGCTGCTGATTTGTGTCATAGCAACAAGATGTACACAGTTTCATCCTCGCATGCTGTTTTCACTAGCTACTCTGGAATACTCAAGTTTATGGAGGTGAAAAAAACGCTCAGTCTGAACAGCCCCTTACTCTTTCTTTCTTTCCTTCCTTTCTTTCGTTCTGTTAAAATACTGCATTCAAAAGATGTTACTAAAGCACTGAGGTGTTGACTTTCAACGCACGCGCACACACACACACACACACACACACACACAGAATCTCTCTCTCTCTCTAATTGCATTTCTGTGTCTCCATCTCCCTGGATTGTCATGTATGACTGATATATATCTATGATTGATATGTATCTCTTCATTTCCATTCTGAACATTCTCTGCTCTGTCTCCCTTGCTCACACACACACACACACACACACACACACACACACACAGATAGCCTGACTGACAGATAGATTGACACACACACACACATGCAAACACACACACTTTGCTGCAAATGAGCTGTGATAACAGCCTATCTTTGACCGCCTCGCTACTGTATGTATTCTCTTACTCAGTACAAGGGTATGCAGTTCTGAAATGCAGGCACTTACTCTCTCTCTCTGAGAGACTGCAAAGGCACTGGCACCAACACCAGACAGCGAAATGCAATGCAATACTGCAATGCTGATCTTACCAAATGAAACTGGGACGCAGGTGTATGGTAGGTAAATGGTGCATCATCCTCCCATAATTCCCCATACAAAATGACCTTTCAACTGACCATGAAGCTGTTATATTAAGGTAGAAAACCCACGTGGATACCTTTCAAATGAACTGCACAACATGATTTACTTATCTGGGGTCTGTTTCCCAAAAGCATAGCTGCTAACCAAGTAAGCAACGTTGTCGGCTGCAATGTACTTTCCCAGTGTCATCCAACTTAGTTCCCAGCTGGCTAGCAATATGCTCTTGAGAAGTGAGGAGCAGTCTCGATTAAAGGCTTACATGTGATGTGACCTCTAAAAAAGCATGTGCCCACTTCTGACATTTTTTCAATCTTTAAACACTGTAGATTGGCTGAGCCCCATACGTTGTGTGTCGGTCGCAGTCCATCTAAGGACTTGTGCACTGTTTTAGCTTATTTAAAATGATTAGCCATGATAGCATGATTAGCCTCTTGGAGCTACTTCCTTTTTTCACCCACTTACTTGATCTCTCTGATCTTTGAATGCTACACACCAGGTGAAACACCTTTGTATATACAAACCTGAACAGCCACAGACGCCACCCTCAAAAGAACACACGCATGTGCGCACACACACACACACACACACACACACACACATGCCAGTCATGCCAGGCAGAGAGGGAGCCAACGTAGCCTGTGGTAGATATCTGTTAAATCCTATTAGCCTTATTGTGGTGTTAGACAGCATGACGTCTGATGATGCTCAACAATAACAGGTTCACAGAGACATTAAGGGATATTCACTATAGAGGAGCAGGCTAAGCCACACATGACACACACACACACACACACACAAAGACACATACAGTCATGCAAACTGTAATCATTCCCTAACAAGGATGACACAAGGATCCAGAACCTCCTCACACTCATCACCTCTAGCCTATTTATGACTTGGCAGGTGTGTGTGTGTGTGTGTGTGTGTGTGTGTTTAAGAGAGAGGGAGAGAGAGAGAGAAAGACTCCTTTTGTGTGATTCAGCCTGCTTTCTTCCCTCCTCCTGTCTTTCCCAGAATGCTTTGCTTGGGGAGATGCTCTGTACTCCTGTGTCTTTTTTTTCAACGGCTCTAAATGTGGCCACAAATCCACAGCTTAATTTGCACCCTTGGTGTTGTGGCCCAAGTCCACGTAACACACACGCACGCCCAGTCATGCCTCTGTCATTCCACCACACTTAATTGGGGCCACCATGTGACCAGTGAAAGGGGTCAGCATCAACTATTAACTCATGGACTATGATGACACATTACATTTACATTTCGGCATTTAGCAGATGCTTTTATCCAAAGCGACTTACAAAAGATGACATGACACAGTCATAGTCAGACAGGAAATGCCCATATACATACCAAAATCTAGATACATGCAGGAGCTGAGCATACAGGAGTGTTTTGTGGTCCTGTATACTTCTGTGTATGCATAGGTGCTAGTACGTAGGACATTTCTCTGTGTACAAGTGTACAAGTGGGGAATGTAAGGTGTTATACTAACAGAGTTAGCGTATGACAGTGGGGATAAGTGTTTCAACGTTTGTGTGGTCAGGGAGGACAGATTACAAGCTGCCTATTTCTGTACCGCAAAGCTCTTTACTAGACTTAGGCTACCCCAGGCGACTGCATGTGGTGGTGTGGGTGAACGAGAAAGTGTGTATAAATGTGTGTGTGTGTGTGTGTGTGTGTCCTTGTGCTGCAGGGGCATTTTTCACACCCTGATTCTTTCTTTCAGCGTACAAGGCAGCGTCAGGTGTGGATTGGATCTGAGCTGTTCCTTTCGCTGTGCAGAATTTTATCAGAAGAGGCTCTCTCACAGTCACACCCAAACTCTCACGGAAGGACCAGCAGACCAAGGGACAACATGATTGTGACAATGCTAACAGCCATGTACATGATGGTCAAAACTGTGGAACAGGTAGGAAAGCCTTTAACAACTTGGTAACCCAAGCCTTTGAGGTGGAACCTTCTCCACTCTCCCTTCAATGTCCCGTGTTCATTGTCAGAGTTCAGGCTCTCTCAGATTGTTATTGTGATTAGATCTTTGGACATGGCTCTGGAAAAGTCATGCTACCCTACGCTGTGTGAGTTTCAAAGAAGCCTCTTGTCATAGTCACAAGAGGGCATCTAATATTGACTGTGCTTAAATGCATTTCAGTGTATGAATATGAGGCTCATGCCTGTTTTGATCATATTTGGGATATGGTGCTCATAACAACACCCCTTAGTTGTGCTATATCTATAGTGTAGAACAGCCTCTATGGCTGAATCCCATTTCTTTCCTTGCCCCTTCCCCTGCACCCTAGTCCTCCCCCTTTGCCAGAGTGACAAGTGATGGGGTGAAAATATTCCCTTAAGAAATGAGACAATATGTCAATTCAACTACCTTCAGAAAAAAAAAAATATCCTGCCTACGGACCTACGTGTCCAAGTCTAACTTTTGATATACTGTTATTTTGCGGACTAACAAATAAGATGTGACAACATACCATAAAAAGAAATGTGTCGGGAACGTTGTAGCATACGTTAACATTCTGTTAGCAGTGCTAATTTTCATGACAGACAGATGCTCTTATGATCAAAAAAACAACTGAATATTGTATATTTCGTAGTCATAAGACTGAATATAACACAAAACACCACTACCATTACTCTAAAATTTATTATGAATACCAAATTTAAATGTCTCCCTTGCCAGTCCATAAGTGGTGTTCATCTTCCCACTGAAACTTACTTGTGATAGGCCTCAATGCTGGCAGAATTTTTGCTCCCCTTCATTTTGAGTGAGTGAATTGGGACACCCCTTCACCTCGTGTGAACATGCAAAAAACAAAGGGAAGGGCTAAACAGAGGGGTAAGGGGTAGAAATGGGATTCAGCCTATGTCTGTTGCAGTGTTCCAAATGAGGATTCTCAAAAGCACCGCTTGAGTGCCCTTGGTTCTAATCAGCAACCCATCTTGCATGTAGCACTCCAGAAACTTTGATAAGGTGTTTAGAGGCTATAGCATCCCGGTTCCTTCCAGAGCAGTCTACTCCATGTAGAATATCTTGATTTCTCAAAATAAAAAAAAAACACATTTGTGATGCTAAATTTGAGAAAATGGTGTCTACATGTGCAAGCACAAAGCCGATTGGGGCATGAAGTCTATGTAAACATATGCACACAAACAGTTAGAAATTGTTGAGGAATTATGTTGATGATGTTTTAGTCTTCATCACTGACGTGTGCCACAGCCTATGATTCACTGATTCATCATAAACCTCAGGCTCTGGTGGTGTATCGCTTGCTTAAGCCATGCTGCAAAATCGCAACTAGACTGACATGCCTATTACATGTCTTTGTCAAACTGAACTGAGACAAAAGACACATAATAGAAGTGATTGAGGTTTAAAGGTTGTCATTAGTTAGCCATTAGTTAGGTCTAAACTCTGGATAATGAATCCAAAAGTGGAACTAACCCTCATCAGTGTAAAGAAGTCTCACCTCCTAGCTTCAGAATAGGAGTAGGAACACAAGTTAAAGATACGATACAAAAATTCACAGTATAAACAAGCAAGGCATTAACTATGGCTCAAAGAGAACAAAAATAAAGAATGACAGTGACAAAAACTAAACAACAACAATGACAGAGAACCAGACAAATTTAGGTTTTTAAAGCGTTCAACTGGGTCGGATCCAAAATACTTCCTTATCGTGTGTGGATGGGGGTGGAAGAGGCTCTGCATTTCCCAAAACGTCTGTGAAACTACAGAGCCATACTGAGGATGTACATCGTAGTGCACACAGATTATATTACTATTATAAGGAGGCTATGTTTTCTTTTTTTTGTTTGTTTGTTTGTTTGTCTTTGTGCCAAATAACTTGAAAAGTACTGCACGGATTTGGATGAAATTTTCTGACAACGTGGGTATTAGGCCAAGGAGCAGATTAGGACCATAAGGAACAGATGATTAAATTTCAGTGGTGATCCAGTACACCCTCTGGAATTTGTTTTGGGTCAGTGACCCAATTGCCTTGGCGGAGGTCTGTGATCTCCGAGTGCTTTTCTACTCGTAATTTAATATGTTTATTATATTACTAAATCACACGTTTAATTCATTTCAACATAAAAAAGCACACTGTTACAGTACATAAAAGACTTAATGCAGTGGGCTATCCTGGGATGGATATATCAGGGATGTTTTTGCATGCACCTAACAATAATTAATGTTCTTTGTGGTTGACATTGGTCAAATGTAGATAAACAACTGCTCCAATTAAGTACTATGTAGCTCTATGACTTCAGATGGACCGTACCCTGACAACGTAAGAAAAACTTCTCACCAAATTGCAAACTATATTGCCAGAGGATAATTAATTAACATGCTAGACAGCTCACCTGTGCTGTGATGTGTTTTCAATGGACTTTGATACCTTTAAAGTGTATTAGTACGCTAGCTTTCGGCCAAAACACCCTACTGTGACTTCTAAGTTTCAAAATTGCTGATTAAATTCAATCTGTGTTGTCTGCATGAACTGATACTGTGAATTAAAATAAGATGAGTCAGGGTATGGAGGTTAACATCAGTCTGAAGACATTGCTGTGATTGCCAGAATGAAAGGTGATGCAGTCTGAGGTACACATTAACTGTTATTTCTACACCTCTGTCTCAATGATTTGGGTTCTGGAAAATACCTGGTATTTGAAGTCAGGCCCCTTACTCTGTGTGATCATGGCATGACCGCTTTGCAGTGACTCAGAGCCAAGTCAGTTTATTGCAATCTTCCATCGAGGGGCCTGTGAGGATGGGGATGAATGGAAATGCATATTATCCCCAAAGAATATGAGCTGATTTGAGCAGGACGAGATGGACTCGAAGCTAATCACATCTTTGTATGCGAGAGCCAACTTGTGTGGGTGGACAGAAACACGGTTGAAATTCAGCTGAACACTCACACGTCACAAGCAAGCACACACACACACACACTCGCAATAATATGCACACAAATTCACAGGATACTTATTCCACTATCTCTTACATAAACAGTATTCATCCTGAATCCTAACTCTGTCACCTATGTTCTTGCCAGCACACACATACACACACACACACACACACACACACACACACACGCACACACACACACACACACACACACACACACACATACACACACACACACACACACACACACACACACACACACACACACACACACACATATGCATATATGTTCTCCTTTCCAAGCACACACACACATACACACACACACACATATGCATATATGTTCTCCTTTCCAAGCACACACACACATACACACACACACACATATGCATATATGTTCTCCTTTCCAAGCACACACACACACACACACACACACACATATGCATATATGTTCTCCTTTCCCAGCACACACACACATATGCATATATGTTCTCCTTTCCCAGCACACACACACATACACACACACAAACACACACACATATGCATATTTGTTCTTCTTTTCTTTGCACACACACACACACACACACACAGACAGGCACACCTGCTCTCTCTCTTCTTTACTAACCAAATAGCAGACTAACATGTGATGTGATGTGTCTTCAGTTGGGCCTCATGTGGGGGAAGCAGCCGGAGCCTCTGCCCTACATGCTGTCCCAGCCCATCCCCTGGCAGATACACTCAGTGTCCAGCAGCCGCAGAGGCAGCCGTGCAGAAGAGGTCAGTGCTACACACACACACACACACACACACACACACACACACAAACACACATACACTACATACACACGCACACTTACACGACACCACACACACGCACGCTCCACATGTATATACACACCCACACACAAACACACACACACACACACACAAACACATACACACACACGCACTTACACGACACTACACAAAAAACACATACACACTCCATGACTGATACAGTGTGTCTGGGTGGACAGGGTAGCAGAGCATGCCATTATGCAGGCAGCTACACTGACGGAACAATGCATACATATGGGGGAACATGCATGCCTAATCAGGCTGGAGGCGACTAGAGTGAAGCAATATCACATTCACATTCTATATCACATTTACATTCAATATCACATTCACATTCAATATCACATTTTGCTGCTGCACAGTCAGGGTTCTGATGTAGGCACATATGTAGGTTCTACCTGATGCACCAAACACTTTCACATCGTTTCACTTTGTGCAGAGCGTCTGGAACCCAGTAGTTGTGGAGGTGCACGTGTCCTTCCTTATGGGCAGATGCTTTCTGTGAACTTTAAAAATATTGGGCCTGCTAGAGCCCTCTGTTTGCTGATTGGCCAGCCAAAAAACTGTCGAAGGAGACCTAAGCTAATGGAGAGATCCCTGACTGTGCCGCAGCAAAATGTGATGTTGAATGTAATATGTGATATTGAATGTGAATGTGGTATCGAATGTAAATGTGATGTTGAATGTGAATGTGATATTGAATGTGAATGTGATATTGAATGTGAATGTGATATTGCTTCGCACTAGTCGGCTCTAGCCTGATTAGGCATGCTCTGCTACCCTGTCCACCCAGACACACTGTATCAGTCATGATCTGTGTCCATGTCTATATTCTCTGGATGGGACGGAGCTGTAGGTACGGCGCTTGACTGACAATCGGGTAACCCGGGTTTGATCCCGACGCCCACATGTCGCTATGAATAAATGTGTCTGCTGAATACCAGTCAACTTTACTTCACTTTACTTTACTTTCCTTTACATCGTTGGTTCTCAAACTGGGGTCAGCAGCACGTTGCCAGGGG
Organism: Tenualosa ilisha; assembly: GCA_015244755.2. Lineage (NCBI taxonomy): Eukaryota > Metazoa > Chordata > Actinopteri > Clupeiformes > Clupeidae > Tenualosa > Tenualosa ilisha. The sequence goes on along the minus strand of PYXC01000452.1, from coordinate 1,851,864 downwards.
GTCCATGGAAAAGTTTGCTACGAAGTATAAACTTGTCTTACGGAGAGAAAAGTACCAGAGATCCATACAGTGCCCAGTTATATTGTGCTCATTACTCACACCCACATAACATTAGTGACAAATTAGCCTACATGATGCAATACATCAATCTGTCAAAACACTTTCCTTAGGCATTAGTGTTAACTGCAAACAAAATTAATATTATAGGTGCTATTATAGGTGCTTATTATATTATTTATGAATTATTTGAAACAAAGTTTTTTTTTAACACAGTAGGCCTAGATTTGACTATACTACATTTGCTATTAAAACTGTTGTATTATTAGCAAAATATGTTTTTAGAATAGGAGATCAAAAGCATCTGAAAGAACAAATGTCTATAATCTTATATAGTTTTTTTTGCAATTATGAAGGACTCTTGAAAAAAAATCTGCTCTATGAGGGGACCCAGGCCCAATAAAGTTTGAGAACCCCTGCTTTACACAATGGGGTTTCTATAGCAGAAGTGCCTTGTCATGGGTCGTCCTTGCCTGTGTTGTCGCATGACCTCTGTCACTTTCACACATCTAATTGCCTAGGTGTCTAGCATGCACGGATGTCCAGTTTAGACAGCCTTGTCTAATTGGACTGACCTCGCGTGGCCAGGCCCAGGGTCAGCAGAGAGAGGTTAGCCCCATAATCCCCAAGGATTAGTGTCCACGTGGATTAATCTCCTCCTCCTCGCTACCTGTACCACCACAGACAGGGCGGAGTGGGGAGGAGAAATAAACATGTAGATATAAAGATAGACAGAGACAGAAAGAGAGAGAGAGAGACAGAGAGAAAGAGAGAGAGAGAGAGCATTCACTTCACTTTGTGTAAAGAGTCTGGACACTCTCGACAGGCATATGTGTATCTTGTGGTGGGTGGGCACTTCAATTCTAAACCCATTTGTTCTGCCTTTAATTTCTTTTTGCTGATTGGTTGCTAGAAAATGTAGTTGGGAAAACCAAACCCTTAGCTAGGAGAGCACCCTGACATAATACTGCAGTGAAATACAATATGCAGGATGACCCTGTCTGACCCGTGGCCTATAGGGCCTTTGAAACCCCTGTGATCACAGCACAGAGCACTGGCCACTGCTTTAGGTGTTTGATAAAGACTTTGTCTACAGGTACCTGGGTATTTGTGAAAACAGGTATATTCTCCTTTCACACATTAGAAAATAATTCCGTTTAACAACGCTCAAACAGCCAGGGAAGTCTGTCAAAAACATCTCAAACAAATAGAAAGCCAACCAGAGATCTGAAAACTGTGGAGGAACCATCACATCACAATGCTAAAAGGGTAGCTATATAGTTCTAAGTGACTGAAACGTCTGTGTTTGTTAAAATAATAGGTGCATAAATATTCTGATAACTGCATAAATACATATGTGTTGTTATAGATATCCTGCTACATGTAAACAGGATCAAAGAATCACAGGAGTTCTGATTCTAGAAACAGAAGTTGCGTGCTGTGTGCTGTGGCCAGGCTCCAGTGGCACATCTGAGCTGTGTGGACTGGAGGTGGTGTTTATTTGTTTTATAATAAGTTTTAAAAGTCTGCCCAGAATCTAATGATTGTCTGGTTTGGACCGGAGTTATCTTATGAGCCTGTAGTCTTGTGGTTTGGGCCTGGGTGATCCAAACAGGCCTTTTGTTCTGGTAGAGTTTGGACACGGGCGATCCAGGGTGTGGGTGTGGTGTGGGACCATCCAGACAGACCAGGGCGTGTGGCTGCTGCTGCTGCTGCTGTCTGTGTGATAAATATTAGAATGGTCCCAAAATTAATTGCTTCCATTTAGTGACCATAACAAATAAATGAGCATTTCTCATCTCCTCCCGGGGTTCTTATAAATAGGTTTGCATGGACAGTTTTTGTGTATTTGTCCAGGACACTATATATTGAAAATAATGAAATAATGAAAAAAAAATTTGCAGCCTAAGGTTGTGGAAATTCTGGAAATATTGTACATTTGATGTTTGCTGGAAGACTGATGTGTTTTGCCATATGACCTTGAACTTGAGAGATTATCACATGTGCCTGAATCTCCATGAATCTCAGTTTCCTAAAATTCAGTTCTCAGTGATCTGTTTCATGAAGTTCAGCACAACTTGATCACACCCCTGAACTCTCCACAGTAAATATGCTGTATTTTTCAATTGATCAAAATTTGTCTGGACATTTTATGGTCAATGGATGACTAGGCTTGGCACATTGTTTACTGCTTAGGGACAGTGAGAGAGTGCATTGGACAGTCAAGCTAAGATTGGTCCAAATAAAGACACAAAAGACAATTACAGTGTAAAGTCAATTAGGCCAACGTAGCACACCTAAATACTTAGATAAGTTAAAGGCAGATCAGCAGATGCAACCACGTTATACAGTACCAGTCCTTGCTCTCTGCAAATCCAAAAACAAAAAAGTTATCATCTCTCTCTCTGTTTGTCTCTCTCTCTCTCTCTCCTAGCCACTGCTGAATGGCATCCGGCATACTGTAACTAGATGGAGACTGTTTTCTCTCTCTTTCTTGCAACACTACTAATGAGCAGTGTCTGTATAGTTCAGGACAAGGCTGAAATGTCTAAACATCTTTAATATCTGATATTTCTCCTACTGGACCAAATCTTTTTTCTCTTTGTTAATTACTATAATCCTTTAAGCTTAAACCCTTACAGCTAAGAGAAGTGCCCCCTGCTAGCCTTGAACATGGCTTTGTAGGACAGTGCTGTGGCCAGCAGACAAAGTGTAAGGATCACGAGGTGTTGCAACACGTATTTACCTCTAAGCATTAACGTCAAGAATACTGCGTGAACTTTACAGTAATTGAATTACTAAATTTGTGGCATCAGTGAAAAAAATAACCCATGTCAAATAATGCCTGGAGCTGTGTTTGTTACTACTGTTAAGCTCACAGAAAGATAACCACTTCAAACATGGATGAAAATATCCATGAAATTCATTCCAGGAAGTTGGGCGCAGTGGCTTTAAATGTGCATCTGAATGTAATAAGTTCAAGCTAGCCACTGTGAAGCACCTTGAGATATGTAGGTATACATTTGCCGCTTCATCAAAAAGTAAATACAATAGGACTGAAAGTTAATGTATTCCTACATTACCTTTTTGTCTGTGAGTAGATTCTTTCCAGTTCAAGCTGGTAATTCAGTGGAGTTTGTGAACTCCCTCTGAAAGCTGTGTTAAATGTTTTAAAAAAAACTGAAAAATGCATGAAACCAATGAAAACAGATTAACACAACGGAATGTGCTGGGTTCTGCTGTGCTAAGAGAGTAAGGATGAAGATCAGGTGGATCCCAGTTTCATAAAGTGCTTATTAGCAATCAAGAAAAACTGTAATTTATCATGGTGATGATAATTATTATGAGTAAATGGCTGATTACAGGGTGAACTAAGGCTCTCTCAGCCACCTCTAGTGTAGATTCTGTGGTTATTACACTTTTAGCATCTTAATCAGTGAGGCGGTGACAACAAAACTGAAACTGAATGAAACTGAAATTGTGTTTATTATCGACTTGTCAGTCAACCTTTTTTTTTTTTTATCGGCAACTGTAGGGGAAGTTCTGGAAGTAAAAAATCATAGGATTGCCCAGTGTGCCTTTAACACCCCAGTCCGAAATCAAGAAACAGAGAGACACAGAGGCATTTTGATCTACATTCTTGATCCCCTAGGGGAGATTAGCACAGACAATGGATTATGTAATTTCTATATTATTCAATGTGGAGGTTTTTTGACCATCTGCATTTTTTTTCAGAAGGCAATGTTGACAATGTCTTTACAAATTTCCGTATGTGTGTTTGTGTCTTTAAGTGTGTGTGTGCGTGTGTGTCCTCACACAGCACCAGTCGGTTCACTATGTCCAGTATCGGTTCGGTATATCTTCTGTCTCCAGCAGTGACAGTGAGTCTCAGTATAACTGGATGAGCTGACAGACAGTGATTGAAATCTATGGCACTAACTGTAGATTAACTTCAAAATCCAGAGCTGAGGAGCGTGTGTGTGTGTGTGTGTGTGTGTGTGTGTGTGTGTGTGTGTGAGCTGAGGAATGACTCTATCCCAACTCAGTGTGAATCTGGTCCAGATCTACCAGATTCATAGCCAATCAGAGCCTTGTGTTTTTAATGAGAATCTGTCTGGGACCTATGTGTGTGTCTATGTGTGTCTCTGTGTGTCTGTGTGTGTGTGTGTGTGTGTGTGTGTGTTTGTGTGTGTGTGTGCATGCACACGCTTGTTCGTAATTGTCAGCATATGCTGACAGAATTTCCAACCCACTGTTTTGGCTGTGCTAATGTGTGTGTGTGGTGTGTGTGTGTGTGTGGTGTGTGTGTGCGCATATGTGTGTGCTGAAAGGACATCCTACCTGCCAATCTACTCCCTTGACCACGTAGATGTGGAATGAGCTGACTGCTCATGTGTCACTATTCTGTCTCATTATGAGGAGACAGCACAATTGCTGAAGGAGTGATGTGTATGTGTGTGTGTGTGTGTGTGTGTGTGTGTGTGTGTGAGTGAAACGGAGAGAGAGAGAGAGAGAGAATGAGAGAGAGTAAATGAAAGAAAAAGAGCTTAGAAAGAGAGAAAGATAGACAGACAAACTGTGTTTGTGTTAAGTGTGAGCATGTTTGCATGCATGTGTGAGATTAGGTGTGCTTGTGTGTGTGTGCATGCTGGCATGGATCTGATTTCTGATTAGCGTGTGACGTGTTCGTCTGACAAGTCGGACTGGGAGTTCGTCTGAGACCTCAGTGTGACCCGATGAGGTGAGGAACGCTCCTGGAACGGAATTCCAGGAATAGTTGGAATGTAAAGAATGGCGTTTGTGAGTGCAGGTTCTGCGTAGCCACCTGTCTGTGTACGTTTGGAATTGATTAAAATGGAGATTGAGATGGTTGGGCACTTCATACACGTGTGGCATGTGCGTGTGTGTGTGTTTTCATGTTTGCATAAATCTTTGTGTGAGCACACGTGCATACACTGCCTTGGCAGAAGTGTGTATGTCAGCGTGTGTGTGTGTGTGTGTGTGGGGGGGGGTGTATACATTACATGTGACAGAGATGGAAACATTCATGAGTGGAGATAATGCAAGCTAACATTTTACTGCAAAGTATCAGTTAACAGAATCTAAATCAGCCACTGCGAAACCCTTTCATGATGATAAACCAGAAGTTCTCTGCTAATGTCAGTAGTTTCACACTTGCTGTGTATTCCTGGCATCAGATGTAATCAGCGGTTTGTTTGTTTGTCTTTGTGTCTTAATGTTCCAACCCACATAACTGACAAAGCGCTGATCTAGCCCACTTGTACTTCAGCTTCTTACTGTACACACAGCAGACTCTCACCTCACTTCTCCTCCATGGCCATCCAGATTCACCTCCAGATTAACACTGTGTGACAGGGATAAGGGACTGAAATCACCTAATGGCTTTTGTCTTCTCTGTGACTATGGTCACATGCACAGTTTTCATTTAGAATTCGGCAAGATCCTGAATAATCCGTTTACATGTGTGGAAGGGTAGTGTGCAACAGGAATATTCCTATTTACATATTAGTCTCTATATTCCGGTTAGGTCACTGAAGTAGCCTACAAAGTTCCCTTGTATTGGATGTGTCAAGCCAATTGAATAAGCCCACATCCGGAAAACCGTTCTGGCGTAGGTGAATACATGACCCTGAATTCCGTTTGATTCCGGCATAAACCATGGGATTTATTCAGGTTTTCAGGTATTTAGAAACCAGAATATGGGCAAATTCGGAAGATAACAACTGGAATGAGGAGTTTACATGATTCGTGCGCAATCCAAATATTGCCAATAATCTGTTTAAAACCACAATATTCCCTGCATGTAACCCTAGACAGTGTCTAGTGGGGGCAAATTTACTGCCTTCCTGGCATGCAACTGACCATCAGCCATCAAGTTATGTTCATGGTTGTTACCACAATCATCCTTTGATATTGAGTGGTGGCTGAACTACATTGTAAAGTGTCCCATTGAAAAAGCATTGTGATATCCACACTGATTCATCTTTCAGAACTGACATATAATACAATGGTGAGTCAACGGTGGGCTAAAACGCCAAGTCATTGTCGGCTGGGTGAGCTTTTCACAGATTTGTCATGAGGCAAACAGAACACAGAGAGAGGTGAACACCTGTGGTGAACTCCATTGCGTGAGGAGTGTGATAGGTGTGCAGACACCTATCATTAAGTGCCTCTCAGAGCCATAAGATGTGTGAAAGTGTTGAATGGAACTGAATGCGTCTCTCCATAAACTACACAGAGGCTCTGCGCTGAAAGTGACAAAGGCTTAAAAGCATCCAGACAAGGAGAGAAAAGCGTAGACATCTCTGTACAAACGGATAGCTCAGTCTCCTCTAGTGCTTACAGCTGTGCAGGTGCTATACTTTAGAAAGATCAATTCTCAGTCATCAATTCTCTTGTCATCTCACTCTCCCTCTCTGTTTGTGTGTGTGTGTGTGTGTGTGTGTCTGTCTGTCTGTCTGTCTGTCTGTCTTCATGGTGCAGAGGAGGAACAGCATGCACAGGAAGAGTGAGTATCACACACACACACAAACAAACAGACACACACACACACACACACACACACACACACACACAAAGCTGCCTAGAGCTGACCATGCTCTCTGTAGCACTACTTACTAAATAGAATCGTTGTTGCTGCATTTCACTTCCATCTACCAAATGCCCTTTGCTGCATCCCACATCTAACTGTAAAGACCCTTTGCTGTGTTAAGCTGTTAACTAATTTAAATACTAATTCAAGTGAGTGGTCCAGAGTACCTCCAACCATAGCCCTGTTGCTCAAGCTCACAGAGTGCTGTCACTCGGAAGAAGAGAGAATTTGGTCGAACAGCTGAGTAAGCCTCAGCTTTCACTTTTGGCTTTATTCCCCATGGCCCCATACATGTAGCATAAGATGCCAGTTTGCAGTTCGGTCTGCTGGGATATTGAAACGATTTCTCTTGTTCTTCTTCCTACCGACAACACTCGGCGATCTCAAACAACAGGGTTAAGGTTGGAAATACTCTGGACTGTTGCTTTAAATTCCTGCTGCTGTGCTACACTACACTTAAAGCAGCACTATAGAACAGTGCACCACTGTGTTTGGTATTCTTTTTAATCACATCATTTGGGATTATCTTCAAATTACGTAATTTGGATGGCATATAGTTAAATGAAGGGTGTATAAATACAAGTGCTATTCCCTCCAGTCTTTCAGGATATGCTTTAAGCAGTTCTGGATGCTGTGTAGGAAAACACAACAAAATTTAAGAAAACATTCACAGCATGACATCGCTGTTTTTTTTTGCCAAACAGCAGATATCAATGGCAACAGCAGTGCCAATAGGTCTCTGGGAAGTGTTTAGAGGGTGCGGTGTGACTTTTGGGTAGCTAGTCCTCTAGCATTACACCAAAAACTCCTTAGTGCTGCTTTAAATGGACTTTGCGGTGTTACCCCGCAGACTTACTCAGACTCAAACGGTTGTTGCTGTTTCTCTGGTGTGTCTCCAGACTCCAACTGCAGTAATGGTGGGTGTCCCTCTGCCAGCCCTGAGGTGGTCAGAGCAGCCGCCACCATCCAGAAGGAGTACAGGAAATACCAGCAGAAGAAGAAGGATGCCAACTAGAGAATGGGAGGATATGAGTCTGCTGTGTGAGGGAGGGATAGAGAGGATGAGTGCGGTCTCTCTTTCTCCCTCTTTGTCTTTTCATCTTTCACCTTCTCTTGTCTTTCAGTCTTCCACTCTTGCTTTCATTATTCTCTCTCTCTCTCTCTCTCTCTCTAATACACTTTCCATTCCACCAATTCACAAAAATACATACATACACATGGGCATCACTGAAACTACTGACCTACTGATCCACACACACACGCTATGTCTATTGCGTCCACAGTAGTACAGTTCATCCATACATACTCGTGTAGAGAGTCTGACTTATGTAGTAACACTCACAATAAGTAATATCACTTAGCCATTATACCCGGAGTATTTCAAAATGGATAAGAAAAAGGTTTGTGTAATATTGAATTACAGTGTTTTATTGTTGGTGTTATATGTTTCTGTTTATTTCATTGTGTTGTTTTGTTTGTATGGTTTGACACTGATATTAGGCAGCATGATTAAATGTGGCTGTGAGTGAATTGAAATACCAAATTTTGGATCAAGTCACAGACATTAATCAAAACAACTACCATGTTCAGACAGGCCATACCTCCGCTACGATAGTCAAGAGGAGTCAGATCCCTGCCCTAATAAACCCAGCAGATGCAAGTCACGAGGGCTCCATCAGAGACATGGTATGCCTGCCCCCATGTGGTCACTTAGGGTAATGGCAACTCAATATTCTTGATGGATGATTGATAGTGCCTATGTCCCAGCATCAAAGGAGTGATTCAGTTCATGTTCATTATAATGTTAACAATTTGTTAACATGGGTCATGATGCTAAAGAGAAGGAAAAATAGAATACTTGAAACAATTAAAGTAATTATTTTTTTTAAACTAATGTGTTGCGTTTTTGTGTTAATGTGTGTGTGTGTGTGTATGTGTGTGTGTGTGTGTGTGTGTGTGTGTGCATATGCACTTTCCCATGTACTTGCCCACTTTGCCATGGCCTTAAACCCTTAAAAAATTAACTGGCAAGAATCAACAGTCGAGTCTCAGCTTCTTGACTGGCTGATTCATGTTGGCTATGTCATTGAGGTGAACACTAAAAGGAGTACACCCTGGCTATGCCTTCCTTGCACTTCGACTTGATTATCATCTCCCTACAGTGCTGGTCTAGATTTGATCCCATCGAGCTTGTTGTCTCAAGAGGCAGTCCAATCAGCGAACCGAAGGAGGCATTGTGAATGCAGAGCCAGAATGCTATCAGTAAAGGGGGAAAAATTGCAGGTAGTTTGGATTTGTTACCAGGCACCCAAGATAAACGCGAGATTTGGATGTCATTTCCATCCGGATCTGCATCCTCTTTAATGACAACTAGCCATTGAGGGTCCAGGGTTAAGGGTATTGGGATTCGGCCTGTGGGTATCATTACAGCACAAAACTTCTGACAATACATACACACCTATGAAATAAGAGGGCTCAGCTTCATAGAAAGATAGCTTTATTGCACAAGTTGTTGGAGTACTCTTTTTTCTGTTTTTGTTTTGTTTTCATAGAAAAAAACTGTATAGTTTAACACAAGCAATTGCAAATTGAAGCAACTTTCCCATAAAAGTTTAGGAATCCCCCTCAGCGTGTTTCAACTTTTTTTTGCCACGTTAAGTCCGTTGAATCTCCTGTCACCATTTTACTTTTAATAACCAGCAAAATATTCAGAGCATGCAATGCCATTTTTCTTCAATATAAACTGAAAAGTAAAAATGAAACCAAAATATAAACAAATCAAACAATCGACAGAAATTAATAAAAGTCAACAAAATTAATTTAAAAAATGAGGGAAAAAAGTCAGACATTTTCTATTCTGGGTTTTGTTGTGCCCCATTCGAAAATCAGTGTAAGGTATATATATATATTTTTTTGTCTTTTTTTCATTTGAATCGCCTCACATTTAAAGTTATAACTTTCATGAAACTTTAAATTGTGCCCTGGTTTCATCTGCAGAGTTTGAAAATAGTAATTATTTATACAAAACACTTTCTTATATACAAGAGTATTTCTTTGTAGATTAGAAATTATGCTGACAAGGAGATTTGAAAGGTAAAGAGGAATGGGGTCACGGATAATTTGATTGGTTAAGGGATGAAAGGGGGTGGGGTTGGAGAAACAGGGAGGATGGGCATAGAGTTTGATTTCCTGACTCCGTCCAATAAGCTTGCGGCTTCTCCTGTGATTGGCTGGAGCTAGGGAGTCCCTGATTTTTCGATTGGCTAAACAGGCCTGCCCCCATTTGCTTCACAACACATCTCCATTTGTTTTTCCTCCAAAATGAAACATTAAATCATCTGAAGGACACAACAGAAGGGGGAATATCTATCACCAACAAACAAACAGCCAACAAAAATAAACAAAAAACAAATGTTTCTGCTCAAGCCACAGGCAACTTGCTGAATTCGAGACAAGACCTTAGGCCTTACCAAAAGGGATTCTGGGAAAGATGGGGCCTGCAGCCGACAGCCCTCTGGGCTGGAGCGTTTGGGATGGGCATTCTATGCCTTATCAGTTATCAGCTACCAACAGTCTGACCTGAACAGGTGAACACACGCACGCACACACACATAACACACACGTATGCACTTGACATTTAGGCCCCAGGCACCTTGAGCTTGTGACATAACAGCATAACATCATGTATGTGTTCGTGCTTATGGTGCTTCATTACCTACTAGACAGGCTTTTCTAGCGCATTCCGTGAAGTTCAACTCTACCCTGCCTGCATCCAAGTCTGCGTGAGCGTTTATCCCTTAGGGTGTCTGTTGGTAAGGGTCTGCTTGGCTTTTCAAAGACGTGATCTCAGAAAGTTCTGAGACTCATTCGCCAAGAGAAGACTTTTGAGTCCCGTCTTGGTAATGTCTCGGCTTTAAATCAGAACAGTGCAACATGATTAGAGGGGATCATTACATAGAAGAAACAGGTCCAGTGTGTTGAATGGTATGACACAAATATGGGTTTATATGGTGGTTACGTCTCCCAGTGTATAAACCAGACAGGCTTGAAACATGAAGCAGAGTATTTGCATTTGTATAACTGCCATCCCATAGAATGGAAATCTAATCTGAAATATGTCATTCGGTGTGTGTCAGCTGGCAAATGAAAAAAAACACATTTGCACTTTCCAAATTTCTTTTTTGTGGAATACAGTTGGCTGGCTGTAACCTTTCGCTTGGGTGAGACTACAGTTGAAGGAGATGCATCAGTTCTGGTGGCTTTTTCAGCAACGTGCATTCGCACACACACACACACACACACACACACACACACACACACACACACAACACACACACACACACAAAGACCCAAATGAACGTCTGAACGTTCATTCTGCTACTTCTTCGGCGGGATGAGAGTGGGGCGCGTAGGGGATGGGGCATCTCAGAATTTCTGCTCTCTCATTGGTTGTTTTGCGCACCAGACCTTCACTTGACAACCAATGAGTGGCTTCAACCACTTGGCAACCAATGGGGAGCACATTTGTTCACCTGATTTCATTGGTCGTTTCACACGGCCATCAGTGAGAGATATTTCAATGAGCCATGTGATTTGCCTGTGTGCACATTGTGGATTATTTTTTCCCCATCTCCCCTAACAACCACAGGGAGGGTTCACTCTCGCTTGCCTGATTTCATTGGTTGCGTGTATGCTGGGGCCTCTCAGCAACAACCAATGAAATAAAGTTTTGCTTGCACTCTGCCCATAACCTACAAATCTTCTGATATCATTTGGTTGTGCCTGACTCAAAGGTATCATACCAATTCATTTGGAGAGCTTGTCCTATAACAACAACAGTAGAGTCTGTCTCATGGGTCTTTCGCTCACATTCAACAGCGCCTTGGCTTCTCCAAAGCAGTCTGATACTGGACCACCTCAAGAGTTCTACTGAGCCACTGAGACAAGTAGATTAATGCATTACAAATGTCCAACAAAAATGCAAGTTTGGACCATGTGGCGCTCTGTACACCACCCTGGGGTGGGTGAGATACAAGGCGTGAAACGACAGAACTCTCTCAGTTGTCTTTCCTACAGGCTGTGCAAGAGCAAAACTCTGACCAAACACTCACGTCGCTTACAAGCTCCAAGCTCAGCACTTTTCTACATCCGTCTTTTTCTTCTCTTATCTCCCCTACACATACACTCACTCTTTCTCTCTCTCTCTCTCTCTGTCTCACCTCATCTTCCTTCTCTTTCTTGGTTGTGCTACCCGTGTATATCCTGTCTTCTTCTCTCTCGTCAAGATCTAGTCCTCCTTATTTATTCTGCAGCTCTTCCCACTGTGCGATTGTCTCAAATTATTCATTTAAAATAAAACTTTTTCAATTAGATATGGCATTATATTTCTCTGTTTTCACATGTATATATTTACTATATCTTTAGATAGAAATATATATGTATATATTTTGACAACAAATATGGTAATATATTTTTCATTTAATTTCTTTTTCTTTCTTCCTTCATATTGCAGTAGCCCTGACTTGATTCTTTTGTCTTGGCATTGAAATCATTTGGGAGCTCTACTTTGCTGGATGTCTTTCTTGTTACATTATGGTACAGGGCTTCATGGTGGGGGCAGGGGGTGGAGGGGTCATGTGTTGGTGAGTGGATGGGTGAGGGCTGGGTGTCATTCAGTCTGTTTTATAGAACTGCAGTATTTTATAGACCTGTTCTATTATTCAGAAAGGTGGCAGCACCTCTCTTCTCTCCTCTCCTCTCCCTCCTCCACCCCTCCCTTACTCCACCCCCTCTGCTCTGCCTGGGCTATGCTTGGTAATCATCTAAAGCTAGGTGATGGGCTAAGAGTGGACCAGGTTCCCAAAACACGGGGGGGGGGGGGTTGTCTGGGAACAGAAAGATAAGCAACAAAAACAAATACAGAAAAGCTAGCTACTCCTCTCCGGGCAGACTCCTCTGTCCTCAACCAACCTCCGTCTTCTACATCTCTCCATCAGGGCTTCCTTTTCTCTTTTTTTTTTACTGCTTCCCCTGCTTTTTTTTGCTCTCCTTTAAATCATCGGCTTTTTTAACATGACACGCTCCAGTAGATCTATCTTTTCTCTTCTCTTTCTCCATAATCACTTCTTTTTTCCTTTCTCTCTCTATCTCTCCTCCCTCTGTCTACCTCTGCAGATAGTCATGACTTGTGGGATCCTTCTGGCCTTTCTGCTTCACGCCATTGGGGGGTGGAGGGGTGGGCCGCAGAGCAGTCACAGTGAGACTGGGAAAGAATAGAGTGTGTGTGTGTATGTGTGTGTTTGCGTGTGAGAGAGAGAGAGAGTGTGTATGTGTGTGTGTATGTGTGTTTGGGGTGGGGTAGAGGGCCAGGAGAAGGTGGGGGGAGGTAAAGGAAAGGGGGTCGAGGGTGGTGGCATCACATGAAACCAAAGCCTCAACAAAAGTAAGAAATCTTCATTTAGGAGAATGAGAGGCCATAAAACAAAAAAAAAGGAAAGAAAGAGAGAAGAAAAGAGAGAAAGAGAGAGAGAAAGGAAGGAGCAATGGCTTACACAAGCATCACAAGTGATGTGTGAGGATTTTTCTTTCCCCAGTTCTCTTTCTCGCTCGCTCTCTCTCTCTCTCTCTGTGTCCTCTCTTTTGTAATCCTTCCTTTTCTATTGAATCTCTCCATCCTTATCATAATCCTTGATAGCGCTACACGTTATACAAGCACGGACTCCAACTCCCCACCCATCCCAATGACACAGCACAGCTACTGAATGGCAGTCCGCTGATCCATCTCAATGCAGGGCAAAAACAAACACACAAACAAACAAACCAACAAACAAAACGAAGAAACAGATGTTGAAACAACAAACAACCGAAAAACCGCACAGAGGAATCGGAACACATGCCGTGGTCTGCTCTGCCAGATGAACACACACACACACACACACACACACACACTCACACGCATACACACACGCACACACACATATACAGACACGCACATAAGTGATCAAACCAGTCCTCCAGTGGTGTTTGTGCCTGCCGTATGTGCTCATATGTATTTACATATTATAGACACACACACACACATACACACACACACCACACCATTTTTTTTTTTTTTTGACACACACAGGTGTGGAAAAGGGTAGGGCATCTCAGTATCTCTTCTCCTTTAGTGCATGAGTTCATCAATGAGTTTTTTTTTTTTTTTTTTTTTAAAAAAACAAAAAATAACAAATATACCAAAAAAAAAAGATAACCCATGACATGAAAAAGCAAAAAAGCCAAATAATGAAAAAAAAAAAAACTACAGTTCCCTTCCATCTTCCAGGAAGAAGAATCCATACACGTTGCTTTTTTTTTTTTTTCTTTTTCCTCAGCTTTGTCTATAAAACAGTCTGTAGTATTCTATAATGTGTCATCAATTGCATGAAATAAAAAGAAAATTCCAAAGACTCAAATACTGTATGGCGACTGGGTCGTCAGCCTTGGAATTGTAGTTGTTTTTGTTGTTGTCGTGAGTGTGTAGTCCTTGTCCAGACCAGACAGGAGTGGGTGCAGTGGGGTGGTGTGGGGGTGGGCGAAAGAGACACCAAGGTTTGCTTGGAGTGTATGCATAAGCACTTTCTGTGGCTAACAGCCGTAGTATGAAGTAGCTTCCACCAAAGACGTTTCCTCAGTTTTGTTTTTTGTTCTTTTTTTCCTTTTAAAAGAACCCCCCCCCCCCCCCCCCCAAAAAAAAAAAAAAACAAACCAGGAAAAAAAAATAAACCAAATAAATAACAGCCTAACACGTCTAGAACGGTAAATGTGTGCAGATATATCGTAAAGTTGTACTTCCTACCTTCAAAAGAAGAAGAAAAAGAATCATAAAAAAACAAGTGCACATGGAAAGTATTTCGTGCATAAGGTCCAAGGTGTCTTTGACAGCGAGCGATGGGGAGATGTTCTCAAACGTAACTGACAGGAGGGGCGAAAGAGACAGATAGAGAGACGGAGAGAGAGATAGGAAGAGAGCAAGTGAGTGAGAAAAAAAAAAAAAATGAGTGGAACGTGAGCCAAGAGCAATAGGTTTGGCATTCATCTCAAATATTAGACTAAGGACAGCAAAGAGAGAGAGAGACAGAGAGAGAGACAGCGAGAGAGAGACAGAGAGAGAGACAGCGAGAGAGAGACAGAGAGAGAGAGAATGAGAACAGCTAGAGGAATGGATTGATAGATGAGAATAAAAAAGGGAAATAACTACGGGGAGACTAAGAGAGAGAGAGAGAGAGAGAGAAAGAAAGAAAGGACAAAAGCCCCTGTGCTGATTAATCCTCTCTGCCTTTGCCAGCGGTATGTGTCTGGTCATGTCACGGTATCACAATGTCACGTGAGACCCACAGCTGGCTCACAGGTGTGTGACTGGGTATAGTATGTGCATGTGTTTGTTTGTATGTGTGTTTGTGTGTGTGTGTGTGCGCATGTGCCCCTGGGCCCTGTCCCTTATAGTGTCCCCTGGATCCACCATTTAGAAATCAGGAGAAAAGAATGCTGAGCTTACGCCATCGCCCTTTGACCCTGTCACTGCCCCAGCCCCACCACTCCCTGCCCCACCCCGACCTTCCCCCATCTCTTCACCGTGTTGGAGCAACACCTCCAACTCCCCCGCCACACACACACACACACACACACACACATCCCCAGTGCGGTGCGTTGCGGCGGGCGAGGCACTCGGCTGGGCTACACCAGCGTGTAGGACTTGGAGTAGGCGCCGGCGCTCTGCTTCTGCAGTCTGCCCAGCCCAGACGAGCTGCTCTCTAGCAGAGAGTCTCTGGAGCCGCCCACCTTGCTGGACGAGCTGGGGTTCTGGCCGGACGCGCCGCCCGAGGCCCCCGAGCCGGAGGCCCCCGAGCCGGAGCCCGCGGCTGCTGCTGCTGCTGCTGCCGCCGCGCTCTGAGCCGAGCCGGAGCCGGAGCCGGGCATGGTGAGAGTCCTCTGGGGCAGCGTGGAGGTGCCGGAGCTGGGTCCGCTTCCTCCCGAAGCGCCGCTGGTGGTCGCTCCGCTCGCACCCCCTCCCGTCGCCCCGCCGGCCCCTCCTCCCCCGCTGGCTCCGGTCGCCGTGCCGACGCTGCTCCCGGCGGCGCTGATGGACGGCGGTCCGGAGGACAGCGAGGCCGAGCCGGACGCCGAGCTGGTCAGGCTGCTGAGGCCGGCGTGGGCCAGGGTGAGCGCCTGCTGCTGCTGCTTGGCGTCCAGCGTCATGTGGCGGCCCTGCGTGTGGTAGGCCCGCGCCGCCAGGCTGCGGATGGACGCCTCGCGCGGCGGAACCACGGGACACGGGTCGTGCAGCTCCGCCTGCTTGCGGAAGAATGGATCCGTCTTCATGTACAGGGGGAGGTTGCAGTAGTCACCTGAAAGGAGGGAGAGAGAAAGAGAGGGAGAGAGGGAGGGGGGCAGGTTAGTGGACACTGACTGTAAAAAGGGGACAACAGAGACCAAGCAGAGTACATGCAGTGGATTATCATAAAGTACAGTGAGATTAATCCCCATGTTTTACCAGAGTAAATTCACTGTTTTGCAGTTTAAGAGTTAATACCTGCGTATCGCGTATAAACTGCACAACATTAACCGCAGACGTATAATAACCTCATAGAGAATCAGAATCCGGTCATATTTTAATCAGAAATCCATTCCCACGTTTTGTCCACTGCCTGCGTGTATTGGCCTCATAGCTGAAGAGGTTTTCAAAAATCAATCTATGTAACCCTGGGTTAATAGGTGGGGAATGATGGTAGAGTAAATCTTTACAATCCCCGCGGTGTGTGGATTTGGATTGTAAAGCAGTAGTCTGTAGTGTTACAGACTGTTGCCGTCCAGGCTCTTTCCTGCTGGGATTCAATTTTATTTATACAGCACCTTTTACAATAGTATTGCCTCATGGAGCTTTACAGCAAGGTGCGCCCAAGAGCAACAGGGGCAAGGAAAAACTCCCTTGTGGTAGATAGTCTGTGGTAGGTATCTTGCAACATTATATTTTTTAATCTGGAAAATGTACATCATCAGTGGGAAACTTGTCATCCTGTCAGAACATTTGCCACCTCTCATTTTATGGCCTAGCAACCTTTATCAAGCAGAGTGTACTGGTCAAAAAAGAACATGGTAGTTTTCTTGCACCCGCTTTGACTATTGGCAATGGGAGATCCCTAAACAGACACAGCTGGCTAGACATGGACTAGACAGCATGGGTACCTCATCTCATTTCTACACACTTCACACACAGATCTCAGACCTGCAGGTGACAGCAAAATCAACAACAAAATCTCTTAGGTCTACATATTTATACCGATTTGTCAGATCTACAGGAGTAAAAATCTAACTTCTAGACTTTTCTAGACATTTTCCATTTCCACGTGGATGTGTTAGAGAACAGCACAATCTCAGCAAAATTTCACACGTATCATGTACACATCTCTCCATAGATCTTTTGGATGCGTTCTGCTCCCACTCACTCTTGTTGGCACGGTGTGGGATGGGCACGGCCACGTTCTTGCCGCGGTCGTAGTCCTGCGGTTTGGGCGGCGAGGCGGTGAATCGGCAGATGCCCGGCTCGGACGGCGTGCTCATGGACGTCATGCTGTCGGCGTTGTCGTTGGTGCCCGTGGTCATCTGGTCGGACGAGCTGTCCGAGATGAAGCACTCGGTGATCTCGAACTTGGCGTGCTGCAGGTGTTCCTCCAGCTTGGCGTGCTCGTAGGCCCGTGCCAGCTCCTCGTACGTGGACGAGGCGCTCTCTGTCGACACCATGCTGTTGCGACCCTTATCTGCAGCCGTGAGCAGGGAGAGGCAGAGTTCACGTCAAAGATTACTTACACATATTACTGTAGGTACGGGAATGCAGATTAACATTCATTTAGATAAGATCTTATCTCTCTCTCTCTCTCTCTCTCTGTGTGTGTGTGTGTGTGTGTGTGTGTGTGTGTGTGTGTGTGTATGTGTGCAGCTCTGTGCATGGGTATGAGTGTGTGAGAGAACTTTATAGAGTGCGTGAGAGAATAGCTGAAATTTATATCCTACATTGCCTCTCATATCCATGTGTGTTCCCATACCCATGTTTGTGAGTAGGTTATATATGTTTGCACACATTATATGCATATGAATGTGCACTGGTGTGTGTGTGTGTGTGTGTGTGTGTGTGTGTGTGCATATCTGTGTAAGTACAGCAAACTGTATGCATGTATGTATGTATGTATGTATACAGCTGTGTGTGTGTGTGCATGTGTGTGTGTGTATGTGTGTGCATAAGTGTGTATGTACAGCACAAATTGTATGTATGTATGCATGTATGTATGTCTGTATGTATGTATACAGCTGTGTGTGTGTGTGTGTGTGCGTGTGTGTACCCGTGTCTTGTGAGAGGCTAGCACTGTAGCTGTCGCTCTCGGTGACGGTGATGCCATGCTGTGAGCCCACGGTGCGCCAGTCGGAGGTGAGGGTGCGTGCTGGCGTGGAGGACTGGCACTTGGTCAGGGTCCACTGGCTGGAGTAGCGGTTCCGTGTGCTGTGGGCCGACTTCACACTTTTCCTTGACACGGGATCTGATGGAGAGAAAGAGAAAGGGAGACAGAGAGAGAGAGGGATTAAACCATTATACTTATACACTATATATATATGTAGGCTTATACACATAGGCACAATGATAGATAGATAGATAGATAGATAGATAGATAGATAGATAGATAGATAGACAGATAGATAGATAGATAGATAGAGCAAACATAGAATAGAATAGAATAGAATAGAATAGGGTTTTTGGAGTGAGATGCTTGCAGATGACTCACTGGTGCCTGGTCTGATATCTGACATGTCAATCAAAGGGCCAGTGTTCTGGATGAGGGCGGGGTGATGTACAGACACGCCTGTGCAGAAGCTCTGCGGGTTCACTGATTGGCTGAACTCCGTGTCTGTCACTGGGATGGTGGCCTTGTCCTCGCCTATTGGAGTTCAGGAACATGTTTTAAAAACTCACAGTAACAAGAACAAAATACACTGAAATAACAAGTATTTTTGAATTTCTCAATTTACTAATAATTACTATGACTACAATTTACTATACTATGACGAACAGACGGGCCTCTAACAATATCACAATATCACTGGAATCCGTAAATATGTAAAATATTTGTGAAGTCCTACTGAAAACCTGTATGATTCTCATACGAAACAGAATAATGTAAGCTACCATTATGTTTTGTATAATCTCAGTAAATTTTGCCATGTGGTCACAACACAGCAGGATTTTATTACACACAGACATGAATACACGCATACACACACACACACACACAAACACACAGAGACTCACATGGTCGTGACTGCCCAATCTGTTTAATGCCCTCCTTGTCTTCGATGAGGAGCTGGACTCGGGGGATATCGATGTGGAGCCGAGGCCCTTGGGGTGGGCCCTTCACTGGGGTGTCAAAGCTGCGATTGTTCTTACTGCTCCAGGGACAAAAACAAAGCAGGCACACACACACACACACACACACACACACACACACACACACACACACACACACAGGCACCCATGAAGAAGATCGAGGACACACACACAATCCCCAAGCACAGAAACGCACACAAATGCATACACACACACACACACACACACACACACACACACAAATACACTTAGTTAATTAGAAACTCCAGCAGGATGCTGCATATTGATGTGGACTCCATACGGGTGCAGTGTTGTGAGCAGCAGTACTGCTCCTCTCCTTACCTTATCAGCATCTCCGCAAGGCTCTTGGCATCTGCACACAGCAACACAGAGAGACAGCCACACACACACATGGTCAATAAAGGCACATGAAGCATGTAGAAAGCTCTCTCACACACACACACACACATACACACACACACACACAGTTCCTGAAGCTTTCAACCTAAAAACCAATCTCCTGCCTGTGTCAAGTTTACTTCAATGGTTTTGACTGCTTCCATACACTCATTTCCTCGTAGTCTTCCCTAAGGTCCTCCCCCCCTCCTCTATCTGACTGCCCTACCAGTGGCTCTGTTTGCTACCCTCTCTTTTCCGCTAGGCTGGTCTGACAGGATCGGATTTGGTCCAAAGGATCTCTTACATTTGTCCACAAACCTCTGTCTATCTATCAATCTATCAGTCTATCTATCTATCTGTCTATCTATTTATCAGTCTATCTATCTATCTATCTATCTATCTATCAGTCTATCTATCTATCTATCTCTCTATCTATAACTGTTGCTCTTTCCACTTTTTTCTTTCATTCCTCCATGTCTTGTCTCTCTCTCTCCCCCTCTTCTCCTCACCTCTGAGTCTCTTGAGTCTCTTCTCCTTGCGTTTCTTGCGGATGATGAAGAGCAGGGCCATGCCCAGGGTCACCAGGATGACGGGGCAGCCGATGGAGAACAACTTCTTCACATCGTCCCCCTCCTCACGCGCAGACTTGATGGGGGGAATGGTACCTGAGTAATGGGAAAGAAAGAAAGAAAGAAAGAAAGAAAGAAAGAAAGACATAAATGAAAGAAGAGGTATTATTTGTGATCAAGAGAGGACTGCAGAATCAGCAATGCTGACATTTTGACACATCTTCAAAGAGTCACAGTGTGCCTCTTGAAGAGTCACAGTATGCCTCTTGAAGTTATTCAAAAATGTACTTGAAGCTATTTAAAAAAAATCGTATTATAATTATATTCTTATCATAATTACTAAGTTATTCATGTGTTCTGAATCTTTACTAGGAGTTCAGTCTTTGGAAGTGGCCCCATTATGCATTACAGATGCATAACAAAATGACGTGAGAATGGGTCATTGACTAGAACCAAACATGTTACCCAGCATGCTCTTCTCCTGGTGCGCACAGAGAGGTTGCCCTGGGCGACCGTTCTTGTTCCGAACAAACACACTCTGTGTCCTTCTATCCTTATGTGGTTATCATGCATTTCATAAGCAGGCACTCCTAAGTCTCTTGTTCTGCTTTCGACAGATTTGTTTATGAAGTACACTAAGCTCCCCCACCTACGCATGCATGTGCGTACACGCATACACACTCTCTCTCACACACACACACATACACGCACACATACACGCACAGACAGATACATACACACACCCCCATACACCCGCACACTTCATGCGCCGTGCCACCCCCACACGTCTGTTTCCACAGTGAAATCCAAAGGCTGAGCTTTCAATTAATGTATGTTGTTGATGCCTAAGTACACTTGAAATCTACCACAAAAACTCAGCAACAGTAACTCAGTACATCCCAAATTTGTTTCTGCAAATCATGCCTTTACCTCAAACTACTTGTAAAGATCTATCCTGTTGATGCCCACAAGGCAATACAGATTATCTGAGTGTGTATTCAGGTTTGCAGCTCACGTCCTGACTCCTTCACTGCAAAACCTGCACACTCTGGAGGTGCAAATAGTGTCTCCAACTGTAACACACATGTCTGTGCTAGATGGGATTGTGATCTATTGAGATCACTGTTTTTTGTTTAGGTATTTAATGGGCATTTGTCACATTATGTCAGTGCTGCTACATTACATCCTCAGTATAGATGTTTAGTACCCTCCCAGGAGGTTAGCGCCCCCTATCTTTAGCACAAACACACACACACACACACACACACACGCACACACGCACACAACAACACACAGAAGTAGATGGTAAGGAGAGCCACTCACTGCCATCGTAGTCGAGCGTGGCGAACTGCGAGGTCTGGTTGCCACAGCCGGCGCTGTTGCAGGCCTTCATCTTCAGCTCGTACCAGGTGGCCTCGCGCAGCTCCGCCAGGAAGATGTCGGCCGAGGCGTTGGTGCGCACGCTCTGCCACGCCCACGTGCCCTTGGGCCGGAAGTCCAGCAGCACGGCGTTGATGGGGCAGCCGCCGCTCGTCCAGCCCTGCAGGTTGAGCCGAGCGTGGGTCGAGTTGATGTGCGTGACCAGAGGCTGGTCCTTGTTAAACTGGGGCTCTGGGGGGGAGAAAGAGAGAGGGGAGGAGGAAGGAAGGAAACAAGGATGAGCTGGACTTTTCAGGTGAAAGAGTATCTCAGTACTTACACAAACACACACACACACACTCACACACACACACACACACACACACACTTAAACACTTTGCACACAGGAGGATATGTTTCACCACACAAGTTTAGCCATCTGGTGTGTGTTTCTGCTACCAGCGCCACAGGCTAGGAGGGGAGCAGTAATGCTATAATCCTCCATGGTCACCATCGCCAGAACATCACCCAGAATTATCACAACTAAATCACTATTATTTACACTTTTGTAAATAACTGAACTTGGAACTGGAGCTTTGTCAGTGTGTGTGTGTGTTCCATACTTCATTTAGAGGGTCCACCTTAATGACACATTAAATTAACTACATCCTGTCACTGCCACCACAGAAGGGTGAAGATGGGGGAAGAATGTGTGTGTGTGTGTGTCTGTGTTGAGGAGAATCTCTTTGCCCTCACCTCTCCCGTGGGTCTTGGCCTCGATGATCTCGCTGATGCGTCCGGCGCCGACGCTGTTCTTGGCCGCCAGCTTGACCTTGTACCAGGTGCCGCAGCGCAGGTTGTCCAGCTTGAAGGAGCGCTCGGTCGAGCTGATGAACACGTCACGCCACTCCTCCGTGTTGTCCACCGAGTACTGTAGCACGAAGCCTGGACACACACACACACACACACACACACACACACATACTGTTAATGTGCTAGCCTCCCCAGCTATCACATAGGTCACTAAGCATCACAAATGCCATACGGTATGTGACACGTTGATTAAATCTACGTCCTGTTCAGTTTGTATGATCTAAAATAAACAAACAAATAAATGAGGAAAAAAAATGGAGAAAAAGAAGAGAGAAGAAAAAAAGGTTCCTGAGCCCTCAGCACTTTATGCTGAAGCTGGGGCTGGATGGACATGTCTCAGTCTCGCCACCAGAGGGCGCCAGAGCCCCACAGCTCAGCTCAGATCAGCATGGCTGCCTGTCGCACTCCAGATGGAGAACTGAACCCTCTGCTTCCACACACCACTCTTTGTGGGTCGGCATTTCACAGAACAGTGTGTGTGTGTGTGTGTGTGTGTGTGTGTGTGTTTGTGTATGTGTGTGTATTGCATTTCTGTTTATTTTTATGTGTGCTGGAGTTACATAAACAAAGGCAGAGACAGACCGAGTGGAGGAAGGCTCCAAATGAAGAGAAATGGAGGCTGTGTGTGTGTGTGTGTGTGTGTGTGTGTGTGTGTGTGTGTGTGCTGACTGAGCATTTATGTAAATGGAGGCCCAATATGGTGCGGCCAGCGATTATCAGCCCCAGGATTGGGGGCCTGACTTGCTGTGGCAGATGGCAACATAAAGAGGGTGGCACATTAAAGAGATTGACCTGGAGACTGTCTCTCTCTCTTTCTCTCTCCATTTCTTTTTTCTGTTTCTCTTCATTTTACTCTTTCTTTCTGTCTGTCTTTTCCCTTCATTTTCTTGTCTTGTTGTATGGGGGTGTGGGGGTGCTGTGTGAGGCTGGAGAGAATGGAAGTGTGGTATTGAAATACTCAAAGGAATCTCTCTCTCTCTCTGTCTCTCTCTCTCCCCCTCTCTTCATCCATTTGTGTGTATTTATCTCTTCATTTCACTGTTTCTTTCTATCTTTCCCTATTATATTCTCTCTTATTATATTCGTTTATCTCCTATGCCTGTTTCTGTTTCATCCCTCTCTTGTCATCTCTACTCTTCTTTGGGTGTTACATGAGCCTGGAGTGCAGGAGAGGGTGGGTGTGTGTGTGTGTGTGTGTGTGTGTGTGTGTGTGTGTGGGAGGGGATAGTTTCTGTTGGTTCTGGGCTCCTAAGCCTTCGGCCCTGATGACCCTAATGAAAGACTTGCTGGGTCATGATGAGAGTTGCATAAGGTGAGGGAGAAAGATGGATTGAGAGGGGAGGGGGGGTAGGGAGTGGGTTGGTATTGGGCAGGCTACCTGGAATCCATAATAAAAATGACAGAATCATGACAGATCTACGTCACCTAATCCTAATCCTATGTTGGGAATATATCCCCACTGACTTCCAAGAATAACAAACATATAAACACAAAGGGATTGCAGAGACTCTGTAATCTGAAATGACAGTTTCATCTGACAGGGAGACAAAGACGATGACACCAACCACCACAACAACAGCAGAAACATACAAACACACACGTGCGCACACACACGGAGGCACATACACACACATACACACACACACACACACACACACACACACACAATGGCAGAGCACAAAGGCCCAGTGATGTCTGCTGAAATGAGTGTGTTGTGTTGTGTGTGTGCTGTGTGTGTGTGTGTGTGTGTGTGTGTGTGTGTGTGTGTGTGTGTGTGTGTTTGTGTGTGTGTGTGTGTGTGTGTGTGTGCGTGCGTGAGTGAATGAGTGTGCACACCAAGAGGAGAGAAGCTATTGGAGTCTTGTAATGAGAAAGACGGATAGTTAACAAGGAAAAAAAAGAAGACAGGAAAAAAGGTGATCAATAAACAGATAGTCTTCCGGGTGCAAACGATCGGCCTGGCCGAGCTGAGTGGGGCTAGGTGAAGCAACCACCCCGTGGCACAAATTGACACTGCACGCAGAGTGGAGAAACACAAAAAATGAACACACACGCACACACACACACACAAACTGAAGAAGAAACAAGTACTATTAATTTGGCACACAGCAACAGACAGAAAATAAGGAGACAAACAGAAAAAGCAAAGAAAGACGAAAGAAATCAAAAAAAGAGGAGAGAGGGAGAGGAAGGAGGGAAGAGAGAAGATAGAAAGAAACGCCATGATGGAGAAAGTCAGTGAGGAAAAGAAAAGGGCCAAACTTGACACACAAACACACACAGGAACAGACAGACAGACAGACAGGTAGGTAGACATAGACATAGACAGACCAATAGGTGTCCTGAAATAGAAAGACATAACGAGACAGACAAACAGACTGACGCACCAAGAGACGTACAGAAATACAGATACAGATAAACAGACAGACAGACAGACAGACAGACAGGTAGTAAGACAGGGTGCAGCACCTCTGATGGAGCTCCCTCCGTTGTCTCCAGGTATCCAGGCCAGAGTGATGGAGGAGGTGGAGGTGGTGGAGACGGTCAGACGCGGCTGGTCAGGGGGTACTACAGACACACACACACAAAGTCAATCAGGAAAGCACCAAGCAAAAAGACACACACACACACATACATACAAGCTGATAGAAAGACCCATCTATACAGAGAGAGACCCATCTATCTGTGCAGACACACACACACACACACACACACACACACACACACATCTCATTGGCTGGTCCAATTATCATATCTCTTTTGAAACAGATTCCATTGGCAGGTAATTTAAGATGTTCGAGATGAGCACCTGTGCAGATATGATGTGAGTGAGTCAGTGTTCACACACACAGTGGTGCTTTGACAGCAGATGACTACATTAGGCCTGTACAGTGTCATTGTTAAATCTGCTCCAGAGTCCATCTGTGTCTAAGTGCTTTCTGTGTTGAAACTTGGCGTTAATGAGATTAACACTGCAGATCAAACTGCGGTGATTTCAAATGATAAGGCAGGACTGTGCCGTTAATCAAACGAATCGATAAATCCTTACTATGCCCTCAGATGTGGACAACTAAAAATGCTGTATGAAGTAACCGTGACTAAAATGATTAACATTTGGGTTTTCCCCAGGATTGAGAAGCCCCCATAATAAATAAGGCAGTAAAGCTGAGTCATGTTGAGATTGTATGGAGATGACATGAAACAGCGTACCTTGCACGACCAGATTGACAAGGATGGTGTCGAAGCCTAGGGTGTTGGTGGCAGTGCAGGTGTAGTATCCAGAATCCTCTGCTTTGACTGAGCGCAGCACGAGTGTGCCGTCGGACGTGATGAGCCGGTGACCATCCTGGGAGACTGGGATGGCCGAATCCTCACTGAAGAGACACACACACACACACACACACACACACACAAACACACACAGGAATGATGTTAAAAATATTCATGTACAGATTAATCTACATCAACAAGCAATGTGATGTCAGAGGAACAAAACTTTTATTGTGTATTTTTTTTGTCCCTAAACATGTCATTGGACAGGAGAGAGGATGAGATGGAGAAGGATGGACAGTAAAAGACAGTTGGACAGAAGTAGTGTTAGTGCTGACCTGTCTTTGGTCCATTTGATGGTGGGGGTGGGCTCTCCTACTGAGCTGCAGGGGAGCCTGACCTCCTTCATCCAAGGAGTGGTCACCGTACCCCCGAACGACAGGATCTTAGCCGGCGCTGTGAGAGAGAGAGAGAGAGAGGGAGAGAGAGAGAGAGAGAGAGAGAGAGAAAGAGAACACATGAAAAAAAGGTCTTTATTTAGTTTTTCTGTTAGTATAGTATGTCAGCATTGGTAACACTGCTTCAACTACAGAGATGTTCTTTGCAATGCTTTGGCAATACAGTCATTTTACACTCATGCTCATAAAGCTTCTGGAATTTTGAATTTGAATTTGAGACAGAGAGAGATAGAAAGAAAGAGGGAGAGTGAGAAAGAGAGAGAGAGAAGGATAAAAAGGAGCAAGAGAGAGAGTGAGTCCAAAACCAAGAGTGAGACAAGCATAGCAGAATTCCATAAGAAATGTTCCCAGTAAAGCGCAGGGTGGCGATGGCCCGCGGGAGACAGAGAGGCAGCACCACACAGGAGCTATTTGTACTTCATAACAAGATCATTTCATGTGCTCAGACACAAGGGTGACACAAGAGCTTTTTCACTCCGGCTCAATCTTGTATAAAGCACAAACCAGACCGCAGCTCAATTCAATTACCCTCTTTTTATCACTCTCCTAGCATTCTTTCTTTCTTTCTTCTTTTCTCTCGTTCATTCCCTCTCTCTAGTTCTCTCTATCTCTGTGCCTTGCTGGCACACTTGATGTCTTAATGCTTGTGCTCTTGTGTTGGCTGGCTGTCTTTGAGCAGCCGGAGGACTCGGCCTTCTACAGCTACTTACAGACTACAACTAGACACACACACACACACACACACACACACACACACACACACACACACACACACACACACACACAAAGACACAGAGACAGAGAGAGAGGGAGTGTGAGAGAGAAGGAGAGAGAAGTAGAGAGAGAGAGAGAGAGGCCTTTTTCTTTTCTCCTTTCCTTCTCTTTCTCTGTTTCCATCTCCTCGTCTGTCACTCTCCCATCCTGGCTCTAATTCAGGATGTATTGATTAAACTGCCCCCCTTCATTTCCCCCTTTCCGGCCCCTCCATTGTCTGTTGTAATGTGTGTGTGTGTGTGTGTGTGTGTGTGTGTGTGTCCCTCAGTTCATTTACTGGCTCTACCACCATAACACATCATTAAGGAGACCATATCCCCTCATTGTCACCAGGAGGGGGCGGAGACAGAGGAGGAGGAAACCAATCATAAAAGAAAGAAAGACAGACAGATAGATAGATAGATAGATAGATAGATAGATAGATAGATAGATAGATAGATAGATGGATAGATAGATAGACAGACACATACATACATACATACATACATACAGATAGATAGATAGATAGATAGATAGATAGATGGATACATACATAGATACATACATACATACATACATACATACATACATACATACATACAGATAGATAGACAGATAGATAGATAGATAAATAGATATATGAGTATATGCTTGGAGGACTCACCCTTCCCAGCAGGCTCCACGGTCACCTTCTCGCTGATGTTGCCACGGCCAGCGGTGGTGACGGCTGCTGCCCAGATGAGGTACTGCTGACCACGGTTCAGGTGAGTGATCCGGTAGAACAACACCTCTGGGCTGGCCTCGTACTCACTAGGGGCCTACACACACACACACACACACACACACACACACACACACACACACACAGTCAGGTTACATGGTGAACTGAAACAGTCGAGAAAGGCCTTATTATGCCATAAAAGTCATTCCTATAGGTTTGCTGAAATCTTTAGAGCCTACAGACACACACACACACACACAAGCATGCACTTGCATACACGTGGGCATACCAGACGCACACACACACGCACACACACACAAATACAAGCACACACACACACACACACACACACACACACACAGACACAGTGTATGTTCAATGGGTTCAGCGGAGGACAGCAACACAGGGGGAAGCAGCACACACACACACGCACACGCACACACACACGCACCCTGGGGTTTAGAGGTGGAAGAGACCCAGGGGGTCTGGCACTCACACACAGATGTGAAGAGAAAAGACAATGCCTGCAGTCACACACACAGATGCATGCACACACATACACACACACACACACAGATTTGAAGACAGGAGACAATGCCTGCAGACAGAGGCATCACTCAGACAATAGAACTCCATATAATGAGATATATCTACCACAGCCATCAGCAAACACACACAGCTCATACACAGCCACAGAAAAGAAACACATGCACATGCACACACACGCACGCACACACACACGCACACACACACACACACAGCACACATGCATAGAAACACATAAGAACACAGAAAATGGCTGACCTGTCAGGCAAAAAGCGCATGCAAAACACACACACACACACACACACACACACACGCATACACAGACACACACAGAGACAGACAAATACACATCCACAACACACTGTTCCAAATCTCCTGAGCACTGCAGGGAGATCCATGCAGATAAACATGAAGTGAGAATAGCTTGGAGTCCTGCTGTAATTGCAGTGTATTTAAGAGCCGTGTGTGTGCTGTCCAGACACATCCATGTCTCGCACACTGGCCCTTGGCCCTCATTGCCCTGGGTCCCTCATCACACACAAACACACACACACACACACACACACAAATACACACACACATAAACTTGCATGCATGCGGCACACACACACATGCATACACATGCACACACACACGCATGCATACACATGCAAACACACACACACACACACACACACAACAGCCCCAGCAGGCTTCTCTCAATGCCTACCCTGCCTCTCACACTCCAACCCTTTGAGCTTTGAACCACAAAGCTTCTCACCTCCCCTGCTCAAATACCCACCCCCCCCAAGAGCGCACGCACCGCACACACATACACACACACACACACACACACACACACACACACACACACACAGACCGAGAGCTAACGTTTGAGCCATTGTTTTTGATCTCTAGAAGAGCTTGTAATCTCAGACTATTCTATTTTCAGTGAACCTAATTTGTGATTTTTATTCATCAACCTCCCATGAGTTGCTTATCTCTCCTTTCTTTTTTCTCTATCAGTCTTTTTATTCTCTCTATCTCTCCTTTCTCTTCCCTTCATCATTCTTTTCATTTTCGGTATCTTTCTATCTTTACAAGCCCAGCCACGACCCCTCTTTCTCTAATTCTCTCTGCATTCTCTCCTTCCCTCCCTCCCTCTCTCTCTCTCTGTTTGCCTTCTCGTTCTCGTTCTCGTGTCTCTCTCACTTTCTCACTCTCTCTCCACGTCTCAGCAGGCAGGCGGGCAGACGAGCGCTGAAGAGAAGGAAAGAGAGAGAGAGAGAGAGAAGGAGAGGGGGAGGGAGAGAGAAGGATAAGAGGAGGAGGGAGGGAGTGAGAGGAAGAGGTAG